>BSBM01000303.1:3780000-4320000 GCA_027924585.1 Larix kaempferi | reverse complement strand
CTATGTTGAAGTTACTGTGCTAGAGGAATGGCATGTTCATGATGGGATGAACAAAAGTTTCAATGTGGCGCAGTGTCGTATGCCTTACAACCTCCAATCTATCATTCTTTTGAGCACTGTCACATTGCATTCCAGCTCCATCCATCTTTCCATCAAACATATACACGAGTGCTAAGGAAGACATAAAACGTGACCTCTTCGATCCAAACGATGAACAAATTCAAAACCATGTAGAGGCAATCTAGCACAAGCTGCCATCACCATTAAAGCTTCCAGATCTGTCTTTGCACGCCATATGAATTAACAAAGGGGCAATTTGCAAATCTTTTGATCGAAATTTTCATCTTTACAATATTAAAACTCGTTGTGGCACTTTGATTCGAGGATATTGTACATGGAATCGATGAGATATGTAGGAGATTGGTGTTGGCTTGGAATTCAACAGAGTGCTGAGTATATCTTGGTTGGTGGATTGACATGTGGACTGGGATTGATTCAAATTATTAGAAATGAAATAGAACTCAGCGCGGCATGTGCGTTGATGTGGATCAATTCATAGCTTGACTCATGGATTCGATGCATAGCTTAGCTCGTGGCTTGACTTTATATGTCCACTTGTAACCTAACTCACGGCTTGGCTTTTGGACATATGTGACACGGTTTCAGTTTATGAGTAGTAACTTAGTTGATAAGATATATGATAGGTTTTTGAAACAAAAGTTGGTCGATAAAACTTCCTCAAGACTCAAAGAAGATTTCAGAAGTAATGAACTAGGGCCAATAAGTAGAAAGATTTGAAAATTTTAATACAGAAATGTTAAAGACATTTTAAATTTTTTTATGTTAAATTTGATCACTAACATCTGGCTCAAACCCGGATGGATACCTCCCTGCGAGTTTTCCAAGAACGTAGTAGTTCCAGTCACCTTCACCATTGGGATATGGAGTCATTTGGCCTATGCAACTGATTCTCTGAAAACTTGCAGTCTTCCTGCTTATTCAAGAAAACTGAAAGCAATCTACCTGCTTGTATGAAGAGCTTATTCTTCTACCTACTACTACACTAACTAGTAGAGGCGGATTGATCAAGTAAAACTAAATTTCCAATGCAACCAAGTAAGGAGCTGATTTACTGCTATCATGCTTGATCTTGACCCAAAAAATATTGGAAACCATAGCATACAGGAATATAGTTTGGAAAGATGACGAAACTGTCCTTCATTTGACAAAAATATTTTGACATTTATGTTGCTCATGGATTCCAAATAATTTGCAAGAGGGTCATCAAAACCACAAAGGAATACCTCTCTATGTTGTTGTTCCAACTGAAAGAAACATTGCTGCTATTTTCCTTCATAGATCTCAATGTTGAAAATAGATTGTTTGATCTCTGTCTGAGAAGAATGCATGATGAACTGTCGATCTGGAATTTTCAGCTCATCATCTTCCTCTTCGTATCTGCTGCAATATTCCTGTGTCTGTAAATCAAAAAACTGAGGGCTACCCTTAGTATCTGCTGTAGATCCATATTTGTCACATGCTAATATGTCAATCTGATAATCACCTTTATGGTTTTCAAAGGGGACAAACTGATCTTTTTGACACCATAAGTCAGCAGAGGCATTTGATACAATGTCAAAAGTGTCTATGCTATGGTGATCATTTTGAAGATCATTTAAGGGCTACTGCATATTGTGAGGGAGAGATACTTCTCTATTTACATCCTCAACCTTATAATGTAATTTATATTCATCGCCGCAATTATCAAATGCAAACTCATCTGAAAAATACCTTTTGCAGTGCTCAGTGAATGCTTTGTGAAAATCCTTCTATGATGAAATGTTGGAAGGAGGTAATGAAAAATACCACTGACATGCGTCACCATACAATGAATGCATGAACATCTTCATGCTGCAAATCTAATAGATCCATGCATTCATGAAACTTGAGGAGGTGTTCTGCAGGATTGTCTTCTTTCTCCTCTTTGAAGACAGGTAGAAAATCTCCCCATTCTTACATATCAAGTATAGGATGTGGCAAACCAAGAACTGAAGAGAAGTTGAGAGGTGCAAACCTCTGAGCCAAAAGAGCAGCAAATGCTTTTGACATCTAAATATTGTGGAGTTTCAATATAGATAATTACAACCAAGAAAATGTGCAGACTTTGTCTATCATCAAAGCTAGATCTATGTCGTCTCCCAAGGAAGCTGAGCTTCAATCTCCTCTCCCCGGCAATGGTGCCAAAATGTTATCTCTCCAGGAAACTCTTCTAGGTTGCAGCTCGAAGATTCCTGGTAACTTAATGATTTTCTCAATTGGCTCAAGTCTAATGACTAACACAAGGTTTACTAAATCAAAGCATGCAAAGATATATCAATGGACAAGGCTTTTATCCAACTCTATTCAAGGGTTTTGGATAAAATATATGGATGGAGAGATCTTATATCATCAACAGAAACATACATAAACTATATATATGGATGGCCAATGTTATAAGAAAATGATACTTGCACAGCTCAGTCAATTAGTGTAATGAAAAGATGACAATTCTCAGACACTAGATCAGCTTAAAGAAATGAAACACTCATTCAAATACAAGCATAGAATGGATAATAAGTGAAACTGAACATCATAGGCAAAAGAAGCTTAGATTATGATATACAATGAGAAGTATGAAAAAGTACAATATATGTGCCAATCTCAAAAATCGAACCCCTTACTTGTTCTGAAGTTTTAGTCTTTACAAGATAGTTCCATATCCTAAGAAAATGGATCTGATTTGCTTAAAATAGACAATTAAAACATATTTACAGTAAACTAGGAAAATATCATATTGTAGTGATCAAAAATTTATCTTCAATAGATCTTCAGGGTCTTTGGCAGCTACAATGATCTTGAGATGTTGTTGGAGGAAATCAAAAATGCTATCTGGCAGACAGTTCAATCGTTTACTAAAAAAAGGTAAGAAGCTTTACTTCTTCCACTTTCTCGGCATCTCCAAAACTGAATCAGCACCTTAATATTTATACCTCTGTTCCTCATCTTGTAGTAGAAACCATTTTTGAGGTATATAGTTTTAAGAATCTTGGTTTTGTGCAAAAATGGTGGCATTCTGTCCTATTTTGTTTTACTATGTCGAAGTTACTGTGCCAGAGGAATGACATGTTCATGATGGACTGAACAAAAGTTTTAATGTGGTGCAGTGCCGTATGCCTTACAACCTCCAATCTATCATTCTTTTGAGCACTGTCACATTGCATTCCAGCTCCATCCATCTTTCCATCAAACATATACATGAGTGCTAAGGAAGACATAAAACGTGAACTCTTCGATTCAAACGATGAACAAATTCAAAACCCTGTAGAGGCAATCTAGCACATGCTTCCATCGCCATTAAAGCTTCCAGATCTATCTTTGTGTGCCATATTAATTAACAAAGGGGTAATTTGCAAATCTTTTGATGGAAATTACACCTATACAATATTAAAACTCGTTGTGGCACCTTGATTTGAGGCTATTGTACATGGAATCGATGAGATATGTAGTAGATTGGCATTGGCTTGGCGTTCAACTGAGGACTTGGTATATATCGGTTGGTGGATTGACATGTGGACTGTGCTTGATTCAAATTATTAGAAATGAAATAGAAATCAGCGTGGCATGTGGCTTGATGTGGATCAATTCATAGCTTGACTCATGGATTGGATGCATATCTTAGCTCATGGCTTGACTCTATATGTCCACTTGTAACCTAACTCATGGCTTGGCTTTTGGACATATGTGACATGGTTTCAATTTATGAGCAGTAACTTAGTTGATAGGATAGATGATAGGGTTTCAAAACAAAAGTGGGTGGATAAAACTTCATCAAGACTCAAAGAAGATTTCAGAAGTAATGAACTAAGGCCAATAAGTAGAAAGATTTGAAACTTTTAAAGACAATTTAAAAAATTTTATGTTAAATTTGATCGCTAACATCTGGCTCGAGCCGGGATGGATACCTCCCTACGAGGTTTCCAAGAATGTAGTAGTTCTAGTCACCTTCACCATTGGGCTATGGAGTCATTTGGCTTGTGCAAATGATTCTCTGAAAACTTGCATCCTACCTACTTATTCAAGAAAATTGAAAGCAATGTATTTGCTCATATGAAGAGCTTATTCTTCTCCCTACTGCTACACTAACCAGTAGAGGCAGATTGATCAAGTAAAACTAAATTTCCAATGCAACCAAGTAAGGAGCTGATTTACTGCTATCATGCTTGATCTTGACCCGAAAAGTATTGGAAACCATAGCATACACGAATATAGTTTGGAAAGATGATGGAACCGTCCTTCATTTGACAAATTTTTTTTGACATTTATGTTGCTCATGGATTCCAAATAATTTGCAAGAGGGTCATCAAAACCATAAAGGAATACCTCTCTATGTTGCTGTTCCAACTGAAAGAAACGTTGCTGCTGTTTTCCTTCACAGATCTCAATGCTGAAAATCGATTGTTTGATCTCTGTCTGAGAAGAATGCATGATGAACTACTGATCTTGACTTTTCAGCTCATCATCTTCCTCTTCATATCTGCTGCAATCTTCCTGTGTCCGTAAATCAGAAAACTGAGGGTTGCTTTTAGTACCTACTGCAGATCCATATTTGTCACATGATATTATGTCAATCTGATAATCACCTTTATGGTTTTCAAAGGGGACAAACTAATCTTTTTGTCACCATAAGTCAGTAGAGGCATTTGATACAATGTCAAAAGTGTCTATACTATGGTTATCATTCTGAAGATCATTTAAGGGTTGCTGCATATTGTGAGGGAGAGATCCTTCTCTATTTACATCCTCAACCTTATAATGTAATTTATATTCATCGCAACAATTATCAAATGCAAACTCATCTGAAAAATTGCTTTTGCAGTCCTCGGTGAATGGTTTGTGAAAATCCTTCAATGATGAAATGCTGGAAGGAGGTAATGAAAAATACCACTAGCATGCATCACCATACAATGAATGCATCAACTTCTTCATATTAACATCTTCATGCTGCATATCTAATAGATCCATGCATTCATGAAACTTGAGGAGGTGTTCTGCAGGATTGTCTTCTTTCTCCTCTTTGAAGACAGGTAGAAAATCTCCCCATTCTGACATATCAAGTGCTGGATGTGGGAAACTAGGAACTGAAGAGAAGTTGAGAGGTGCAAAACTCCGAGCCAAAAGAGCAACAAATGATTTTGATATCTAAATATGGTGGAGTCGCCACTGAATTCGTCCTTCATGGAGTCGCCAGATAGATAATTACAACTGAGATAATGTCCAAACATTGCCTATCATCAAAGCTAGATCTATATCGTCTCCCAAGGAAGCTGAGCTTCAATATCCTCTCCCCGAAAACGACGCCAAAATGTTATCTATCCAGGAAACTCTTCTAGGTTGCAGCTCGAAGATTCCTGGTAACTTAATGATTTTCTCAATGGGATCAAGTCGGATGACTAACACAAGGTTCACTAAATCAAAGCATGAAAAGATATATCAATGGACAAGGATGTTATCCAACTCTTTTCAGGGGTTTTCGATAAAATATATAGATGGACATATCTTATATCATCAATAGAAACATACATAAACTATATATATGAATGGCCAATGTTATAAGAAAATGATACTTGCACAGCTCAGTCAATCAATTTAATGAAAAGATGACAATTCTTAGACACTAGATTAGCTTAAAGAAATGAAACACTCATTCAAATACAAGCATAGAATGGATAATAAGTGAAACTGAACATCATCGACAAAAGAAGCTTAGATTATGATATACAATGAGAAGTATGTAAAAGTACAATATGTGTGACAATCTCCAAAATCAAACCCCTTACTTCTTCTGAAGTTTTAGGATTTATAGTCTTTACAAGATAGTTCTAAATCCTAAGAAAATGGATCTGATTTGCTTAAAATAGACAATTAAAAACAGATTTACAGTAAACTAGGAAAAGATCCTATTCTAGGGATCAACACTTTATCTTCAACGGATCTTTAGGGTCTTCGACAGCTGTAATGATCTTGAGATGTTGCTGGAGGAAATCGAAAATGCTATCTGGCAGAAAGTTCAACCATTGACTAAAAAAAAGTAAGAAGCTTTACTTCTTCCACTTTCCTAGCATCTCCAAAACTGAATCAGCACCTTAATATTTATACCTCTACTCCTCATCTTGCAGTAGAAACCATTTTCGAGGTATATAGTTTTAAGAATCTTGGTTTTGTGCAAAACTGGTGGCATTCTGCCCTATTTTGTTTTACTATGCCGAAGTTACTGTGCCCGAGGAATAGCATTTTCATGATGGGTTGAACAAAAGTTTCAATGTGGCACAGTGTTGTATGCCTTATAGCCTCCAATCTATCATTATTTTGAGCACTGTCACATTGCATTCTAGCTCCATCCATCTTGCCATCAAGCATATACACACATGCTAAGGAAGCCATAAAACATGACCAAATGCCATCAAACATATGTCCACTTGTAACCTAACTCATGGCTTGGCTTTTGGACATATGTGACATGGTTTCAGTTTTTGAGTAATAACATAGTTGATAAGCTAGATGATAGGGTTTCAAAACAAAGGTTGGTGGATAAAACTTACTCAATACTCAAAGAAGATTTCGGAAGTAATGAACTAAGGCCAATGAGTAGAAATATTTGAAAATTTTAATACATAAATGTTAAAGACAGTTTAAAATTTTTTATGTTAAATTTGATCCCTAACAATAGTGATGAAAATGATGAGAACGATCATGATGATGATAACAATGATAATAATGGAATTGTTGATGATGACCTATATGATAATAACAACGATGATGAACTATATGACAATGACGATGATGTTTAAAGTGATGATGATCATCATCATTGTCATCATCATCATCATGATCACTATATTCATTGTCACTATCATCATCATCATCAATTTGATTATTATATGCATCCTTGTCATCATCATTTTCATGGTCATTATCATCATCATCATCAATAAAATCATGGCCCATGAGACTTAAAAGAAAGTGTTGGGTTTAATTGTATGGTTTATGTCCCCAAATAATGGTCCAAACGTCAAAATGGTACCTACATCCCACGCATAGGCTAAATTTTTAATCTACATGGCTTGTGTAGTAGTATGTAACCTTAGGAATAACCATGATTCTTTGAAGCAATTGATAGGGATTACATCATTGTCATTGGATCAATTACCACTTTCTTTAGTTATCATCATCGTCATCCTATCATTGTCATTTTCATCACCAATGTAATGATTGTCATCATCATCATATGGTCACATCATCATCTTCATCATCATCATTGTCATCACAATGATGATGACGATGATGATGAAGATTGTGATGATGATGATGACGATGATGATGCCAATGAAAATGATAATTCCAATGACATGTCAATATTCTATTTCTCCTCCCTCCTTTCTTTATAATCCAATATGATCGTATTTTTCTACCCCCCAATTTGATCTAATTTGATTTCCTAGAACGTAGTTGGTAGTGGTCAATAAATCCAATTTATCTACAACCTCCTCAATTACAATGTGCTCAATCATAGTTATAAGTTATGCATGCTTTAAATTGTAACCAAATCCCACTTGTTATGCATGCTTTAAATGGAAACCATATCCCATATGCTTTAATTGATGATGATGATGATGAACTATATGAAAATGATGTCATTGCTGTTTTCAATGATGATGATGTTGTTTCTGATGTTGTTGTTGATGATGATGGTGATGATGCTCATCATCATCATCATCATCATTGTCATCGTAATCATGATGATCACTATAGTCACTTTCATCATCATCATTTCCATCATCATCATGATTATTATTATATTCATCAACATTGTCATAATTTCCATCGTGATAATTATGATTACTATATTCATCATTGTCAATATAATTTCCATGGTCATCATCAGTACAATCATGACCGGTGAGGCTTATAATAAAGTGTTGGGGTCTAAGTGAATAATTTATGTCCCCCCAAAATGGCCCAATACCCAATACACATTAATTATATTCCAAATCTCAAAATGATTCCCACATCCCATGCATAGGTTAATTTTTTAATCGACATGGTCTATGTAGTAGTATGGAATCTCAGGAATACCCATGAGTCCTTCGAAGCATTTGTTAATTATTAATTCACTGTCATCATCATCATCATCATTGTACTATAATCATCATCATCAATATCATATAATCATCATCGTCATCATCACTGTTCCATCATTATCGCCATCATCGTCATCATCATTGTATTATAATCATCATCATCAATATCATATAATCATCATCGTCATCATCACTGTTCCATCATTATCGTCATCGTCATCATCATAATAATCATCATCCATGTCATTCCGATTCTCATTCTCATTGTTATCATCATTGTCATCAGCACTATCCTCATCATCTTCATCATCATTTCCATTATCAATGTCACCATCTTCATCATCATCATCATCATCATTTTCATCGTCATCATCATATAATCACATCATAGTCAATCTCATCATCTTTGTCATCATAGTCATTGTCATTGTCATCATCATTGTCATCATGGCCTATGTAGTAGTATGGACCCTTGGGAATAATCATGAGTCCTCGAAGCAATTGTTAAGGATTGCATCATTTCCATTATCAACATCATCATCATCATTATATAATTATTATTATTGTTTTCATATAATCAAATTTCCATTATCATCGTTGGCGTCTTCGTCATCATCATCATCATCATAATCCTCATCAACATTATCATTTCCATTGAAAGTATTTGCATCATCATCACCATCGCCATCATCACATAATCATATCATCACCACCACAAAAACCACCAACACCACCATCATTTTTATTATCATTTCCATTGTTATAATTGTCATCATTTTCATCATCATCATCCTTGTCACGATCATCATTAACATCATCATCGTCAATGTTGTCATCGTTGTCGTCATTGTTGTTTTTTCCATCATATAATCACATCACCAACAATGTCATCATCATCATCGTTGTTATCATCATCATCGTTGTTATCATCATCATCATCATCATTGTCCTTATCACTGTCATCATCATCATTGTCATGATCACCACCACCATCACCATCATCACCATCATATTGTCATCATCATATAAAACATCATGAAAAATTTCATCATCATTGTTGTAGTCCTCATCATTTTCATTATCACTACCATTGTCATTGTAATTTTCATCTCCATCTTCAACATTGTTGTCATGTCCATCTTCAAATCTTTTATAGTTTGTTAATGTCCTTTTACAACCCACCATACTTAGATTTACTGTAGATTATTATAAATATATACATGTAAACAATATAATTATCCTATCCCATTTCTTTATAATCTAATCAAATCATATCTTCCAACGTTACCAATCAAATATAAGTTTAATTTTCCAAGAATGTAGTTGGTAGAGTTAAAAAATCCAATTTCTCTACAACCTCCAAGATTACAATGTGCTCAATCATGGGTATAAGTTATAAATTCTTTAAATGCTAATTATATCTCACTTGTAGGTAATATTTTCCCTATATAGGGCATATATGATAGCATGGGGTCTTGTGCATGGCCCACAAGCCCTAAATTGTTTTACAATATAAAGATATAGAATTTACTGTAGGACATGGATTGGGGCATGAGAACCAACCTAGTGTGAAAAAAATTTAAATGGACACCCCATATTCCTCACATGCCAAATATTATCTACATAGGTCATGATTGGTATCCTTGGGCCCCAAACATGGCTTGTGATCCCAACAAGTAGATAACATAGCCTAAGACATTGGATTCTTTCCCCGTATCATGCCCTCGTTGTTAATTTCATCATCACTATCATCGCCATCATCATTGTCATTTCCATTTTCATCATCATCATCATAATCATTGTCATTATCACATAATCACAACATCATTAATATCATCAAAATTACCGTCATCATCATCACCATTTGTCATCATCATCATCATCGTCATCATCACTGTCATCGTCATCGTCATCGTCATCATTGTCATGAAAACCTCGATGCAATAGGGATGCTATAGTTGATGCAATCCTAGATACAAAATCTAGACACAAAAAGAGACGTAAACCCTGATGTGAAACCCGATGCAAAAATGGATGAAAGAAAAGACACATACACAGGTCAAAAGAGGATGCAAAAAAGGAATTTCAAAGTGGACACAAATGTGGGCACAAAAGTGGAGGAAAACATGGACACAAAAGGGGGCACAATAAGAGTATATGTAAAAGCTATTTGCAAAACTAGGCACAAAACCCATCGTAAACACTGGTAGTAAACCTGGTGCTATTCTTGGCATAAAATACAGCCCTAAACCTGACGTATATTGTGCCTAGTTTAGTGCCAAATTGAGCAAAAGGATGCCAAAAATTCCTAAAATAGTACCTATGTATGAAATAATGCCTACTTGTTCAACGAAATGAAGAAAAATACATTAAAAGGGGGTCTAGATGGAAAAAAGGGAGCGAAAAAGGATGCTAATAAGAGGGTTTTGTTGTAGTGTATATTTGTGACTACCTCATGGGACCAATGTTTGACTAGGTGATATTATAGAGAAATGTCAATTTCCAAGTCATCCATTGGATAGGTGGGTAATCACAACCATTTAAATGGAAAGCCACTCTAACGTAGATGGCAGATCTTGATGAATGAATCCCATGAAATAGATCAACAGCTTCTAAAAGCTTCCTTATGTTGCTTTAGGATTTTATTAGGATGCTATTTTCCAATTGCTAGAAGAGAGCAATGTTACATGTTTCCAAGAAACTACAAATAATATTGTACTTTGCAAGCAATCATTGGTTCACAATAAAATTGGCTTATAAGAGAAACTGAAGGTCATGGTAGTCACCCTCCAAGAAATGATAAAGCTTACAACTATCTATGTAAAAAAAACTATGGTGGAAAATTGTAGATGCAAAGAAAGCTTATGCATTGGTTTCCAAAATCAAGGAAAATTTTAGGGGTAAAATTTAGCCCATGGGTTAATTTTTGATTTTTTTTCAAAAACGATTTGCCAATTTCCATTTTTTTCAAAAATGATTAGCCCAAATTCCATAGGATACAAAAATTTTACTCTAATCATCACCAAAATTGTCCATAAATTATATAAAATCCTTAGAAATTTGAATATGTTTACAAAAATATACCAAACATTTTCTGGTTGGGAATTAAGAATTATAAGATTCACCAAGGTTTCTACACTTTAAGAAAATTATGGATCCTGAAAATTTTCTTGGCTTGAATCCTCACAACTTCTCTCTCTTGGTGAAAATTAGCATATTAGGCAAGACAATTGTTCCCTTAACACTTACCGGGTCTGAGGAAAGACTGAGGAAATACCATAGGAAATAAGGGAATTGCTCACTCCCCTCCAAATTTGTCACATGAGTCCAACCTCAAAGACGTGGGAAAAATTCATAAAAATCATGAATGAAGACCAAAAAAACATATTGGCCATGGTCGATAGAAGTAGTGTCTTTGATTTGGTACAACTATTGAGTGCTAGTTCAACATGGGTTCAAGAGAAGGTGGCCACAATCATATGTTGTGTCATTGTGGATGAGAATTGTGATTAGTGCTTCATATTGAAAGTTGATGTTCCATCCTTTGTGTGATAACTTGAATTCAAAAACCATTTGGAAAAATAAAAGAAACATTGTCCCTTTAACATCTTATGTCAGATGCAAAAGACAATTAGATTCATGCTTCTCCATGACGCGCTTCCATCCGTGATTGAAATATGTCAATGCATTTTGGCTATCACATAGAAGAATGTGTCCAAGGCCTTCAGATATCTATCAATCGTGCCAAGGTTAGATGGAGTTTGGAAAAATAAAGCATTAAATTTGTCACCATAAATTTACTTGAAGGTATCCATATCTTAATGAAAAGAGACAATATAGACCTTGACATACATGAACATTAACTCTTCAACGAAGCCCCTGTACTAGTTACATCCATAACATTGATCATTAGACTTGAAAATATTTTTCTTATCCATAACAAAAGTTCCTATCATTTAAGAACATAAAAAAGAAAGTCAAAACATAGAGGTCTGTTCAAAATGCATTAAGTACTTTCATTTGACTTGTGGCTCAGATTCCATGTATAGGAAGGGCACCATTTAATAAACTCATGTGGCACAAAACCATGGTTTTGGGTTATAAATATGCCCTGAAAGCCATGATCAGGGATCGAATTTGAAGGGTGGGTTCCTATTTCACTTTGAAGAGCTATGATATATTGAACCCTTCATTGCTTACATGTTAAAAGAAACCATTATTTTCATTTGAAAATGTAATAATATATCAAAAATTCATTGTATATTAAAAACAATGTAATCTAGTTCCTCAATATATTGACAGAATCTGCATTGTTTCACTCTATAGTTTTTAATAGGATATGTCTAACCCAAATAACCCATGTAGAGAAAATTTCAGAAACATAAAAAATACACAACAACTTGAAGAAATCAATTGAAAAACATTTATAATCAATGGAGATTGAATTGGAAAGCAATAAAATTCTAACAAAAAAATTAAGGTTGGATGCAAATGTAATACAATCTATACAATGTCCAATGAACATAGAGATTGATAAATACAAAAGAGGGAGTCAATAAAAAAAAAAATGTTCATGAATACCAAAACTATTATCTTGAATCACTCATTTCCAAGAAAAAACAAATAAATACTTATAAAATAACACAACAAAAAATTATTCTCATGCTACACATCCTCGAAAATCATTCGGTCACAAGAACAATCCAACTAGTATTGAGCTCCACTAAGGGAAGGAATACCTTTATATATGTTTTGGTCTCTCAACTCTGCAAACTAGAGGATAGACATAATCCCTTGGAGGGAATAATGTTTAGGGGAGGTGTCTTTTCCTATCTCTAGGGATGATGTGCACTTATGTAGGTGGGTGGTTAATCAATGATGTTGGATTGGATGTGTCCTTCCCTTGCTCGGGTGGATCCCCTAGAGTTTGGATAGGGTATGATATACCCTATGAATGAACATGGAAAAAAACAGTGGAAGTAGCTTGAGAAAGGGTCAACAGTGATGGTGGAAATAGCCTGAACAAGGGTCAAAATTGACAACGGAACTTGAGAAAGGGTTAATAGTTACTCCAATACAAATTTGTGATTTTGATAGGAATAGTTTAAGGCACTTTTCCCCCTTGAATCCTAATTCATAGGAAAACTAAGAAGCTCAGATAGTGATGATTCTTGAAAAACAATGATAGTATTATCCAATGATAAGGAAAGATTTTCTCTTAATATTTTAGAGGCCTTTTAGCAATACATTCATCTCTATGTAAATACTAGTGGATCCATTCAAGACAAATTGATGAATTCTTCCAATCGAGTCTCAATATTAACCATCTTTCTTACCAACAAAAGAGGAAGTGACCCACCATCTTTCTTACCAACATGAATCTCCATGTCTCACTTCTTAATGATGAAGTTAATATTGATAAAAAGGTGATTGAAATGCACTTGCTCCAACAAGAGCATTGATAATTGTGCTCATTTTCCTAGTTGACTAACTCATCCTGTCGGGTCTCGATTAAAGACTGGAGCTACTTGCACCCTAAAATGAGCTCCTACCCACTATCTAGCTACCATAACTCTAGCATGTACTAAAACATGAAACAAAGTAGAAATAAGAAATTCAAATAGGCTCAATACTCGATGGTGATGGTGGAAGCATTCAAAACCTAAGCAAGGTGACGAGTTTGAAAATTGGAATAATGATAAACGCAAGTTTAAATTTTAAAACAACTCCAGTTTCAAACTTTCAACTTTCATAATAACATTTCCAAAATCTAATAACCATTCGATTAAACATGTAGTTCTGAATCCATATTCCCTAATCAAGTCACTTAGTTATATTAATTAAAAACCAATGCAAAATATGATGAATTGATTCTAAATCTAATTTTTAATCATCCACTACGTAATTTAATTATAGATGGTGTGATTACATGCACTATTAATACATTACTTATTCACATTACACATATACTAGTTTGGATTTGAGAAGGAATAACAGTGAAGTTTTTGGAGGTTGTTGTCAACTTATTTCAATTGTGATAGCTTATCAAAACACAACCATCATTACTATGTTTATTTTCTACCAGGATTGCCAGCTTAACACATCTGATTGTCAATTAATGCTTTATTTGCTACCATGCTACTACCTTACTAGAGGAGAATGTCAATTAATGCTTGGCTCTTAAGGCTACAACATGCATCACACATGATTACTCGTTATAACCTTGTGGAAAAGAGTGGAAATGTATAAACTCTTGGCATTTATGGATCACATTTTTCAATATAATACAAATTCTCCATCAAAGTTAACCTATAAGAAAGAGCTATGAAATCACTTTATTTTGAGAAGTTTTCTTATTCAAATCCCTTCATTTTGGACAATTTTTCTAATAAAAAAATGAAACATATATCTATATACCAAAAGAGTACACAAATCTAACTCCCATGCATAGTGCACTCTCCTCTCAGGGTTTGGAAATCTTGTTGTACCATTCTCCTCCATTAATATTTTGTTGTATAGTCTTATTCAGTTCTACTCCAAGCCTCTAAACTTGGAGACTAGCTGTAGTTGATGTAGAACTCATGAATCCATGGCTCGTAGAGAAACTACCTTGCATTATATTACACGTCCCATCAAACACATAGTGATTGTTGCATACAATAAACTTGACATGGTTTTCTAAAACATGGTTTTGGAGGAATTGAACCCTAAATGAAGAAAAGGTTGTGAAGAAGAATTTTGAAAGCTTTCACAATATCTTGATGGCATTTGGCCTACGATGATGAAGAAAAATCCCATCTACACATCCAAGAAAGGGAATGCTATTATCTCAGGAAGAGTAGTAATGAAAATGCAACCACCCTATGATCCTAAGAAATGAGAATCAAAGTCTTCTTCCAAAATGCAACCATGCTAGAAAATAATAATTTAAGTATTAGATCAAATCGATCCTCTCATCAATAATAGCCTACATATGCGTAATTAATACTAGTATCATTAAGATATATGTTGTGGATGTGTTCATAGTTAATTTTCAATGACTTTTCCATAATCGACATGGAATTGAGCTATGTTGTGGATGTGTTCGTAGTTAATCTTCAATGGCTTTTCCTTAATCAGTGTGGGACTAAGCAATGAACAACCAAATGTAAGAAGCTACGTGTAACATGGCTCTAACATTTAAACTTAATTTTGAATGTTTTAAAGATTCATTGTGATTTAAATTTGCATAAATAATGATGATGGAATGTGTGGTACACTCCATTAGGATTCTACCTTTATTTATGCCTAATCATTCATCTCAACTATCTAAAACATCCATGTGAAAAAATTGGAGCAGCTATTTAATTGCAAAGTTACAAAACAATAATGTTTTTCATTATTAAAAGGCATGGTGCAAAATTAAATATTTTTTAAATGACAAAAATTGTTATCCCCTTGAAAGGGTAAAATAGGCCCCGAAGAGCATTAAATGCTTCAAATTTGAAGCCTAGCACTCAACAACCAAATGAAAGAAGCTACGTGTAACTTGACACTAACATTTAAAATTAATTTTGAATGTTTTAAAGTTTCGTTGTATTTAAAATTTGATAAACAATGCTAATGAAATGTGTGGCACACCCCACTCGGATTCTAATCTTTTTGCCCCCTAGTCATTCATTCTCAACCATCTAAAACATTGATGTATGTTTTATGGGCAAAATTTGGCGTATTATTAAAGTACATAATGCAAAACAAATTTGTTTTGCATGGCGAAAATTGTTGTGCCTTTCTAAATTGTTGTGTCCTTTGTAAAATCGGTCCCGAATTGGGCTTAGTTATGTTTGGGATAAATGGTACTTAAATGGTCCAGTTTTTTTTGGTGATTTGTTCTTTATATTTGGTTATAAAGACCAGCGGAATTTTAATTCTATCTTTTTTACTGAAAAACTATATTATGGAAGTGTGCCTCTAAAGATTTTGACTCATTTTAAGACAACCTATATCTTCGAAATTCCCAAAAAAACCTCGCCAACAATTTTTCCATCACCAATAGGGAACGATTTGAGTGCCAACACCCCCCCATTTGAAGCCTGGCCATGGTCTTTGGGGTTGAGAGGAAAAAGTAAGGACCACGTGGAAATAAGGAAACCCTAACAGGCATTCAAGCATGTCCATGGAAAAGGCATACAAGTGTTTGTTTTCATTTATAAAACATTTCACTTGTTCTCATTTACTCTCGCATACCGTCTGATCTGAAAGAGCTAAGCCGCATATCCGTATACGAAGTCGAAGGTGTTTGAATAAGAGAAGAATATTCTCCTGCGTTGTTTCAGATCTTCATATGGCAAACAATGGGCGTGAAGGTGAAGGTTTCTTTAATGTTAACGTTGCAGGAAACAGCGCACACCCAGGAAGCAGTGCAAACCCAAATATTCATAATAGTAATACGATGATACAGTGGCCGGGGCGTCAAGGTCAAGCTGTGCATAATGTTAATGGTGCAGGAAACAACGCATACCCAGGAAGCACTGCAAACTCAAATATTCAGAATAGTAATACGATGATACAGGGACAAAAGCGTGAAGGTCAAGGTGTAAATAATGTTAATGTTGCAGGAAACAGCGCAAACCCAGGAAACATAGCCTACCCAAATATTCAAAATAGGAGTACGATGATACAGGGGCAAGGGCAAGATCAAGATCAGAGCCGAAGCCCGTATGGATATAATCAGGCATGGTACCCTCGTGCCCCGAATAATATGTTGCATGTGCAGCCAGATTACACATATCCTAATCCAGCCCTTGCAATGGACATGGACATGAATATGAATAGCTATAACCATCGCAACTATTATCATCTTCCACCAACTGATGGCCGCTTTCATCCATTGCAATCACATCCACAATTGCCAGTACAACCCGAGCCCCGAGCACAACCGGTATTCGACGCAGGAAGAAGGGGAAGATCCAGCAGGCATTCCAGTGGAAGGAATAGTAATACTCTTCAAGCAGCAGGGAGAGGGAGAGGGAGAGTGTTGGGGCATAATAATTATAGTAATGAAACATCATCAACCCAAGTTTTGGGCAACTTCGAAGAGTTTTTGATGAGATTGAGAATCAGCGAGGGCGAAATGTCCACTCAACGTCAAGGCCAAGGCCATGCAAAACCCAGCGAGCATGCAAATACAGATGCGGTTAACAGAGAGTATTGGAATGCAAAGTTTTTTGTTATAAAGTCTTGTAGTAGGGAGAACGTGGTGAGTAGTATTAAACACAGACTGTGGACGAGCACCCCCAAGGGAAATAGAATATTAAATGCAGCTTATAAGGGCGAAGCTCATCATGAGCAGAGTGTAAATGCTTCTTGTCCTGTTTTCTTATTCTTCTCGGTAATCTTATAACTTTCTTTCTCAATACCTATTTTCTTTAATAAATTGATCAAATAACCAACCAGTCTTTCAATTGCTTGTTTATTGTATTAACATAAGAAAAAATTGAATTTAAAATATATAAATCTGGGCGCGTCGACCTGCAGGTGCAAGGAAGTGGGAATTTCTGTGGCGTGGCTCAAATGGATGGGCCCGTAGATTTTGACGCCTTTGCAGTTTGTTGGAATGGTGATTGGAAGGGAAAATTTCCGGTAAAATGGCACACGATTAAGGATGTGCCTTACAGCCAATTCCGGCATATTACTTATAGTACTCTGGGGAACCCAGACCAGATATCAATTGTATATTGTCGAGACACCCAACAAGTAAGTACTGCTGTTTGCCTTTCCTTGAAATGCATTTTCTAGTTTCCAATCCAGGTCTTGAAAATTAATTTGCTAGAAAAATTAATTTCTAGTTTCCTTTTTATAGTGTTGTGGATGGGTACAGGTTGATTACATTTATGAATGAATATACTGAATAATTTGCTGGTATTCAGCTGGAATTTGAGAAAGGGTTAGAAATGCTGGGTATTTTTAAAACGTACGTTTCGAACACATCTCTGTTGGATGACGCATCCACGTCGACTGCATCACCACAAAACAACATTGACAACCAGAGGTGGAAGATAAACTATAAACGTGAAGGACAAGATCAAGATCAAGAAGGAAAAGAAGAAGAAGATCAAAATCAAGAAGAACAAGCAGAGGTGGAGGATAAACAGAAAGGGAAAGAAAAAGAAGAGGAAGACTGTGAACAGCACTGCATTGGGAGTGCCATCTGTGACATAATTAGTGCTAATCAGATAAAGCAGCAAGACACGATTGAAGACAGCCCCAGTGATATGCATTTGCAAGAGATTGTGAACACGGAGGAGATGCAGCAGGGTCATGTGGAAACGAATAATGAGCCACCGAAGGCTACTGTAGACACCGATGCGACTACGCAAGTGACTGAGGGCAACACTGGTTATACCAACCAAATAATGACGCCACCCTAAACAGAGGATGGCTTATCTCATTCGTTAATTTATCAATGCGATGCTATTCTACTTAACTGTTTTTTGGTGTGGCTATAGAATTATCTCTGTTCAAAATATCGTTTGGATCGTCCTATTATTTCTATTCAAAATATCTTTTGGATCTTTGTTCAAAATATCATTTGGATCTTCGTATTATCTTTTGTGTGAATTATCCATGTTTGTTATTTATGTTTTTATGAATTTGGTATTAGAATTTTTAATGCTTAATTTGATTAGTAACTTAAATTTTAAATTTATGGGTAAATTGTTTACTGAATTAGCCTAAGATTATAGTTAAGAAATTTCTATTTTGTTCCTCATCTATATTGGTGCATGTTTAAATTCTACATAAATTTGCATGAAAAATGGTTGGTAGTTAGTTTTTGATAATTGTAGTAAAATCTAAAAAAAAAATGGATTTGATGTGCTTGGTTGAGATGTCCAAGGACAACATCTAAATATGTGGCAAAATGGTTTTAATCATGTTTTAGTAGTAAAGCCTTTGGGTAGAGTGATAAGCATGGTTGTAACTTTTTAGATAGTGTGATAAGTATGGCTATCATTTTATTTGGGGTAAGCACTTGCCACAATAACTGGAAACCATCAATTGACATAAAATGGGCTTTCTCTAGAAACTGTAACAATCTAGCTTCATGGAATCTAATTCAAAGTGACACCATGTCCTTAGAAGATGAGAGATAAATGATGTAAAGAAACAATCTAGCCTCATGAAATCTAATTAAAAGTGATACTATGTATTTAGAAGATGAAAGATAAATGATGTAAATAAAAAATTAAGGAAAGATAAATTTGTTTGAGAGATAAATGATGTAAAGAAAAATTAAGAAAAGATAAATTTGTTTTTATTTTTATTTTTTATATTATAAATGAGTATTTTATATATATGAATGAGTACATGTGATCATATATCTAATGTAACTTATGATGAAGCTCATCATGATTGTGTAAATGCTTATTTTCTCGATTTTCATATTCTTCTCAGTAATCTTAGAATTTTGATGTATTTTACCCATTTTTTAATATATTGATGAGACATAATATTAATAGAATAAAATTATGAAATTTAAATATTAATATGTATTTTATATACTTTCTTAATATATTTATGAGACATAGTATTAATATAATTCAATTATGAATGTTAAATATTAATAGTATTAATATAATTAAATTATGAATCTTACATATTAATCTGTGTGTGGCATGGAGTGGCGAGTAGATTTTGAAGCGTGAGCGTAATGTTGGGATCATGATTGGTTCGGGAAATTTCCAATGAAATTGCACATAATTAAGGATGTATCGTGAATACCAAGTCCAATATATTACTTTTATGGATTGAATATCCCTAATCTATCTTTAGCTTAATTCCCTAAGTTGAATTGTATCTTTTTACAAGCTAAGAACGATACAGGGTCAATATTCCATTAGGCAAATCTGATTTAGGATGAAGTAAAGAAATAAAAAAAAAAATTATTTTAAGTTTTAATAATTAAAACTAAAATATTAAAATAGTATAATTGGTGTCCCTATTAGGTTTAAGGGAGGGAACCTTTATAAATAGTAATTTTGAATTAGATAGAGAGGGAAAGAATATAAAAATATTTAATCAAATAAAAGAGAGTTAATACTAAAGAAGAAACTAAGGAAACTTAAAAATATAAGTAAAATGGGAAAATATTGATAATAATGAAAAGGAAGGAAAATTTGAAAAGATTATGTGATAAATTCAATATGATTCATAGAATCAATAAAATCTTTATGACTATAAATTAATTTCTTAAGATGTGTAATTTCGCAAGAGGTGTTTGTCTAGAAAAAAATTATTTTAAAGGTGGGCATACAAAGATGCTCCCCACAACTATTGTAATAGGGCTACGCTAGCAGAAAAATTCAGACATGTGCACACACTTAAAGAAGCGTGCACACGCAGCTATGTTCAGTACCGAACTGGTGCGCGTGTGTGTTGCCTCTATGTACACATGGCTGGTGCGTACGCACCTAAGGGCATGCACACAGATCTTCTAAAATAAATAAAAAAACAACACGGTTGCGACCCATTTCATTTACAAACAACCTAAAGGAGGATTGGTCATCAACCCGGAATGTAGGCGGACCAAGGGAACACCCCACTCACCAATTCCATCAAGCCATCCATTGAGTGATCATCCATTGCATTGGATAGGTAAGGTCATGTTTTTTTGTAATTTTATTGATTTTTACTGTTTATTACATTTTTAATAGTTCCCAAATTAGTAAAAAAATGGATATTTTTTCAATTGCAGAGTATAAACCTATAAAATGAATGAAGAAAATGTTAACATGAATTCTAGTAGAACAAAAGAAAATACAAATCTTGGACCCAATAAAAACTCCCAACAAAATTTGGACGATGATGACTTGAACCATTACCTAAACGAAATGAGAGTGCACACCCTAGAATTAAGAAACACACGGGAGCCATCTCGATTGTCCCTTTTCACCTCAATTGAGAGTGCAATTGACTCCCTTATCCATGCACATCACCAATTGACAGACATGACTGAATATAGAGCTAGAATGCAGGAGTATTATTCCACTGGCATTTCTAAGGAAGAGATAAAAGCATTAAATATTATGAAGGCCCAATTATATAGTATGTTCACCAATCCAAGAACACAACAACCCCTAGATATTAGAAAGCCACGTCTATAGGGATTGGTGTCATTTCCAACCATGGAGGGACAACTAGATGCAAAGGTGGTTTATGGTTTATGATAAACTTCCCTACAATAATAGGGAGGTTCCACAATACTTCCTTGGACAACTGTGGGCTGAGTTTGTGCTCGGTTTACATGTCAACTATTTTGACATAACCGAGTTCCAAGTTATTGGGCTTGGCTCTGCCCAAGATCGGCCTACTTCCAGGAAGAACCCACTAAGAGGGCCACTAGCACCAAGGCGTGAGCCTAACGCCCTTCCCCATCCACCTCAGTTACCCCATAGACTTGATCATATAGAGGGGTCGATGAGGAGCATTGCACAGAGACTCCTTAGACACACCACGTTTGTAGCAACGACTACAATGGAGAGACAAGTTGACCCTAAGAGAGACTCAAGTGCAAGGCCTTCACAACATAGTCAGTATAGACTGCTGATTGGTGGTATCCATGATGGGACTTCTAGTTTGATGGGGACAGTGCCACATCTTTTTCCCCATTAAGGGCACACCTTCCTTGGTCCAATTAAAGGCTGCTATATGGAGCAGGTTAGCACTGTTTTTAATGATTCTTCAATCATCACTTGAGAATTTGTAAAGTCATTTGAAAGTATTGGTGTATGACTTAAAATGATATTTCAGTGTACAGTTATTTAGAGCCGAGATGTTGACATGGGAGAACGTACGATCTCCCAACCTGAACACAGCAATGGCAACTACAACTAAAATTGCAGCACCTCACACGGAGATATTTTCAGTACCTCATACGAAATTGTTAGTACCATTTTAAAGTTTACTTTTGTATCATTTATATTACTTGCTTACATCATTTATATTATTTATTTATTTATTTATATTTATGACGCACACGATGATAGTTCCTAAAATATTTTTTAATATTTTGATTTCCTAAATAATTACCTATTTAATATGTGCATAACGTGCATGCATTTTGGTGTCCACAAGTATGTAAAGACTATGATGACTAGCCATCTCCGCTAGGGGTTGGAAGGTCACCGTACACACAGGTATGATGTGTAGTTAAAAACACACTTCTAATATGAATTGTTATGTATTACTAAGGTTTATTTTGATTTTTTTCTAATAAACTATGATATTAGAAATGTGTATGCAGGTACCACCATCAGTTGCAAGTACCACTGTTCCACCTCCCCACTTCAGTTCCATTTTTCCACCCTCTCCCATGAGTCGCCCCCCCCCCCCCACATCCATCCAAACCCCTCCCTCCATCTAGCCCCTCCCTTCCATCTAGCCTCCCCCCTCGGTCCATACTCCCCCCTTTGTCCATACTCCTTCCTCCATCCATCCTCCCCCCTCCATCCATCCTCCCCCATTTTTCCACGCCCCTGCCTTCCATCCATACTCCCCCATTCTTCCATGCCCTCCCTTCCATCCAACCTCCCCCTTTCGTCCACATTCCCCTTGGATCCATCCTCCTCCCTCTATTCAAGACTGCCCTCCCATCCACCATCCCTCAACATCCCCTTTATCCCTTTTAGGTCAATCCCCTCTATCTTATAGCAGGTAGGAGTTCATCGTGCATGACATCCTTGTCCACCCCATACCACCATTCCCTCTTCCAACCTACCTTCTTCAGTTCCTGCCACTATTGCGGCAACTACTCTTGCAACATTCGTTCATACATTTACAATGGTTGCACCTATAGTTGCTGCAATTACATATCCCCCCCCATGACTACATCGGAGAAGGTTGTCCAACCAACTACTCCACCTGATAGCCCTGAATCGCAATCATCTCCATTGCATGAGGTGTTCACGGTGATAGTTAAATTAATTTATGAAAATATTGTGAGGCATTAACGAAAATTATTTTAAGCAACTATTTTTTTCAATAAAATGATTATCATAAATGTTGCAGGGTGGCATTGTTGAGAGGCTCACTAGATCGAGGAGGACACCTTCCTCACATCTCCCACTCCCATCAGTGGTGATTTATTTAAGATTTGAATTCTACATTCATTTTATAAATGTATAACTGTTACAAATGCTTGAAAATGATGATATATTATATCATTTGTTTCAGAGCCCAGAGAGACGATCTACTCCTAGAAAAAAGAACACCCGAGATCTCGCTAGCTCCAAGAAGAGGAAGATCGATTTCAGAGATGTTCCTGGGAGTGTCGGGGGTGGGAATGATACTTGACAGACCATGTTATGCACTTTAGCCACGATGTGGCATTTTTGGGCACTATTTTCCATTTACTTGGTATCTAGGGCATGAGCTGCCATGTATTTTGGATCGAGGGAATGAGTTTCCAAAATTTTTATAGGGAACAAGTTTCCATTATGTGTACAATGGGAGCCATGCTCCTCTATTTGCCAAAAAAATTATATGTTTGGATGAGTTTTGTAGCTTGGATGTACATGGATTTTTAGTTGTGTGATTTATATGCATGTTGTCTTTATTTGCATCTTATTGTCTCTTGCTATCTTTGTTACACAAAAATATCGTCATCATGAGTTATGTGACATCTATTTTCTTTGATTCCTAAAGAAATTAGACCAAATTATTGAAAGAAGAGTTGTTGTTGTTCCTTTTTCCTTTTTTTGTCACTCCGACATGCCCTGTGCATTGACAATGTGCATCAAACCCTTAGTGACGCACTCAGCACATTGATAGAGCATGCTAGTGACACTTTTTGCCTTTGTATAAGGCGCATCTCTCTCCAAAGATGCGAGTTTCCTTTTTACAATGTGCGGCACTCTTGGTTTAAAAGGAGAAAAAGAAGCTTCAAGCGGATTCTAGAACCCTTGGTTACATAGAACCTTATCCCTATGAACTAGTAAGGGTGGCACTCGATCCCCTTACCTTTTTGGATGATCCCTTGAGATTCTCCCACAAATCCTCAACCTCTCCTATCCCTTTAAGCGTATAAATACAAACCTCCTCTCCATGGTTAGGGAGGATAAAGATAGAGCACTTAAATGCTAGTGAAATTCTGCTAGAGTTGGTTCCCTTTCATCCATTAGGAGGCAAAAGCTTGAATCTTTGAGGCTAGGATCATTTGGAAGGAGTTACGACGTCAAATCTCAGTTGGGATATATCCCTATGTACTTCTTATATTTACAATTAATACAGATTATTTCCATAAAAATCTTATTTTTCTAAGATCTTTTAGAATTGGCTTCTTTGACTGCTAGTTTAGATTGATCTATATTTGTATGTTATTAGTACTTGCTTGTTTCGACTTCTTGTATTTTGTATTGCAGATAGAGATCATAATATAGAGAGTTATATCAAGTGAGGAGATAACACTACATTCATAAGGTAAGTTATCTTCCTATACCTTTTGTATTTTGATCAATCTAGGAAGGATATTTATGGTTTGTATTACTTTAGTTCTAGATCTAAACCATTCGGACTAGGGAGATCACTTAGTGTCTGCACTGACGGATTATCCGCAAATAAAATTGGCGACCATACTGGGGAAAGTAGCCCATAGTCTTTTATTTGTTTTTAATTTATGTTTTCTTGGTTTCTCTTCTAATAGCCTCTAAATTGCCTACTTTACTGGATTTGTTTCTCAGAGAGTCATTGGGTGATCCAGTCTTTGATTGTGACATTTAGCTTAGTCATTTACCTATTTTGATTTGGGATTTTTTTTTCATAGTTGGATTTTGCCCGACGCACCTAGGCAGTTCAGTTCCTGCATCACTGTGATTTTGATGCTCCTTTCCTTTAGGAAGACTGCGTCACTGATGCGCTTTGTCTGTATTCAACCCGCGTCACTGACGCAATTCCCGTGTTTACAAACCGGGTCGTTGGGATTCCAACACCCTAGTGTATACCTACAGAGTGCGTCACCATGAAAATATTAATGCACATGGTTAAAAAATACCACAAAATTGATTTTTTCTTGGTCTGCTAAGGTCTGTGTCTTATTCATTGCAGCCACAGTACCCCTCAGACTGAGTGTGCTTTGCCCTTGGATTATTTTGGAATTTAGAGTTTGATTTGAGTCCTAGTTAGTCAAGCAGACCATTCTCCAGTTGTGGGAAATTTCAATCCCTTGGGAGTGAAACCAGTCTTGTGAATCCCTTTCAGTATCTTTGATTTGTTCACTCTGATTTTTAAGCCCTCCAAAAGTTAAATTGTTGTAATTTTTACGAAATGTGGTGTGGATTGTTATGTTGTATTACGATTTTGGGTGATTAAGTTCTTGAGAAATTCTAGTTGCTTAAATATTCCAGTAGTAAGTAGTCTCTAATATTTTGGATCGGGATTAAAAAATTAATATCATTCTCATATTTTTCTATGCATTGGTTTGGAAAATCAAAAGATTATTTACTATCTTTATTTCAAGTAGATTACTTGAGATCGTTGTGAAGAGTATTTCGTGCTTTGGATAGTTGTTAAGAAAGTTTGAAAAATATCAAAAATTTTCAATGCTTATGTTCTCTTGGTTTTGAAAACTTCATCTTCATCTCCTTGAAAATATTAAGTGAATTTAGGCCTTCTCGAAGTATTGAAAAAGCTAGTGAATGCTCTCATATTTTCTATTTCCCTTTCACTTCTTTTGTTCTTTGTTTTCAAATTGGAGTTATTGTAATCAAAAGAGAAGTTTATCTTTTCATTTTTCTCATAGATTTAGCTTAGTTGAAGAGAAAAAAGAAAAATATTTTTTATTTGGTGTGTTGTTTTTCATTTTGTTGGATTAAATGAAAGAGTTTTTGTAGTCTTTTGGTTTGATTGGAAAAGTAAGTAAAAAGGGGTAATTTGTTCATTTGCTTTCGGAAAATAAAATATTTCTGCTTACTTCAGTTAGCTTTCATCGAAATGAAAAGCGAAAGACTTGCACTCATGTTGGGCATGGCCCAAGTGGCACAGTTTTGGAAAAGCACAGTCTGAGTAAAGTGGAGTGCAAAAGCGAAGTACGAACACAATGCAGTTTTGTTGATGCATAGTGACAACACAACAACTATTTTTGGCAATAAAGTACAAAGTGAAGCAAGGTCGAACAACGACCTATTTTGGGTAAGCCACTCCGCGGAATCTCGGGAGCAAGTTAACGAGTGACGTGGAAGTGGAGGAAAGCAACTTGTCACCTTAGTACAGACTAAGGATCAAGGCAACATGGGCAGCAAAAGACCATTAGAAGAATAGTGATGGATCGACAACAACAGAAGGGGTAGAGCGGTTGAAAGGGACCTGCCAATAGGAAGTCAGATTTGTTCTTCCAGAGTTGCGGTTGTTAGGAGAAGCATCAAATCCAGAAGCGACGCAGAAAGGCGGTCGAAGTCCGGTGAAGTAGCTAGACAGCGATAGGCCCGGGTGGTGGGATAACCGCATCATCCATGGGGGGATTTTTGGTACTATAGGTTTTTTGGCCCACAATCATTGTAAAGACATGACCTTCAGGCATGATCTATAAAAGGGGCAATTTTGTAAGGGAAGGGTTTATCTTTGTTGGACTTAGTTGGTCTTAATTGGTCATATTTAACCTCAGTTTTCTATTGTAAGAAGAATAAGAGAGAAAGAGGATCTGCAGCTGAGTGCACATAGATCTATTGTAGAGAGAAGAGCTTGTAGCTGAGTGCGTAGACTAGAAATGTTGAACCCTTACCATTAATATAAACAACAGTTCCCATGGACGTAGCTCCCATCCTGAGGGGTGAACCACATAAATAATTGTGTTATGCAATTGAATGTGTGATTGTGTATGTTTATGATTATGTTTACATTCATACTTACGTTTATGCATGTTCGCACTTTTATATGTATGTTCATATATATGGTGGATGAGAATAATATGCTAAGTCCTGATGTAACATACCCTTTTTGCTGAAAAACATTTTATGTTGGAAACATTATGTTAACTTTTATTGTAAAGTTTTATATTGGACATGTGTCCAAGGATGACTGACGTAATTGCACAATATTTTATTATTTAATAATTTAAATAGGAGACAAACACCTAAGGGGACTGTTGAAAGAGTGTTTACTGACCCACTATGTGGAATGGAATATGGGGTAGAAGGAAATGGAAAAGTGGCAGCATCATGAAGCAACTAAATAGATATAGGTATGGGAAAACTCCCTTGAAATGTGGTCGTAGTGCCCTGGAAGGTGGGACTGGAGCTTGAGGCTCATTTATTCAAAACTGACCACTAAAGACCTAGGCAGTCTATATAAGAGCCATCGAATTATGAACTGAGGTTCATCACTTTTCCTGACGAGAAAATTTACCATGGGGTTTTGCTGTGCTTGCACCCAAGAGATTCAATGAGGGGATATGCTGAGTTTTTTATCATCATGTAAGTCTACCCATTATACTATTGAGTGCAGAAGTACATTGCTGAGTGCAGAAGGCATATTTTGAGTGCAGAAGTTACACTACTGAGTGCAGAAGTTATATTACTGAGTGCCTTGCTTCTACACAGATACCGTCTACTTAGTGGTTCAGTAAGCAAGCTCGGGGGTCCAAAAGAAGAAAGTAGTTTTGGCTATTTCTTCTAGAAAAGGCTGGGAGGAACATGCCTCCTTGGGTGTTTGTCGGGCCTATCTTCATTTACAGGTTCTACTTGTCTTTTCTAATTCCAAGTAGTTAAAATTTCTATCTGCAATTATTGATTTACTATTTCCAAGGATATTATTAAACAAATGCATTTATTTTAGTTTCTGACCTAATTAGGATTCTATATAGTAATGATTATGTAAGATGAATTGAATAAAATAATTCTCTGCATTTTTCCCCATGCTAATGGTTCTGCATCATACTCTAGTACAAAGAAGAGATTAAGGTAGATAAATTGATAGGCAGATTTCCAAATGAATGAGAAGATCAATACTGTTGTATTTCATTAGTTTTTCCTTACCACTAATATCTTGTATTAAATAATATAATTTTATGTCTTTATCTTATCATTCCTTTCATCAGTCAAATGTTTAAGGTTCACTGTATTTTTGTTTCACAATTTTTTATTGAAATAATAGCTGCTAAATAATTATTTCCTCAGTACATAGCACTATTATTCAATACTGCTAGCAAATAACTATAATTGCATAAACAAACAGAACTCTTTCTATTTCAAACAATGCATAATTATTTAGTACTAATCTTTCTGCACAATATTCATTTCTATTATATTATTTATTTATTTCAAACTATTGTTAATCTCATTCACATTCTGCATAGGATTAGAAATGCTAGCTTGTGGCTACATCATTTCCCATAGTTATCACAACTAATAAAACAAAGAACTATCATATTATCCAAACAGAGTTTCGTTTCAAACTTAAGATTTATGACAGGTTCGTACCCTTCACTTATCAAACCCTAGAATTATCAACATCTATCTCTCAGATTTGAAGTTTAGTTGAGGTTCAAACACCACCAGTTGACAACAGAATAAGAACCTAGATACAATCTCATTACATAGTTGCAAACATAAAAACATTGGCTCTCAGCCAACACTTAAAATCGACAGACATGAACGACAAGTAACACTTTCAACTCCATAAGCATAGTCTTGAAAATTCTTTTCATACACATTCTTTGAGACCAATTTTAAGCACATCTCAACATCATCATGAGACCACATTATTACATTTTAATTGAAAAACATAAACAGTAAAACCATATGAATAGCTCGCTGTAGACATCTACTTTCAGAAGATAAAAATTGTTATCATAACAGCAGAATATTTTCGAGAACACACATTAATGTTTAACCATTTTTAACACAGGGATAAACCCTTAGTATCGAACTTTTCTTAAAAACACAGTAGTTGCAAAAACGACGAGCTTCATTCACATACAAACTAGAGAAATGCTCTCAAACTCCAACACATATATCATAACAGAGAAAACATAGTTATTTTATTATCAAAGACGGTAGAAGGGTAAAACCCTCTCCTGAGTTAAATTTATGTTACAGTTTCAACATTGAAAACTAAACACCGCAGGCCTAACGCCAAATGGGTCGAGGGTTTTATCCTCCCCAAACTATCAAAACAACTCACCAATATTTCGACAAAGGTCACCCTCAGAGCCCAAGAAAACAAGAATTCTCGGCAAGGAACACAAGGAAAGTCCACTAGTCATCTAACCAGAGTAACGAGTAACCAGCGAAGCTTACTGGTCATTTAGTAGACGTCTGTTATCAAAACCTGAGTATGGGTGCCGATTGTCGAAGGAACCTGTGATTCAAACACAAGTAGTGGTCAAAATGAGTTTTACAGAAGTCATTACATGTGAAATAACATTAACTGAACTCTCAAAAATAGAGTGGAAGACACAGGGTTCGAACCAAGAACCATTACCTTTTTAGTTATCACTGGAGTAGAACACCAAGACAGTGCAAACTGTAACCATTACTCCACCACCGAATGCAAAGAAGGCTGGAAAACAACTCTGGAAAAACTACCACTGGAAAGACATGGAAAGCCAAGTATCAAATCAACTACCACGAAGCATTGGTCACTCACCATGGAACTTTTATTACAAGCTACTACTGTAAAACACCATGAGAGTATCGGCTCTTAAGCTAACAGCAGGTCACGGTTTTGAACTATAGGCACTCCACAAAATCCTGCTAACGAAACCCTAAAGGCTCTTGACCTGTTAGCCTCTCCTCAGAGCCACTACACCGAATGCAAAGGAAATAATAACTTCGTAGAACATAGTGGAGGTTAGGGTTAGATCCCAAAGTCCAAATCTTTGCTAGATCAACGGTGGAGATCATAGAAGGGTTTTCACGTAAACCCAAGCAACAACCACATTAAATGACACCATCATTACCATATCCACCAAGGATGACAACTCAGTGAAACATCGAACCAAAACAATTACAGCTTGTCACGAGGCTCGAACCATCACCACACCATCACGTGCCTAGCACCACGACGATGCCCATGGAGACATTCCACTGTCTCGGCATTTGGGAGTATTAAATGTGAAGTATAGCCAAAGTTCCTACTTGCACAACACCTTTGTAGTGTTAATGTCACCCATTTTATAATGTATCAGATCATCGATATAATGCACAACTCGGTTATGTAATGACACCTCGTGGTAATTCAAGGTGGTGTCGGATTCATTGCTAGGAATCCATAGTGTCAAATAAGGTCACGTAGATGCACACACAACACCATATAATTATTGATAATAGGACTATGTATAGGACTTGGCATATATACATTTCATTACAATATAAAAAATTAAATAGAAAATTGTATATAGTGCATAAGTTAGCATTTGACAATGATATGAATTCCAATAATCCCTAGGTTAGAATTTAAATCAAATATTGCATGAAATTCTTAGGGTCTAGAGCCTACAAGGATATGCATATAGATAATGCATGTTATTTGTTGTTAACCATTACAAATAGAATAAGTTTATCCTCGTAATTTGCATCAAATAGAAACTCATGATAACCATACATAGAGTTAAACTATGGTATATGGATCCTATTCATTTTCCTAAACAATTTAATAAAAGGTTAGTACAGGAATTATGAATATTACAACTGACATACTTCTGTTTTACAAACTAGGCTAACTGAAGTTCTCACCAATAGCATTTTCAACATTATGTCTCTTAAATCATTAAAACCTTGGAGACATAGATACTGGTTAGAAACTCTTCGGTCACATATCGTAAACACTAAAGCTCTTACCTGTAATCTGTGAAAAAGGACGATTCAAATGCTTTAGCACAAATGCTAAGTAAGCCTCGGGGCATCCGTAGGACCCCTTCATCATCAAACAGAAGAACAATAGTTAACACATATAAACTTATATCATTGGATCATCAACAAAAGAATTGTGAAAGTACAGTTGAGTGAGTTTAACATCGAAACGAAGATATTAATTATCTTGTCGCAAACATTATACTTTTGACCAACACAACTTTTAGTACAACAAGACAACATTTAAACATTTATTGTATTTATGCACAGTTAGATTATGCATTAAAAGCTATATCAAAACATTTTAAATTTTTGTAAATTTTTGGATGTTACATGTGGTATCAGAGCGCGAGTTCAAACTCTAGGCCTAAAATAGGCTCACGCACACAAACAAAAAAATAAAAACCAGAAAATTAATGTACTAACTTTTGTTTTAATTTTATTTTTTATAGAACAATTTGTTATTAATTTGCAGGTATGGACATATCGGAAGAAATCAATAGAGGACATATCTCCTCGTAATGAGTACAATAACAATAATAATAATGAAGGAATATATGTTGAATTAAATAACCAATCTTAAAAACTTCTTCGTACTGTAAATGATTTTAAATCTGAGATAAGAAATGTTAAAGAAGAAAATGAACGCATTATGAAAGCACAGGAAGAGTTAAATCAAATTCTAATGGAGAAATACCATCATGAAGAAAGAGGAAGGAAATCAAAAGTAAATTCCGATTTTGGTACAATGTCCCACAAATATAAACACAAGAAAACAAATAATGGTAAAAGTATTAGTTACTTTTAATCTAAATCTAATCAAAGTAATGATAAATTTGATCATGACAACAGTGACAGTGATTGTTGTTCCAAGAAGAGGAAGTATAAGCATCATGAACAAACTACTAGAGAGTTTAAAAAGATTAAGCCACCAACTTTTAATGGCGAAACTAAAAAGGGAGAGACAACTGAAGCATGGCTGTCTAGAATGAAGAAGTACTTTAATATTTACGATTACTCTTCTTAGTTAAAAGCCAAGATGGCTATTTACAATCTGATAGGAAAGGTAGATATCTGGTGGCAGGATCTTAAAAGAATTAAGAGCATAAAGGAAAGAGAAGTAACCTGGAATATGTTTAAAAAGTTATTCAAGAAAAATTTCTTGTTAGAACGGTACTATGAAGATAAGTCAAAAGAGTTTTACGATTTAAAATTGGGTACTATGAACATGAAGGAGTTGTGCAGCAAGTTCCTTAGCTTGCTGAGGTATGTACCCTACATGGTCGAGGAGAAACCTAAGGTGCAAAGGCTTCTAAGTTGTCTACCTTTCAAAATAAAAGATAGGATTCAGTATGATAACCCTTCCACTCTGGAAGAGGCTATGAGGAAAGCAAATTTCTGTTTTGATCAAAACATAAAAAGAGAAGGAACAACTGGCTGGAAAAGTAATAAGTCTAATCATTTTGAGCCTAAAAAGAAAAGTTTTAATCATAATTCTGGAAGTTTTAAGAAATATTTTAAGAACAGAAATTTTCCAAGTAATAATAATTACAGAATTAATGCACCACGGAATTTTACTACTGCAAGAAATGTACCTAATAACAATATCAACACCATTTATGCTGAACAAAAAGGACCTTTGAAGTGTTTTGATTGCGGTGGACCACATAAGAAAGAAGATTACCCACGCAACAAAATGACAGTCAACATCATTCATAGCATACAAGCAGAGCCAACAGTTGGTGATGTGGCAAGAGAAATGCCAAGGATAAATGCAGAGCTGGAAAATCGGCAAGCAGACCATCAAACGTCCATGGTCGAAATCGAAGGTGTGCTACAAAACCGATCTATTTCTATTTTGATAGATCTAGGTGCAAGTCTGAGTTATATTTCACCCGAATTAGTGAAAAATTGCAAGTTAAGAATAGAAAAGTTTGATAATTCCTTGTTAGTTCAGCTAGCAACATGCACTAAAAGAAAGGTTACAGACTTTGTTAAAAAATGTGATGTATTTTTGGATCAGTTAAAAACCCAAGTTAATCTGAATGTTTTACCCTTAGGGTCATATGACTTGTTGATTGGCATGGATTGGCTTGAAAATCATAGAGTAGTGCTTAATTGTTATGAGAAATATTTTACTTGTCTGACTAATGAAGGTAAAACTGAAACAATAAAAGGAATTCATAGGAAGATTTCAGTAGACAAATTTCTGCATTACAAGTTAAGAGAGCTGCCAGAAATGGCTGTAAAATGTTTGTTGTTAATGTTATTAATGATGAGTGTTCATCTAAAAAACACAGGTTAAAACGGGAGGATATTCCCATCCTTAGGGACTTTTATGACGTATTCCTGGAAGAAATTCCAAGATTACCTCCGAAAAGGGAACTTGATTTCACCATTGAGTTAGTACCAGGTGCGGTACCAAAATCAAAGGCTCCCTACAGGATGAATATTTTGGAGTTAAATGAGTTAAAATATCAGCTGAAGGAATTAATAGATAAAAACTACAAAATACCAAGTGTGTCTCCTTGGGGAGCACCAGTAATTTTCGTTAAAAAGATGGATGGTACCATGCGATTGTGCATCGATTACCGTTAGCTTAATAAAATGATGATTAAGAATCGATATCCCTTGCCCTGCATAGATGATCTATTTGATCAAGTATGTGGAGCATAGATATTCAATAAAATTGATTTAAGGTTTGGATATCATCAGGTTAGAATAAAAGACGAAGACATATTCAAAACTGCTTTCAAAACACGATATGGACACTACGAGTTCGTATTTATGCCTTATGGGCTAACCAATGCACCGACAGTGTTCATGTGTTTAGCGAACAATATTCTGCATAAATATTTGGATAAGTTTGTAGTTGTGTTCATTGATGATATTCTGATTTACTCAAAAACTAAAAAAGAGCATGACGAAAATTTAAGAATAATTCTGCGTGTTTTAAGAGAACATCATCATTATGCTAAGTTTAGTAAATGTGATTTTTATAAATATAAAATACAATACTTAGGTCACATAATATCTAAAGACGAAATTTCTGTCGACCCTGATAAGATAAAAGAAATTAACGAGTGTCATGTCCCTAAAGATGTAACTGACGTTCGATCATTCATGGGGATAATAGGCTACTATCAAAAGTTTATTGAAGGGTTTTCAGGAATTGCAAACCCCATTACTTCTTTGCATAAGAAGGGGAAGAAATTTGTATGGGATCAAAAGTGTCAAGAAAGCTTTAATAAGTTAAAAGAATTATTAACCACTGCACCAATTTAAAAAATTGCTAATCCTAACAAAGACTTCATTGTATGCACTGATACGTGCAACGATGGACTTGGTGGGGTCTTAACTCAAGAAGGTCATGCTATTGCTTTTGAGTCTAGAAATTTAAAAATCCATGAAAAGAATTATGCAACTTACGATCTTGAGTTGGCAGTTGTGATAGATGCACTAAAAATGTGGCGTCATCACTTGATTGGAAGAAAATTCATACTAATGACAGATAATAAAGGTTTAAAGTATTTGTTGGATCAAGCAAATCTTAACACAAGGCAAGCTAGATGGCTAGCTTTCCTTAGCGAGTATGATTTCGAGATTCAACACATTAAGGGGAAAGAAAATAAATTTGTTGATGCATTAAGCAAAAATCCTAGATTAAGCTTTTTGGCAGCAATCAGTACGTTTAAGACAGATTTGGAAAATCAAATTGAAGAAGGAATTAAAAAGATGAATATTATCAAAAATTGCTATGTAAAGTTGCTGAAAATTTATTTGAAAATTTAATAACAGATTAAAGCATTAATAAAAAGGACTTAATGACTTATAAAAATAGAATTTATGTACCAAATGTGTCAAAGGTTAAGCTGTTAATTTTGGATGAAGTTCATAAGAGTCCTTATGGAAGACATCCAGGTTATCAGAAAATGATAACTATGTTAAGGAAGGATTATTTTTGGTCCAACATGAAGAATGAAGTGGCTGAATACATAGCTAGATGTTTTGAATGTCAGACTATTAAGGGTGAACATCAACATCCAGCTGGACTATTGCAGTCGTTGCCAATTCCAGAATGGAAATGGGAGACTATAAGTATTGATTTTATTACAAGTTTGCCTAAAAACCAGAAACATACTGACTCCATAATGGTGGTTGTGGACAAGTTAAGTAAGGCTACTCATTTTATTCTTGTTAAAACAGCTTTTAAGGCTTCTAACATTGCATATGTATTTATGAAGCAAATCTTTCGTTTGCACAGAATTCCAAAGGTAATTATTTCTGACCGGGACTCTAATTTCACTGAAAATTTTTGGACAGCACTGTTTAAAGGTTTAAATACTAAACTAAACTTTAGCACTTCTTTCCACCCACAAATTGATGGTCAAACAGAAAGGGTAAACCATATTTTAGAAGACATGCTAAGAATGTATGTCAAAGATCAGCCATCTAAGTGGGAAGATTACTTACATTTAGCAGAATTTGCATACAATAATCATTATCAAGCATCTGCTAAGATAAGTCCATTTGAGATTTTGTATGGAAGAAAATGTTGTACTCTTATTTATTGGGATAACCCTATAGAAAAATTAATGCTAGGACCATATTTATTGAAAGATATAGAGCTAACCGTGAAACAGGTTCAAGGTAACTTAAAAGTTGCCCAAGATTGACAAAAAAGTTATGCAAATTTGAAATGCATTGAAAGAGAATTTCAGGTTGGAGACCATGTTTTTATAAAGGTAAAACCCAAGAAAATTTCTTTTAAGCTTGGGAGTTGTGCTAAACTAGCACCAAGGTACTGGGGACCATTCGAAATCCTATCAAGGATTGGAGCTGTTACATATCAATTGGCTTTGCCATCTGATTTAAAAATCCATAATGTTTTTCACATTTCTATTTTAAAGAAGTATGTGCATGATGCTACTCATGTGCTAAATTGGAATGACATACAGGTGGAGCCCAAAGGAGATTTTCAGGTGGAATCGGACTATATTCTCAACAAGAGGGAAATTATACTTCGAAATCGTACCATAGGGCAGGTAAAGGTGAAATGGAAGCACCTTAGCCCTGATCAAGCTACCTAGGAACTGGAAAGTAAAATGCAGGCATCATATCCAGTTCTTTTCCAGGAAGGATCAGATGATGAATAAGCAACATCGAGGACGATGCTGAGCTTAAGTAGGGGTGTTTGTAACATACATTTTTTGCTGAAAAACATTTTATGTTGGAAACATTATGTTAACTTTTATTGTAAAATTTTATATTGGACAAGTGTCCAAGGATGACTGTAATTGCACAATATTTTATTATTTAATAAATAAAATAGGAGACAAACACCTAAGGAGACTGTTGAAAGAGTGTTTACCACTAGGTGGAATGGAATCTGGGGTAGAAGGCAATGGACAAGTGGCAGCATCATGAAGCAACTAAATAGCTATTTGTATGGGACAACTCCCTTGAAATGTGGTCATAGTGCCCTGGAAGGTGGGACTGAAGATTAAGGATCATTTATTCAAAACTGACCACTAAAGACCTAGGTAGTCTATATAAGAGCCATCGAATTATTAACTGAGGTTCATCACTTTTCCTGATGAGGAAATTTACCTTGGGGTTTTGTTGTGCTTGCACCCAAGAGATTCGATGAGGGGATATGCTGATTTTTTTATCATGGTGTAAGTCTTCCCATTATACTATTGAGTGCAGAAGTACATTGCTGAGTGCAGAAGGCATATTTTGAGTGCATAAGTTACACTATTGAGTGAAGAAGTTATATTACTGAGTGCCTTGCTTCTACATCGATTCCATCTACTTAGTGGTTCAGTAAGCAAGCTCGGGGGTCTTCTGGAAAAGGTTGGGAGAAACAGGTCTCCTTGGGTGTTTGTCGGCCATATCTTCATTTATAGGTTCTACTTGTCTTTTCTAATTCCAAGTAGTTAAAATTTCTATCTGCAATTATTGATTTACTGTTTCCAAGGATATTATTAAACAAATGCATTTATTTTGGTTTCTGACCTAATTAGGATTCTGTATAGTAATGATTATGTAAGATGAATTGAATAAAATATTTCTCTGCATTTTTCCCCATGCTAATGGTTCTGCATCGTACTCTAGTACAGAGAAGAGATTAAGTTAGATAAATTGATAGCCAGATTGCCAAATGAATGAGAAGATCAATACTGTTGTATTTCATTAGTTTTTCCTTACCACTAATATTCTTTATTAAATAATATAATTTTATGTCTTTCTCGTATCATTCCTTTCATCAGTCAAATGTTTAAGGTTCACTGTACTTTTGTTTCACAATTTTTTATTGAAATAACAGCTGCAAAATAATTATTTCCTAAGTACATAGCACTGTTATTCAATACTGCTAGCAAATAATTATAATCGCATAAACGAACAAAACTCTTTCTATTTCAAAGAATGCATATTTATTTAGTACTAATCTTTATGCACAGTATTTATTTATGTTATATTATTTATTTATTTCAAACTACAGTTAATCTCATTCACATTTAGCATAGGATTAGAAACCCTAGCTTGTGGCTACATCATTTCCCATAGTTATCACAACTAATAAAACAAAGAACTATTATATTATCCAAATAGAGTTTCGTTTCAAACTTAAGATTTATGACAGGCTCGTACCCTTCACTTATCAAACCCTAGAATTATCAACATCTCTCTCAGATTTAAAGTTTAGTTGAAGTTCAAACACCATCAGTTAACAACACAATAAGAACCTAGATACAATCTCATTACATAGTTGCAAACAGAAAAACATTGTCTCTTGGCGAACACTTGAAATCGACAGACATGAACGACAAGTAACACTTTCAACTCCATAAGCATAGTCTTGAAAATTCTTTTCATACACATTCTTTGAGACCAATTTTAAGAGCATCTCGACATCATCATGCGACCACATTATTACGTTTTAATTGAAAAACATAAACAGTTCAACCATACAAATAGCTCGCTGTAGACATCTACTTTCAGAAGATAAGCATTGTTATCATAACAGCAGAACATTTTCGAGAACACACATTAAGGTTTAACCATTTTTAACACAGGGATAAACCCTTAGCCTCGAAATTTTCTTAAAAACACAGTAGTTGAAAAAATGACGAGCTTCATTCACATACAAACTGGAGAAATGATCCTAAACTCCAACACATATATCATAACAGAGAAAACACAGTTCTTTTATTATCAAAGACGGTAGAAGGGTAAAACCCTCTGCTCAGTTAAATTTCTGTTACAGTTTCTACATTGAAAACTAAACACCACAGGCCTAACACCAAATGGGTCAACGGTTTCATCCTCCCCAAACTGTCAAAACAGCTCACCAATATTTCAATGAAGGTCACCTTCAGAGCCCAAGAAAACACGAAGTCTCGGCAAAGAACACAAGGAAGGTCCACTAATCATCTAACCGGAGTAACGAGTAACCACGGAAGCTTACTGGTCATTAAGCAGATGCGTGTTATCAAAACCTGAGTATGGGTGCTGGTTGACGAAGGAACCTGCCATTCAAACATAAGTGGTGGTCAAAATGAGCTTTAAAGCAGTCATTACATGCGAAATAACATTAATTGAACTCTCAAAAGTAGAGTGGAAGACACAGGGTTCGAACCAAGAACCATTATCTTTTTAGTTATCACCGGAGCAGAATGCCAAGACAATGCAAACTGTAACCATTACTCCACGACCGAATGCAAAGAAGGGTGGAAAACAACTCTGGAAAAACTACCACTGGACAGATATGGAAATCTGAGTATCAAATCAACTACCACGAAGCATTGGTATTTCACCAAGGAACTCTTATTACAAGCTGCTACTGTAAAACACCATGATAATATCCGTTTTGAAGCTAACAGCAAGTCACGATTTCAAACCGTAGGCACTCCACAAAAACCTGCTAACGAAACCTTGAAGGCTCTCGGCCTGTCGGCCTATCCTCAGAACCATTACACCGAATTTCAAGGAAACAATAACTTCGTATAACATAGTGGAGGTTAGGGCTAGATCCCAAAGTCCAAATCTTTGCTAGATCAACGGTGGAGATCACCGAAGGGTTTTCACGTAAACCCAAGCAATAGCCACATTAAATGACACCATCATTACCATATCCACCGACGATGACAGCTCAGTTAAACATCAAACGAAAACACTTACAGCTCGTCACAAGGCTTGAACCATCACCACACCATCACGTTCCTAGCACCACGATGATACCCAAGGAGACATTCCACTGTCTCGGCAGTTGGGAGTATTAAATGCGAAGGGTAGCCAAAGTGCCTACCAGCACAAAACCTTCGTAGTGTTAATGTCACCCATTTTATAATGTATCGGATCGTCGATATAATGCACAACTCGGTTATGTAATGACACCTTGTGGTAAGTCAAGGTGGTGTTGGATTCATTGCTAGGAATCCATAGTGTCAAATAGGGTCACGTAGATGCACACACAACACCATATAATTATTGATCATAGGACTATGTATAGGACTTGGCATATAAAAATTTCATTATAATATAAAAAATTAAGTAGAAAATTGTATATAGTTCATAGGGTAGCATTTGACAATGATATGAATTTCAATAATCCCTAGGTTAGAATTTAAATCAAATATTGCATGAAATTCTTAGGGTCTAGAGCATACAAGGATATGCATATAGATAATGCATGTTATTTGTTGTTAACCATGACATATAGAATAAGTTTATCCTCATAATTTGCATCAAATAGAAACTCACAATAACCATACATAGAGTTAAACTATGGTATATGGATCCTATCCATTTGCTTGAACAATTTAATAAAAGGTTATTACAGGAATTATGAATATTACAATTGACATACTTCTGTTTTACAAACTAGGCTAACTGAACTTCTCACCAATAGCATTTTCGACATTATGTCTGTTAATTCATTAAGACCTTGGAGACACGGAAACTGGTTAGAAACTCTTCGGTCACATGTCGTAAACACTAAAGCTCTTACCTATAATCTATGAAAAAGGACGATTCAAATGCTTTAGCATGAATGGTAAGTAAGCCTCAGGGCATCCGTAGGACCCCTTCATCATCAAACAAAAGAACAATAGTTAACACATAAAATTATATCATTGGATCAGCAACAAAAGAATTGTGAAAGTACAGTTGAGTGAGTTTAACATCGAAACGAAGATATTAATTATCTTGTCGCAAACATTACACTTTTGACCAACACAGCTTTTAGTATAGCAAGTCGACATTTAAACATTTATTATATTTCCACACAGTTCGCTTACGCATTAAAAGCTATAAATTTTTTTTAAAATTTTTTGTAAATTTCGGGATGTTACATGTGGTATTAGGGTGCGAGTTCAAACTCTAGGCCTGAAATAGGCTCACGCGCGCAAACAGAAAAATAAAAACCTGAAAATTTATGTACTAAATTTTGTTTTAATTTGATTTTGTGGAGAACGATTTGTTATTAATTTGCCGGTATGGACATACCGAATGAATCAACAGATGACAGATCTCCTCCTAATGAGTACAATAACAATAATAATAATGAAGGAATATATGTTGAATTAAATAACCATTCTTCAGAACTTCTTCGTACTGTAAAAGATTTAAAATCTGAGATAAGAATTGCTAAAGAAGAAAATTAACGCATTATGAAGGCACAGGAAGAGTTAAATCAAATTCTAATGGAGAAATACCATTACGAGGAAAGAGGAAGGAAATCAAAAGTAAATTCTGATTCTGGTACAATGTCCCACAAACATAAACACAAGAAAACAAATAATGGTAAAAGTATTAGTTACTCTTCATCTGAATCTGATCAAAGTAATGATAAATATGATCATGACAACAGTGACAGTAGTTGTTGTTCCAAGAAGTGGAAGTATAAGCATCATGAACAAATTACTGGAGAGTTTAAAAAGATTAAGCCACCAACTTTTAATGGCGAAACTGAAAAGGGAGAGACAGCTGAAGCATGGCTGTCTTGAATGAAGAAGTACTTTAATATTTATGATTACTCTTCTCAGTTAAAAGCCAAGATGGCTATTTACAATATGATAGGAAAGGCAGATATCTGGTGGCAGGATCTTAAAAGAATTAAGAGCATAAAGGAAAGAGACGTAACCTAGAATATGTTTAAAAAGTTATTTAAGAAAAAGTTCGTGTCAGAACAGTACTATGAAGATAAGTCAAAAGAGTTTTACGATTTAAAATTGGGTACTATGAACATGAGGGAGTTGTGCAGCAAGTTCCTTAGCCTGCTAAGGTATGGTCGATGAGAAACCTAAGGTGCAAAGGTTTCTAAGTTGTCTACCTTTCAACCTAAAAGATAGGATTGAGTATGATAACCCTTCCACTCTGGAAGAGGCTACGAGGAAAGAAAATTTATGTTTTGATCAAAACAAAAAAAGAGAAGGAACAACTGGCTGGAAAAGTAATAAGTCTAATCATTTTGAGCCTAAAAAGAAAAGTTTTAATCATAATTCTGGAAGTTTTAAGAAATATTTTAATAAAAGAAATTTTCCAAGTAATACTAATTACAGGAGTAATGCACCACAGAATTTGATTGCTGCAAGAGATGTACCTAATAATAATAACAACACCAGGTATGCTGAACAGAAATGACCTTTGAAGTGTTTTGATTACGGTGGACCACATAAGAAAGAAGATTGCCCACGCAACAAAATGACAGTCAACAACATTCATAGCGTACAAGTGCAGCCAATAGTTGGTTATGTGGCAAGAGAAATGCCAAGGATAAATGCAGCGCTGGAAAATCGGCAAGCAGACCATCAAACGTCCATGGTTGAAATCAAAGGTATGCTAAAAAACCGATCTATTTCTATTTTGATAGATCCAGGTGCAAGTATGAGTTATATTTCACCTGAATTAGTGAAAAATTGCAAGTTAGGAATAGAAAAGTTTGATAATTCTTGGTTGGTTCACCTAGCAATAGGCACTCAAAGAAAGGTTATAGACTTTGTTAAAAATTGTGATGTATTTTTGAATCAGTTGAAAACCCAAGTTAATATGAATGTTTTACCATTAGGGTTATATGACTTGTTGATTGGCATGGATTGACTTGAACATCGTAGAGTAGTGCTTAATTGTTATGAGAAATATTTTACTTTCCTGACTAATGAAGGTCAAACTGAAACAGTAAAAGGAATTCATAGGAAGATTTCAATAAGACAAATTTCTGCATTGCAAGTTAAGAGAGCTACTAGAAAGGGATGTAAAATGTTTGTTGTTGATGTTATTAATGACGAGTGTTCATCTAAAGAAGACAAGTTAAAACGGGAGGATATTCCCATCCTTAGGGACTTTTCTGACGTATTCTCTGAAGAAATTCCAGGATTACCTCCGAAAAGGGAATTGATTTCACCATAGAGTTAGTACCAGGTGCGGTACCAAACTCAAAGGCTCTCTACAGGATGAATAATCGGGAGTTAAATGAGTTAAAATATCAACTGAAGGAATTAATAGATAAAAATTACATAAGGCCAAGTGTGTCTCCTTGGGGAGCACTAGTAATTTTCGTTAAAAAGAAGGACGGTACTATGAGATCGTGCATCGATTACCATTAGCTTAATAAAATGATGATTAAGAATCGATATCCATTTTCCCGCATAGATGATCTATTTGATCAAGTACGCGTAGCAGAGATATTCACTAAAATTGATTTAAGGTCCAGAAATCATCAGGTTAGAATAAAAGACGAAGACATATTCAAAACTACTTTCAGAACATGATATGGACACTAGGAGTTCGTAGTTATGCCTTTTGGGCTAACCAACGCACCGATAGTGTTCATGTGATTAATGAACAACGTTCTGCATAAATATTTGGATAAGTTTATAGTTGTGTTCATTGATGATATTCTGATTTACTCAAAAATTAAAGAAGAGCATGACGAACATTTAAGAATAATTCTACAAGTTTTAAGAGAACATCAACTTTATGCTAAGTTCAGTAAATGTGATTTTTATAAAGATAAAATACAGTACTTAGGTAACATAATATCTAGAGACGGAATTTATGTCGACCCTGATAAGATAAAATTAATTAACGAGTGGCCAGTCCCTAAAGATGTAACTGACGTTCGATCATTCATGGGGATAACAGGTTACTATCGAAAGTTTATGGAAGGGTTTTCAAGAATTGTGAACCCCATTACTTCTTTGCAGAAGAAGGGGAAGAAATTCGTATGGGATCAAAAGTGTCAAGAAAGATTTAATAAGTTAAAAGAATTATTAACCACTACACCAATTTTAAAAATTGTTGATCCTAACAAAGACTTTGTTGTATGCACTTATGTGTTCAACGATGGACTTGGTGGGGTTTTAACTCAAGAAGGTCATGCTATTGCTTTTGAGTCTAGAAATTTAGAAATCCATGAAAAGAATTATGCAACTTACGATCTTGAGTTGGCAGTCGTGATACATGCACTAAAAATGTGGCGCCATCACTTGATTAAAAGAAAATTCATATTAATGACAAATAATAAGGGTTTAAAGTATTTATTGGATCAACCAAATCTCAACGCAAGGCAAGCTAGATGGCTAGCTTTCCTTAGCAAGTATGATTTCGAGATTCAACACACTAAGGGGAAAGAAAATAAAGTTGCTGATGCATTAAGCTAAAATCTCAGATTAATCTTTGTGGCAGCAATCAGCACGTTTAAGACAGATTTGGAAAATCAATTTGAAGAAGGAATTAAACAAGATGAAAAATATCAAAAATTGATTAAGAAAGTTGCTGAAAATTTATCTGAAAATTTAATAACATATTACAGCATTAATAAAAAGGGCTTAATGACTTATAAAAACAGAATTTATGTACCAAATGTGTCAAAGGTTAAGCTGTTAATTTTGGATGAAGTTCATAAGAGTCCTTATTCAAGACATCTAGGTTATCAGAAAATGATAACTATGTTAAGGAAGGATTATTTTTGGCCCAACATGAAGAATGAAGTGGCTGAATACATAGCTAGATGTTTGAAATGTCAGACCATTAAGGATCAACATCAACATCCAGCTGGACTATTGCAGCCATTGCCAATTCCAGAATGGAAATGGGAGATTATAAGTATTGATTTTATTACAAGTTTGCCTAAAAAACAGAAACATAATGACTCCATAATGGTGGTTGTGGACAAGTTAAGTAAGGCTGCTCATTGTATTCCTGTTAAAACCACTTTTAAAGCTTCTAACATTGCAGATGTATTTATGAAGAAAATCTTTCGCTTGCACGGAATTCCAAAGGTAATTATTTCTGACCGGGACTCTAAGTTGACTGGAAATTTTTGGACAGCAATGTTTAAAGATTTAAATACTAAACTAAATTTTAGCACTTCTTTCCACCCACAAGCTGATGGTCAAACAGAAAGGGTAAACCAGATTTTAGAAGAGATGCTAAGAATGTATGTCAAAGATAAGCCATCTAAGTGGGAAGATTACTTACATTTAGCATAATTTGCATACAATAATCATTATCAAGCATCTACTAAGATAAGTCCATATGAGATTTTGTATGGAAGAAAATTTTGTACTCCTATTTCTTGGGATAACCCTATAGACAGATTAATGCTAGAACCAGATTTATTGAAAGAAATGGAGCTAACCGTAAAACAGGTTCAAGGTAACTTAAAAGTTGCCCAAGATCGGCAAAATATTTATGCAGATTTGAAATGCATTGAAAGAGATTTTCAGGTTGGAGACCATGTTTTTATAAAGGTAAAACCCAAGAAAAGTTCTTTGAAGCTTGGGAGTTGTGCTAAACTAGCACCAAGGTACTGTGGACCATTCAAAATCCTATCAATGATTGGAGTTGTTTCGTATCAATTGGCTTTTCCATCTGATTTAAAAATCCATAATGTTTTTAACATTTATGTTTTAAAGAAGTATGTGCACGATTCTACTCATGTGCTGAATTGGAATGACATATAGGTGGATCCCGAAGGAGATTTTCATGTGGAATTGGACTGTATTCTCGATAGGAGGGAAATTATGCTTCGGCATCGTACCATAGGGTAGGTAAAGGTGCAATGGAAGAACCTTAGCCCTGATAAACCTATCTAGGAACTGGAAAGTAAAATGCGGGCAGCATATCCAGTTCTGTTCCAAAAAGGATCGGATGATGAATAAGCAACATCGAGGACAATGTTGAGCTTAAGTGGGGGTGTTTGTAACATACCCTTTTTGCTGAAAAACATTTAATGTTGGAAACATTATGTCAACTTTTATTGTAAATTTTTATATTGGACGAGTGTCCAAGGATGACTGTAATTGCACAATATTTTAATATTTAATAAATTAAATAGGAGACAAACACCTAAGGGGACTGTTGAAAGAGTGTTTACTGACCCACTAGGTGGATTGGAATCTGGGGTAGAAGGCAATGGACAAGTGGCAGCATCATGATGCAAATAATTTGTTGTTGGTATGGGACAACTCCCTTGAAATGTGGTCGTAGTGTCCTGGAAGGTGGGACTAGAGCTTGAGGCTCATTTATTCAAAACTAACCACTAAATACCTAGGTAGTCTATATAAGAGCCATCGAATTATGAACTGAGGTTCATCACTTTTCCTGACGAGGAAATTTACCTTGGGGTTTTGCTGTGCTTGCAACCAAGAGATTCGATGAGGGGATATGCTGAGTTTTTTATCATGGTGTAACTCTGCCCATTATACTACTGAGTGCATAAGTACATTGCTGAGTGCGGAAGGCATATTTGCAGTGCAAAAGTTACACTACTGAGTGCAGAAGTTATATTACTGAGTGCCTTGCTTCTACATAGATTCCATCTACTTAGTGGATCAGTATGCAAGCTCGGGGGTCCAAAAGAAGCATGTAGTTTTGGTTGCTTCTTCTGGAAAAGGTTGGGAGGAACAGGCCTCCTTGGGTGTTTGTCGGCCCTATATTCATTTATAGGTTCTACTTGTCTTTTCTAATTCCAAGTAGTTAAAATTTCTATCTGCATTTATTTTAGTTTCTGACCTAATTAGGATTTTTTATAGTAATGATTATGTAAGATGAATTGAATAAAATATTTCTCTGCATTTTTCCCCATGCTAATGGTTATACATCGTACTCTAGTACAGAGAAGAGATTAAGGTAGATAAATTGATAGGAAGATTGCCAAATGAATGAGAAGATCAATATTGTTGTATTTCATTAGTTTTTCCTTACCACTAATATTTTGTATTAAATAATATAATTTTATGTCTTTCTCTTATCATTCCATTCATCAGTTGAATGCTTAAGGTTCACTGTATTTTTGTTTCACAAATTTTTATTGAAATAACAGCTGCAAAATAATTATTTCCTAAGTACTTAGCACTGTTATTCGATACTGCTAGCAAATAATTATAATCGCATAAACAAACAGAACTCTTTCTATTTCAAACAATGCATAATTATTTAGTACTAATCTTTATGCACAGTATTCATTTTTGTTATATTATTTATTTATTTCAAACTACAGTTAATCTCATTCACATTCAGCATAGGATTATAAACCCTAGCTTGTGGCTACATCATTTCCCATAGTTACCACAACTAATAAAACAAATAACTATTATATTATCCAAACAGAGTTTCATTTCAAACTTAAGAATTATGACAGGCTCGTACCCTTCACTTATCAAACCCTAGAATTATCAACATCTCTCTCAGATTTAAAATTTAGTTGAGGTTCAAACACCATCAGTTAACAACAGAATAAGAACCTAGATACAATCTCATTACATACTTGCAAACAGAAAAACATTGGCTCTCGACGAACACCTAAAATCGACAGACATGAATGACAAGTAACACTTTCAACTCCATAAGCATAGTCTTGAAAATTCTTTTCATACACATTTTTTGAGACCAATTTTAAGAGCATCTCGGCATCATCATGATACCACATTATTACGTTTTAATTGAAAAACATAAACAGTACAACCATATGAATAGCTCGCTGTAGACATCTACTTTCAGAAGATAAATATTGTTATCATAACAGCAGAACATTTTCGAGAACACACATTAAGGTTTAGCCATTTTTAACATAGGGCTAAACCCTTAGCGTTGAACTTTTCTTAAAAACATGGTAGTTGCAAAAACGACGAGCTTCATTCGCATACAAACTAGAGCAATGCTCTCAAACTCCATTACATATATCATAACAGAGAAAACACAGTTCTTTTATTATCAAAGATGGTAGAAGGGTAAAACCCTCTCCTAAGTTTTTGTTACAGTTTCTACATTGAAAACTAAACACCACAGTCCTACCGCCAAATGGGTCAAGGGTTTCATCCTCCCCAAACTGTTAAAAACAGCTCACCAATATTTCGACGAAGGTGACCCTCAAAGCCCAAGAAAACACGAAGTCTCAGCAAAGAACACAAGGAAGGTCCGCTAGTCATCTAACCGGAGTAACAAGTAACCACCGAAGCTTACCGGTCATTTAGCAGATGCCAATTATCAAAACTTGAGTATGGGTGTTGGTTGACGAAGGAACCTGCCATTCAAACACAAGTAGTGGTCAAAATGGGTTTTAAAGAAGTCATTACATGTGAAATAACATTAATTGAACTCTCAAAAATAGAGTGGAAGATACAAGGTTCAAACCAAGAACCATTACCTTTTTAGTTATCACCGGAGCATAATGCCAAAATAGTGCAAACTGTAACCATTACTCCACCACCGAATGCAAAGAAGGGTGGAAAACAACTCTGGAAAAACTACCACTGGACAGACATGGAAAGCCCAGTATCAAATCAACTACCATGAAGCATTGGTCACTCACCTTGGAAATTTTATTACAAGCTACTACTGTAAAACACCATGAGAGTATTGGCTCTTAAGCTAACAACAGGTCATGGTTTCGAACCGTAGGAACTCCACAAAAACATGCTAACGAAACCCTGAAGGCTCTTGGCCTGTTGGCTTCTCCTTAAAGCCACTACACCGAATGCCAAGGAAACAATAAATTCGTAGAAAATAGTGGAGGTTAGGGTTAGATCCCAAAGTACAAATCTTTCCTAGATCAACGGTGGAGATCACCGAAGGGTTTTCATGTAAACCCAAGCAACAACAACAATAAATGACACCATCATTACCATAGCCACCAAGGATGATAGCTCAGTTAAACATCGAACCAAAACACTTACAGCTCTTCATGAGGCTTGAACGATCACCACACCATCACATGCCTAGCACCATGACAATTCCCACGGAGACATTCCACTGTCTCGGCAGTTGGGAGTATTAAATGCGAAGGGTAGCCAAAGTGCCTGCCAGCACAAAACCTTCGTAGTGTTAATCTCACCCATTTTATAATGTATCGGATCGTCGATATAATGCACAAGTCGGTTATGTAATGACACCTTGTGGTAAGTCAAGGTGCTGTCGGATTCATTGCTAGGAATCCATAGTCTCAAATAGGGTCACATAGATGCACACACAACACCATATCATTATTGATCATAGGACTATGTATAGGACTTGGCATATATACATTTCACTATAATATAAAAAATTAAATAGAAAATTGTATATAGTTCATAGGTTAGCATTTGACAATGATATGAATTGCAATAATCCCTAGGTTAGAATTTAAATCAAATATTGCATGAAATTCTTAGGGTCTAGAGCATACAAGGATATGGATATAGATAATGCACGTTATTTGTTGTTAACCATTACATATAGAATAAGTTTATCCTCATAATTTGCATCAAATAGAAATTCACGATAACCATATGTAGAGTTAAACTATGGTATATGGATCCTATTCATTTTCCTGAACAATTTAATAACAAGTTAGTACAGGAATTATGAATATTACAACTGACATACTTCTGTTTTACAAACTAGGCTAACTAATGTTCTCACCAATAGCATTTTCGACATTATGTCTATTAAATCATTAAGACCTCGGAGACATGGAAACTCATTAGAAACTCTTCGGTCACATGTCGTAAACACTAAAGCTCTTACCTGTAATCTACGAAAAAGGACGATTCAAATGCTTTAGCACGAATGCTAAGTAAGCCTCAGGGCATCCGTAGGACCCCTTCATCATAAAATAGAAGAATAATAGTTAACACATGTAAACTTATATCATTGGATCAGCAACAAAAGAATTGTGAAAGTATAGTTGAGTGAGTTTAACATCGAAACGAAGATATTAATTATCTTGTCGCAAACATTACACTTATGACCAACATAGCTTTTAATACAACAAGACGACATTTAAACGTTTATTATATTTCCGCATAGTTAGATTACGCATTAAAAGCTATATCAAAATTTTTTAAATTTTTGTAAATTTTGGGATGTTACACCAGAACATATATGACTGAATGAGCAAGTGATTTTGAATATGTTGAATGCATGAGTTAATTAGGTAAACACTAAGTCAACGAAGTTTGTGTTAAGTGCAATTCCCTAGAAGCGTAGTCCTAAAGCTGCATTGTTGCATTGTATCACACCATATTGTATGAGTTTGCGAAGTGCGCAGTCCCGTATGTGCGCGGTAATCACCAGTGTATGTGAAGTCGGGAGGAATTCGCTTCCGCCAGTTTCATAACAATGCATCACTTGATTACAGAAACTTACTTTTGTAATCCCCCGTAAATTCACCTTGGGTGAGACCTCATCCTGTTCACAGGTTGTTGCCAAAAGGGCCGATGGAGAAGTGGTGTTGTTGGCCCCTTATAACTACATAGAACCTAGGTCGGTACAAGAAAGTTAAATAAATAATTCTGAAGCCAACAAATGGTTCAACTACCGCGCTTGAACTAGTGATGTGTTCCGAATATTGGAATCGAGAGAGAACAAAAATACAGAACTGGGTGGACAATACAGAGAAGGAGTTTGCAAGAAAGGAGAAAAAACATATGCATTTCTCTGACATAGAATGGTTGCAGAGATACCTATATTCTGATATTGATGAAATTTTCTTCGCATTGTTCTACAACAATCTATATGAGTGGCTAGCAAGACTAGTAGAATGTAAGAACTGCTACCAAGGTGGAGAACCTACAATGTGGACTCCAAAACTGATTCAAAGACTTAAAGCAGTGGATAGCCCAATCTCAAGAGCAATAGACTTCTGGCTAGACAGTATACTAGAGGGATATGTTACAAAATTTGTTGTGGACACTCTGAAGTCTTACAATGCAACAAAGGCAGATTTCTTCAAAGGATTCAGAGGTAAGTACCTGAACAATCTCAGTTTATACATTAAAATGCTGTTAGGAGAGAAAGGTGTTTTACGAATGTAATAATATTCCTAGAAGTTTCAATTTGTAATGTTCAGTAATATAGACAATGATACCGAGGAAAATATTTACAGATTACGAAGTGGTAAAAGATACAAGTATAGTACCGAGAAGAGGTCTAATGAACATGAACCTCGCACCTCTCTAGAGACTGAGTTAGGAAGTAATAGGGACTCATACAAGGTTGAGACTGATAGTGAAGTAGAACCTAGAGCAACTACCTATCAGCCCATTACTCCGCAGAAACCTCAAGTTGACGACATAAATACTACTAACCCACAAAACATCAGTAGTAGTAACACCACACGAGCAAGTACTCAAAACATTCCAAGTAGTAGTGTACCTAACACATCACAGAACACTACGCCTCCTAGAAGAAGAATGATAGACGACATTAAGCTTCCTATATTCAAAGGAATTGGTATTGAGGACCCATAACAACATTGGCTTCTTTGTGAAGCCGTATGGAATGTTAAGTAAGTACACAATGATCCTATTAAACAAGCACAACTAGTTACAACATTCAGGGACAGAGCCTTGACATGGTTTATGAAGTACTCTGTTGCACAGAATAGGACCCTAGTGGATATCAGAACTGCGCTCATCAGAGAATTTAAAAAACCAAAGTCAGAATCACAGTGTATCATGGAGCTCAAAGAAATTAAGCAGAAACCAAGCGATTCAGTGTAGGAATTTGAGAAAAAGTTCAAAGCATTGTTAGATCAAGTGAGCTTTGACATAGCACCACAATAGCACCAGGAATGGTTCGTAGTTGCACTGTTGTTGCATATCAGTTTACCATTTATGCAACAAAAATTTACTTCGCAGACAAAGGCCCTAGAGATTGCGATGAAACTAGAGCCTTCACCTATAGGAGAGACTAGCACAGGTATGGTTCAGATACAGAGCCAGCTAGAAAATTTGACACTACAACTACAAGATATAAAGAAAGGAAAAGAAACCAGAGAAGAGGTTTGGTGTACAAAGTGTAAAGGAGAAGGACACCCTAAAGAACTTCGTCTGGTATTTAAACATTACATTGCTAGTGGAGCACCAAACCCATTAAACCATTAACAAGGACCATGGTGTGAGATTTGTCGATGTAGAGGACAGCAGCCAGAAGAATGTTACCTAATTCAGAAGTATGTGCAAACCCCAAAGAACCTATATTGCGCATTTTGTAAGTCAGTCGGCCATGATGATAGAAATTGTAGAGCATATGAACTTATGATAGAAAGAAAACACGATGTCTACAGAGTTCAAGGGGAAACACATAACAACAATGAAAATGTGCAGTATGATCAAAGCACATCCAGAGGATGTGGTGGATTCCGAGGAAGAGGTCATATTGTGTGTTATAACTACGCTCAACCAGGACATATAGCTAGAGATTGCATGAACCCTTGCACTACCTGTAAATACTGTAAATCATTCATGCTTGTCATTGAGGCATGCCCTATTTTGTAAGCAAAAATGCAAGAGAGAAGACTAGAAGCACAGAATCCGAACATATAGATGATCACAGCTAAAAATCAGAATATATATTGCAATATTAATGTTGTGAAGCGAAGTGGAGATGCCACAGGTGGAAATCGAAGAATGAAAGCTTCGACTTCTGAGGATCGCCAAGCTAGGCAAAATCCTATTTAAGGGGCTTGGATAAGAAAAGCGACTAGAAAAACACTTGATTTCAACCTGAACAAATTAAAAGAAGTCTTCATGGAAGAAAGAGAAACCTTGAAAGAACCAGAACTTGTAACTCCAAGAATCCAGTTGCAAAGTGAGACCGCACATGTGAAGGATATGCCAACTTCATATGATCGATCGCACACTACAATAGACCCGGTGAATCCCATTCGCACCTTCTACAGAGCTTCCTAAAGTTATTAAAACATGACAATGCCTTAGCGGAACTACAAAGCTTGCTGAACCATTATGAGCAGCGTAATATGGTGAATGAATCACACAAAATGGTTCATCATATTAAGAGTCATAAAAGAACCAGAAGAGAAATGAGACTAACTGTGTAGATCAAAGAATATGAAATGGATGAGAATATCATCGACTTAGGCTCAGAATTAAATGTCTTGACAAAGAATACATGGGAACAAATGGGGAAGCAAAGTTATGATGGCCACCAATATAGCTGAGACTAGAAAATCAACAAAAGGTTATACCCTTTGGGCAATTATCAAGTGTCCTCGTTGACATTGATGGAGTGCGAAGTCATGCAGACTTTGAGGTTATTGAAATTATAGATGATATCAATCCATATTCTGCACTATTAGGGATAGATTGGGAAATTGATAATCTTGCAATTATCAATTTGAAAAAGAAGAAGATGATATTTGAAGGAACATATATCAGGGTCATTTCACCTCTAGACCCTACACAAGGACCTAGATACATTGAACCAATAAGAGAAGAATGTTGGGCTCAAGATTTAGATCATATTTACAAGATGACGGTGAATCAGGAAAATTACATCAACCCAACTGATGATGGAACATTGAGTTGGAGATGTGAAAGTTCTTGCATATTGGACTCTGTAGCAGGACTCAAGAACTGGCTGAGCAGAATGCATGAAGTGTCTGCAAGGAGATGTGCGCATCTCACTAAATCACTGCGGTAGATCGGAACAGACGTAAGTTCAATCCCTACTCATGATGGTTTGAGTAATATTCATGCATTTTTTCAAGAATATCTTATATTAGTTTTAGATGAACATAAGTTAACAGCATTGGATACAACACTGCATGTTACACCTACTAGATGGTGGGTTGCGCATAAAAATAATCTAACCACATGGGAAGAATGTACGCACATGATGGAAATCATATTTCTAGAACATCCTGAACTTGTGCAACTAAAATATGATAGATAAACTGATCCTAGATACCACGTAGACCTTTGCACAAAAGCATGGACACACGTACCATAAGTAGAATGGGTCCATCGGTTTGTACACACATTGGACTAAATTCCGAAGAATTGGTACACAGAAATAGAACTTCATAGAGAGACAATAGAATGGTCCATCATGACTAGGAACTTCAACGCAAATTCATCCAACTTTCATCTTTGAGGATGAATTTCCAAGTATAAATGAGGCACTATAGGTCATCAAAAAGAAAGTATTCAATGACACATCAAAACCTGTGTATCAACAACCAGAATGGGCAAGACAGTTAAAACATGCCCTGGAATGTTACAACTTCGCATTAGACGAAGATGAAGAGGAAAGCGAAGATGACGGCCCACACAATGTTAACATACCTGAGTCAAAAGGAGAGCGCAAAGTAGAAGGACCACCATTGGAAATCCCATATTTAAGCAATCCTATGAAAACTCGAAAAGTGAACATTGGAACTACTAAAGAGACGAAGTTCGCTTCTATAGGTGATTATTGGGATGAGGAGATAGTAGAGAAGATAGCATATTTACTCCACGAATATGAAGACTTATTTCCTACCAAGTTTTCCGAAATGAAAGGCATTTTGGGCGACTTGGGAGTCATGAAAATACCTCTGAAGCCGGATGTGAATCCCATTAAGCAGATACCTTATCGACTTAATCCAAGATACAAAGAAAGGGTAAAAGCAGAATTGGATAAGATGCTTGACGCAGGGATCATTGAACCTACAAAAGAGTCAGAATGGATGATTCCCATGGTTATCCAAGAAAAGAAAACTAAAGGCGTAATTAGGATCTGCGTAGATCTCAAGAAGATGAACGACGCATCGTTTCATGATCCATTTCCTACTCCATTCACAGATGAATTGTTAGACAATGTTGGAGGGAACGAGGCATACTCTTTAACCGATGGATTTTCTGGAAATCATCAGATCAAAATTGATACAGTAGACAGGAACAAGACCACATTTTCCACTAAATGGGGATCATTTCAGTACACAGTTATTCCCTTTGGTCTGAAGAACGCACCTGCTATTTTATCAAGAGTAGTCGTTGTTGCATTCAAATATTTTATCCATAAATTTTTAGAAGTATATTTTGATGATTGGATAATATTTGGGTTACTGAAGAACCGTTATGCCAGCTTAAGACTGTGATAATCTGCAGTAGGATCTGACAGTTGTAACAAGCCTCACAAACAACTCACTCAAGAAGTGCAGAGAAGAAGAGAAGAATGTAGTCAATAATCACTCATGAACTAAGAAAATGGAGAATAGTAGTATAATCATACATCAGCTATGAGTTGGCACTGTTAAAACTGAATACAATACAATAACTGTCAATAGAATTCAAATAGACCTAAGGTCATTCGAATTCATCCTTAGTGTCTAGCTTGGATAACATTGGAGACATCATCCAATCAATAGTATCAGTCATAAATGGTCAAAGGTTAGTCAAATGAGTCTAACTGATTCTAATAGAACCATTTAGGCACAAATCAGGGGATGAAGACTCCAAGGAGGGTGCATGAGGCTGTTAGAAGGTCAAGTGGCACTCCAAAACTAGCTAACTAGGAGCTACAGGAAGTTAGGATGAGCAATCAATGGAATAACTGATCAATCAATGCTCTAACTAATTGTTAACTACTGGTAGGTGAGAAAAGCGCACATGTCATGCAGGTGAGTAAAAAAGGTGCATCAAGTATGTAGGAGGGCTACTGGGGGCTGAAGATAGGCTCTAGGGAGCTGAAATTAGGCTCTAGGTGCTGGGAAGACCAATGTGATAATTTGCAGTAGGATCCGATAGCTATAACAATCCTCACACAACACTCACTCAAGAAGTGCAAAGAAGAAGAGAAGAATGTAGTCAATAATCACTCATGAACACAAAAAATGGATAATAGCAATATAATCATACATCAGCTGTGAGCTGGAACTGTGAAAACTGAATACAATACAATAACTTTCAATAGAATTTGAATAGACTAAGGTCATTCGAATTCATCCTCGGTGTCTAGATTGGATAACATTGGAGACATCATCCAATCAACAGTATCAGTCATAAATGGTCAAAGATCAGTCAAATGAGTCTAGCTGAGTCTAATAGAACCATCTAGGCACAAATCAGGGGATGGAGACTCCAAGGAGGGTACATGAGGCTGTCAGAAGGTCAAGTGGCACTCCAGAACTAGCTAACTAGGAGCTACATGTAGTTAGGATGAGCAATCAATGGAAGAACTGCTCAATCAATGCTCTAAGTGACTGTTAACTACTAGTAGGTGAGAAAAGGCACACATGTCATGCAGGTGAGTAAAACAAGGCGCATCAGGTAGGTAGGAGGGATGCTGCGGGCTGAAGACAAGCTCGAGGGAGCTGAAATTAGGCTCTAGGTGCTAGGAATACCACCAAAATTATGGTTGGATGCATGCAGTTACATGCAAATGCATGCATGATGACTGGATGGATGCAAAATGCATGCAGGCATGCAAATATGAAAATTGATGGGGAGAATATTCCAACACCCTCCTTAAAGCTATACAATGAGGTAGTAACTGAAACTGAAAAATCGGGCCCTTGTGACACTGACAAAAGGTCACCCCGTACAACAATCTAAATAATAAATGAGAAAAGAGGGAAAAGCTAGTGGGAAGAAATCCCTCCCTCAAAGTAGACTGAAGGATGCTAATGTAGGATGTCATCACTCACCCCAGAAGGAGGCAAGTGTCCTTCTTTTCCGAAGAAGGATCGATCGACCTGAAATGGATCAGTAATGTGAGAAGGATGAAACCTTCCATTTTGAAAATCTGATCTGGTTCTCCATCGATCAGTTGGATCACCAACAAAATCACCTGCAGATCTAATATCTAAGAGTAATGGCTGCCCATCGAGGAAGAGGAGGATCATCATGTGAAATATCATCAAGTTCTTGTCGAACTAGATCTCCCATTCGCTCATCTTCATCATCAATTGATAGACCTTCAGGTTCTAGGGGATATGGGTCCAACATTCGCTCTTCATCACCATAACTCTGATACTTTGAATTTGAACTATCATGTGATGAAGGTTCATTCTATTTCTCATCAACACTTCCAAATTCTAAAGCAAGTTGATGGGAACATGAAAAACATCTTCCAATTGACCATTAGCAACATTAATAGTGCCCGAACCAATTACGGAAATTTATTTACCATCACCTATAGATGCTTTCTTAGATGTGTTTTTATTATTGTCATAAGATGTAAATAAAAAATCATTACCAGTCATATGTTTAGAAGCATTAGAATCCATTATCCATTCCACATTATAAGAAGAACTACTATATGAAACAAAAAATGCACATACAACTTCTTGTGATTCATTAGAACCTTTCTTTTTAACCTTAGCCATTAAACAAATCGCTTTAAAGCAATTCTTTTTAGGATGGTTAGTTTTAACACAATGTTTACAAGGATCATACACATTCTTCTTACTATTTTCAGGATGTGCATGAGAAGCATGACCATATTTATTAGTATGATTTGAAGTGTGTGAACTAGAACCTTTAACATTATTAAAACTTTTCTTAGGATTCTTATTATGTGCCATAAGAGCCTTAATAGGTGATACATGTCCTGAAACAATCAACCTTTCTTGCTCATTTATCAATCCTTTACAAAAATTATCAAAAGTAGGTTTTGTGGTGTTTTGAGACAGTTCAAGATCCCTATTCCTAGTTTGGATGAACATGTCAAAACAAGATGGAAATTTTTGTTCTACAAGAATTATAAGAGCAGTGTCTATTTTCTTGTAATCTTTACCACAATTATTTAATTTTTCATTTAAAGTTTTCACTTCAGCAAGATATAATTCTACTCTTTCAAAGTTAGTATGATCTAGCTCAAAAATATTCTTTTCAAGGTAATAAGTAGAAACATCATCAGATTTCTCAAATAAAGAAGCAAGAATTTTCCATACCTCAACTAGGATGTCTTCTTCCTCAATACTTACCTGAAGACTATCTGAAACTGTTTGACCAATGCGCCCTCTTTCTTGTTCACATTTATCTTCCCATATAGCCACATCTTTAGCATCAACAGGTTTTTGGTGCTCACCATTAAAAATCCTCCATAGATTCTTACTCATGAGAACATCAATCATTTTTCTTTTCCATGCAAGATAGTTAGGACCAACAAGTTCAGGAACATAAGCTACTTATGAAGTCATAATGATATAAATATTGACAAGAAACCCAAATGATAGAAATGACAAGAGAAAAAATTGAAGAACAGAAAACCGATACACTTTATCGTGCGGATCTGAAGAAACACAGTAAAAAATAGAGAAACTTTACTTACGACCTCTTTAAAAAATGCCAAGGAAAGTCACTCGCGGGTCTTCTACAGTAAACTCACGAATAAAACTGATACTTGTGGGTTCTGCACGACCATAGTCGCGGTTACTCACGGTTTACAATAGAGCCAGCTGCGGGTGCGCGGGTCTGTAAAATCCAATGTCGTGGTTCTGATCTGATATTTGCGGGTTTTTGTACAGTAAATTTGTTTTTATGCCGAAGCACTCGTGAGTCTTTGCACAGGAGGGTAGAAAGTATACTGAAGTAAGCGCAACGCCACAGTTAGAGTAGGAGCGAGTATGCTGTAGCACATGCTAGTCTGTACACTAGAATTCGCGGGTTCATAGTAGGGAAAGTCACAGTTACACGCATTGTCTGGGAAGCAAAAGTTGCGAATGTCCATTTTTAGGCCGAAAATAGTGTCGATTAAGCCGCTGATGGAAACCTGCACAAAGTCTAGCAAAATTGGACAGAAATTTTCGATCTAACAACCAGAAGATAGATCTCATTGAGGAGAATCCAAAAAACATATAGATCTATAGAAAAACAATCAAGAACCCCTTGAAACATTTCTGCAAAAACGTACAAAACAAAGTTAGGGTTATAAAAAAACCACAGAAACATGCCCAGATCTAAAGAGAATCCTAATGGCTACCAGATAGAAAGAAAATATACAAGAATACACAATGCCCAAAGGATAATAGTTTTTTATTGAAATCTATAGAAGGTGCTAGATCATAGCAACCTGCTCTGATACGATGTCAGAACTATAGATCTAGCTAAACTAGCTTACTTGTCTTAGCAATCAATAACATATCAAAGTAAATAAGAACAAAAAGAGAACAAGGAAAATAATACACCAGATATATGTGGTTCACCTAATTGGGATACATCCACGGGAAGGTTGTCTTCTATTATTTCCAGAAATCTCCTTCAATCTTACAAGAGAGCAACTACAAATAACCCCAATACAATATAGCATAGCTTGTGATCACAATACCATGTGTTGATACTATCTATGAGCGTATACCATTATACCATCATGTTGTTCACTATGTCACTGTATTGGTGATGTGACTCCCTTGACCTTATTATATACCAAGAGATGTGGAGGAATTACTCTCACATATTGCATGTGAGATAATATAATTCTCCATAACAACATCTCTTTATATAATGATCGATATCAAGAGTTTACCATAATGAATATGGGATATAATGTACTACTCTTTTACATAAGATTGTGGATAAATTACATAATACAAAGACATTATTACCTTCCAAGGAATATAATTAATATATTCAAACAAGTGGAGCTTGTCCAATGTTCCTTTTAGTATTTTCCTAGCTCTTTGAGACTGTGTCTCTTTTCTTGGAAGGATTATATTCCTACGCACCCAGGTGGAGAAGGGTTTATGTGACTTCTTTTTCTTTTTCCTTCCTTTGGGGCTCATCCTACTCCCCTTGTGCTATCAATCTATTAATGGTATCTCTCATTCTTAGGGAGACCTTGATGAACTTCCTCTTTTGACTTGAAACTGAGGTTGACTGGGTTGTCATCTTGGATTTTGGTGTTTATGGAGATGGTGGTTTGTTCTACCTTTCACAGGGATCTTCTCTTCTATGGAATACTTGAATCTCAGTAGGACTAATCTTTAGGAAGGTTCCCCAAGAGAGCAAAATATTATCTTTCCAAGGTCTCACAAACTATCAATTTAATAAGCCCATGGTGAGAAATTGAGTATGGTTTTCCCAATTTGTACTGATCACTCATGGATGAAAGGATTTTGAACTGAAACTAGGGAAGGCTAATGTTCTTTCTAGGTTTCTTCCACTGCATATTTATGAAGAGGTTCAAAAATAAGAAATAACATTCTTTCACAAATGTATACCTACCCTCATAGGTAATGTATCTCATTATGATTAATGCTACTTCTCCCTAAGGATATTCAAGCGACTCTCTATTTACACTACCTTTTATCTCTTCATATATCTATGTAAACCTAGAAAAATTCTTCTTATCCTTCTGGGATAACTCTTGGTCGTCTTTATCGCATTGCATGTCCTTGGGAAGGCCTTTCACCCTACTAAGGAAATACTGAGTTAATTGTATGGTTACATCCCTTACTGGCATCCTACGGGTTTCATTATCTATCTTTTTCATATTCTTGGAAAAATAATTTTCTTTTCCCTCATGAAATCCATCCAATTTCTAGAAATAATATAGCCACCCAACTCTTTGAAATTATTCCATAACATTGGGATTACTGAAGAGATTTAAGTGGTCTATAGGCTCTGTCTCTTCAAAAATCCATGCTTCATTTCATAATCTTCTTCAAATAGGCATATAACTATGGTATCTTTGAAAACAAACAGTTTTACAACCTACAACCTTTTAAGGATAAATAGATAGGTTTTAAACAATAATTTTATAGTCTCGTCCAAGAATTACTTGTGCAAGCCTGGTGCACTTCACACTTCCCACTGTAGACACTTCCTTCTTATTATTCAATAATGTCAGAATGTTGAGGCTGCTTCTTTTCTTGCGAGTGAGTCCCAATAATTGAAGGCTTTGTCATACCCACTTCCTTAATTTATTTTTGAATTTCTCAACAGATCTACAAGCTGCATCACCCTCCTATCATTGCACACTTGTGCAAAAAATCCTCCATAAGATAATCATTATTATACCAATTGTCTTTTACACAACCCCTCTATGCATAATGATATATTTTTCCCTATAATTCAAGTGGTAACCTTAGTCGGCAATCAAGCTTGGCCCTTCATTTGGTTGATTTGACTGTTGGCATGCATGATAGGTATGCTTGCAATCTAGTAAGTATGCGGGGAATATATGTTCAAATTTTTCCTTATCTTATACCCTAATTTCAATGTTCCTTCAATCATTTCTCAATTACCTTTGAAAACCTTCAATCTTTCTGACTTTTGAAACCCTTGGTTTGATTATTGCATTTAAACTTTGCAGTTACCTAGAAATCACCATCTATTTAGAACCTTTTTTATTTCTAATTTATTTCCCCCACAAATTTAAGTAACTTTATGTCCTCATGAAGTTGATGATTAAACATATTAGGTAGAATATATATTTAGAATTTGCAATTATTTATTTGGATGAGTAGCCTTACCTGATACTAAACTTACTTACTCCTTTTGGGATGGTGTTTGTTGTTTGTTGTGGAGATTGTCTGCACATTGTAGAAATTCTACATTTTGTAGAGAGTCCAGAGGATCATTTCACGCTGCTCTTCTTGGAATTACGGGTGCATGGAGTACTTGTTTGATTATGCTTGTTGGATGGTCCTATAATACATGATCTTTAGAATAAATAAAAGGAGTATGATTGATTTTTTCTTTTTTAAATTTATTTTTTTTTGTTTTGTTTAGATCGAAAATTGCCTAATTAAAGGTTTTCAACGTTCAATCTATATCAAAAGCCTTAGAGGAGTTTTTTTGTTGAGAATATATTGCTTTTACAGGCTAGAGGATTGCCTCAGGAGATGTTTTCAATTTGGTAACCTGTCTCATATGCTTCATGTGAAGTTTTCATGTGAGACCTTTTATTAATTTTTTCATTATATATTTTTTTCTTCTAATTTCCAGGATGACTAAGTCAAGGAAGGGCATCGCTTCCCTGATTTAAAATACAATTCTGCTACCTTCATTACTCTATTAAACTCTATCCCAGTGAGAGGTTTCTTGTATATCTTTAATCTATGGTCGTTGACCAACATTGGCACTTGATCTTCGCCTATGGTGGATATCCTAACAGATCTAGTGTCATAAATGATATCAACCTGGTAGTGTCCCAACCATGTGGTTCTTAATTTTCCTCTTAAATATTTAAAACTTGAATCATAGAGTAGGGCCTAGTATCCTTCTTTAAAATCCTTGGTCTTTATGAACTTGTCATGCCATAATTTTATTTGATGTTGGATTATTTATGTGTGATGTAGGTCTTGTTTTCCGAGTTCATCCAAATGGTTAAGTTGAAGTAATATTTCATTCTTTGTTGTAGATAGATCCATATCAATCTCAACTGCCATCCTTAATGTATTGAGTTTGAATTCAATGGGAAAAATTATTCTTTTTCTGTATATGAGCTCATAGGATGTAATCCCTATCATGGTTTTCTAGGTGGTGTTGTATGCCTACATTTCTTCATGAAGTATATTTTCCCAATCTCTCCTATGGATTTGTACTATTTTTGTTAGGATCTTTTCTATTTCTCCATTGGTAACTTCCACTTATCCATTTTCCTATCGATGATAAGATGTTGATTGTCTGTGATTGACCTTATTGAGATTTAGAATTTTCTCTATTAGATTTGATGTAAAGTAGGTTCCTCTATCAGTAACTCTAGATGCTCCAAATTTTGTGAATATTTCCTCAATTAGGAATTTTTCCATCGAGTATTCATTGGCCAATATCAATGCTTTCACTTACACCCATTTTGTAAGATAGTCAGTGTAGACTAGTATGTAATGTTTCATGTTCGATGGGGGATTAATACGTCCAATGAATTCCATCCCCCATTTCTCAAAAGATTCTATTACTTCCTGGGTGCGGAGAAGCATTTCATCTCTTTGGGTTGGATTACCCATTCTTTGGAAATCATCATCCGGAAACATAAGCTACTGCATCCTGAAGTAATGTCGACCAGTAGCATCATGTTTGTAACACCTTATATTCTATTATTTTGGATGCATAGTGTCCACCACATGGTTCAACATGGCATGCATGAAGAATTTCATAGAACTTTTCTTTTTAGATGCATCTCCTTAAGATGTGGTATGGCCCTCTCTTATTGAAGGTATCCTTGAATCCATGAAAATGGAACAATATTTCTTGGAATGTTGCATCTCTCTTTGTAGGTGAAATGTTGAGGAAACCTCCTAGTAGCAAAGTAATTTGCTATATCAGTAAACCATGGAATGTGTGTAGGAATGGAAAAAAGGTGTTCATCAGGGAATGCATCATTTACCAACTCTTCTTATTCAACATGTGTTAATATGGACAAAAAATATGCTACAACATTGTGTTTTTCAGGTTTATCTATGATTGTGATGTCAAATTATTGTAAAAGTAAGAGCAATCTGATTACCCTACAACTTACACTTAATTTTTTCATTAGATATATAATTGCAGAGTGGTCTATGTGGATAAATACATGATATCCAGTGATGTAGTGCCTAAACGTTTTGATGGAGTAGACCACCAAAAGGAACCCTTTTTCTATCACAGTGTAGTTGAGTTCTAGTCCTGCAAGGTTCTTGTTGATGTAGTAAATAGCATAAGGACTTTTGTCCTCTTCATACACTAGAAATACACCTATTTCCTTATCTGGAGCATCATAATGAATGTGGAAATGACTAATCTCCCAATTGGGTCCCTATAAAACATGTGCTTGCATAATTTTTTCCTTAATGTGTTCAAATGTTTTTTGGAAACTATTAGTCCACTAGAATTCTGCACTTTTGGTCAGTAATAAGAACATTGAGGAAACTATTTTATTGTAATTGTGTATGAATATCCTGTAGTATCCATATTGTACTATAAATATCCTAACATATATTGGTTTCTATGGGGGAGGTAAGTTAACTATAACTTGCATTTTTGCAGGATCTAATGTGATTCCTCTTGCAGAAACATAGTGGCCTAAAACTATTCCTTCTTCCATCAATAGTCAACATTTTTCATTACTAAGACAAAGGTTCATTTCAATGCATTTATTCATAAATTCTCTAGGTTCATGAGGGCTTCCTCGAATTCATTTCCATATGGTGTGAAATCATTCATATATATTTCCATGCTGTCATGAACAAAATCGACAAAGATGCTTAGTACTACCCTCTGAAATGTGGCAAGGGCATTGCAAATTCCAAATGGGATGACTCTATAGGAAAAAGTGCCCCAATGGATGGTAAATGTTGTATTGTCCTAATCTGCTAGGTGGATTTGTATCTGGTTATACCCATTGAAACCATCTAAGAGGGAGAAAAAATTCTTTCTTTCCAATGTGTCTAGTACCTAGTTAATGAATTGTAATGGAAAGTGGTCCTTCTTGGCTGATTTATTAAGTTCTTTGTAATATATGCAAACTCTCCATTCCCCCCTTTCATTGGAACAATCACCAATGGTGATACCCACTAATTTTCTGAAATAGGGTATATGAAACCATCATCAAGAAGTTTTTCTAATTCCATTTTAACAATGTCTTTTAAGGATGGGTTTATTCTTCTTTGAGGTTGTCTAATAGGAGTTGTACCTTCCTTGATGTATATATGATGTTGATAAATGTCTAGAGAGATTCCTTTCATGTAAGAATAGTTATAGGAAATTGATGCTTGGTACTTGGTAAGGAGGTGGAATAATGTTTCCTCTTGTTGTGGAAGTAAACGATTGTTGATTTTCAAGGTCCTATCAGGAGAAACCTCTATTGTTTTAGAGGACATATGTGTTTCTTCCATAAGGAAAAGACTCTTTTATATTGGCTTCCCTAATCCTATGATTTCCAACTCCTCAAATATACCTTGTTCTCCAAATGAAATAGGTCAGTCATAATGATTCCGTATGAAATTGGAGATGAATGTATCCTCTTGTGGATGCCTCAGTGCAAGGGAAGAATCTATGGTTAAAACATAATGAATAGGATGATCAAAATCATATTTCTCATATTACCAAAGAGGCTCCCTAGTATCTAGATAAGTTCTAGTAGGAGGATATAGGTTTAATGTATTTGTTTCTATCCCATTTGAAATGGTCATATCCCCTTTCCTATAACTGATATGTGCATCAGTTGTTGGAAGCCAAGGTCTCCTGAGTATAAGCGGGTATCCACTTAGTTTAGATAGTATGGAGGACAATGAAACCAACAAGATACTACCATGAATCAATGGTAACCATGATGTCCTTTGGTATGCCATTTGGAAAAATGGTGGAGGTGTCTGCAAGTTGTAGAACTGTAGTGGTGTTCGTTAAGAGATTTTTTTTACCATGGTGTCTTGAATCATTATGTTTATTGCTTCTCCTAAGTCAATGAGAGTATTTGGAATCATAATTCCTGCTATGTGTACATCCACTATTGGTAAACCCAGTAAAAAAAATTGGGTTAATAATCCTTCCTAGGATTAGGTCTACAAACTATCCTACCACATTAATGGTGGCATGATCCTTCCTCTTTATTCATGGATTCTTTATGCATGTGTCCTTCATGTACTGATTATATATAGGATTTCTTTGATGGATTGTAGGAGTGGTATCTTGATACACAAAATTTTCAGTTCCTCTAGAAGAGGGCTTTCAAATTTTTGGATTTCCTTAGGTTGAAACCTCTAAGGGAATGATGGAATAAGTGATGGTGGATCTTCTATGTAACCTTCTTCCTCTACAGGTTACTCCTTCAAGGAGTGAACTGTTGTAGGAGAAATATGTGTATATGTTTGTTCTACTTGTCTATCTGCTTGGTGTGTTACAATTTTTCCAAGATGCATATTTATATTATTTACTTCTATGGTATACATGGAGTATGTTGGGTATTTGGTCACCTCACTAGCAGATGCAGGATTAACTTGTCTGTTGTTAGGATTTGGACTTGGCTAAGTTGGAAGAGGTGGCCTAGGTGCTAATGAAGTAGGATTTTGACACTGCTATTGATTGGTCACTGGTGAGGGCATAAGGGTAGGTTGTTGATTGATCATTTGGGGAGGCATAAAGGCATACTATTGTTGATTGGACCTCCACTTTGTGGGAGGAAAATTCTGACCATATATAGGAGGTACTGGCCAAGGGTTTTCCATTGGTTCTATCTAGTAGGTTCCCACTAAGGTGTGGAGTAAGGTTGTTTCCCATATGGATTTATCTAATATTGAGGTCCATAAGTTGGCTTAAATGGTTGTTAACTATAAGGATGCTAATAGAGTGTCTATCCATATGTATGGTAAGGTTACTGTCCTTGAAAATTTTGGTATTATGGTTGACTATAATGTTGCTGAAATGGTCTATGTAGTCCTGGTATTCTAAGGTTTATGTAGGAGAGAGGTTATACTGTCCCTCCTAGATCATATAGAGTGGCCTTAAGAGGAGCCAAAATGGAAAATCATCAATGGGATGCTTATCTGAGCATATTTTACAACAATCAATAGTTTTCTGAGCACTGACTTTCATTAATTGTAAGGCACACTCATTCTTGTGTTCTGTTCTGCAAGTGTGGTAAAAGACTGAAAAGGCCATATCAAATTATTCCTTTCTTAGTTTTTCCTTCATACTATCCATCTGTAATGATAAATAATGTAGGATATCTAATTTCTTTTCATCCAAAGTATTTCCCAAATTGGTTTTAGTGATGGAAGAACTAGATGGTCCAAATGTTTGGATAGGTGGGCCTCTTCCTCATGGATTTTTCCCTGCAAATTTGGAATGGTTCCTAAATATCTATTTGATTTTTTCATAGTCCAACTAGTATATGTCACCCATGGACATGAATTTAACGGTTTCTAGAAGGTATTCCCTAACTCCTCTTAGGAGTACTAGATTCAGAGAGTCTTCATCCAACATACAACCATGACCTCTTTTATAACTAAGCTAGAACCTCTCTTCAAAATCTTCCAATGACTCATTCTCACCTTGCATTATTCTAAATAATTCATCTCTCTTCTCTCCATCTTTTCAATAGTACCTATAATTCTCTATAAATGTATCTTTAATTTTGTCCCACGTAGTAATCGTATTGGCTTTGAGACTTATGAACCATCTCAAAGCAGAATCCTTCAAGGTAGAAGGAAAAAGATTAAGTTTTTGGGCATCCTGAGTGTAGTCATAAGTTCTAAGGGAGACCCCAAATTCAAATAATAAGGTGTCTGGGTCATTTAAATTTAGGCCATGGAAATTATGTAGGGCAGCTAGGTTAATATTTTTAATCTTGGCGGCTTCATGATCATATGTCCCCCTAATAAGAAAATTTATTATAGGTTGTTCCTCGTCTTCCATAGTGTTCTCCTCTTCGACTTCTGGATAAGTAGAAGAAAAAGAAGTTACGCCTGTGTATGAGAAAAACATAACCACTTTCCTTCTTCTCATATGTTGAACAACATGGGACTAGGTTGTGATATTTTCAATGGCTTAGATCTAGATTCAATAAGACAACTTCGCATGGAATATTTCTGAGAATGAGAGAAGAAGAATAAAGAAGATAATTTGTGGAAAAAAATATGTATGGTATTCATCAATATGATTAAAATATATAATACATCTTCCATGGATAAAATCGAATGCCTTAGAGGCAAGTTGAAAAGCACAAAAATAAAAGGCTTACTAAAGGAAAAAACCCTGTAAGTGTCAAAAAACACTTTCCTAAATAGTCTAAAGGCTCACGAATTGGATGAATATGGTATGGAAGCTCATGAGTGAGGTAAATGGAATGGAATGATGGATTTAGGAGAGAAGAAAAGACGTGGAAGTCGAATTTCCCAAGTGGTAAGAGTTTCCAAGTCAACTAGCTTTTCCATATCTGGTAGAAAGTAGGAAAAACAGGATAAAGCTATCTAAATTAGGAAACTATCTTTCTAATTCAACAATAGAATAAAATCAGATAGAATCCAGAGAAATCTTATCCAGAATCTATTCAAATTCGTTTTGGGGAATTAGGATAGCATAGGGGTCCACTAAAAGACAAAACTTGCCCTATTTACCTAGTCAAAACTTAGGAAATTAATCATAAATGATTAATTAATTATATCCTAAGTCTAAAATGGTATAAGTGGGTTTTTTAATACTCCAAAAACCCCCCTTAAGAATTACTTTATGTGGTGTAAATCATAAAAATATCAGAAATATAGGGCCCAAGAAACAAGGCTTATGGTCATCCCAATACAAAAATAACTAGTCCATGTAAAATGAGGAAACAGGGAAAACCTCATGGGAACAAAACCGTCCCTAAAAAATGGACATGCTTGAAAGTCTTCATACTGTCTTGTTCCTCATTTGAAGGATCTGAATGAGCTGAATGGGCTTCTTCTTAGTAACAAACTTGAAGAAGATATTGTGAATTTCATGATCAGACATCAGTGCATCAATGCGGTGTAGGAAAGAATCATGTGTAGAGGCTCCATGAAGCTCATATTCTGATGATGGAGGAGCATCATATGAATTATTATTGTTATTAAAACATATATAATCTGATTTGGAAACATAATCAATAATGGAAATAATATATGTGCAAACTCTTTCCCAAAGAGCATCAATGGACTCAACAAGATCAACTTCTTGTGCAGCTGCAATGTGGTGCACTCGTTCTTGTACCTTCTTCTTAAACTGATATAGAACATTTATGATATTGTAAAGGAGATAATGCAGCTCTAAAATATCATAATTTGAGTCATATGTAGCAGCAAACAATAAGGGTGGAGATTCTCCATGATCAGATAGAGTTTCAATAGGGAAAACGTGAACAACTAGGTCACCCTGACAGCTGAGCGATCCTAGAGAGTTTGAGGAGTTGAATTTTGAACCCTGAGTGATGGGGTCAGGTCCATGTGTGTGAAATATCAGTCCAATGGTGGCCAAGTAAATGGATTTTCAACCAATTAAATATATGGAATACATAAGAACAACAGAGACAAGTGACACACTATAGGAAACCATGGAATTGTGTGGTTTCTTAACTAGATAACTTGGGGGTTGTAGGGTCTTTTGTGCATACAATGGTTGAAAAAATGGTGTGGGATGTGTCATGACATGTATATAAGACTTTATATCATCTTAAAAATCAGAATCTAAAAAATTTGAATGGAGGTGGAAAGATCTTTCAGAAGACAAGTTAGAAACTAGTGAAAAATGACTAGGTTTGAGAGGAGACTTGGGTGAACTGATTGGAGATTGTACCAAGGAAGAGGTGGAGGTTTCTGATTCTGATATATCAGAATGTGAATCAAAATCAGGGACATAGGTTCTTTCTCTACAACAAGCTTGCCTTGTTCTTTTCTTGCACAGTCAGGAACATATATGTTATTCTCTTCAAGCATCTTGTCCATGATGTCCAAATTATTTTTTAAACAAGATTTCTCAGGATGAGTGCCTTTGTAGCAATGAGAACACTTGGGATTCCCCTTATTCATCTTCTTGGATTTGGAATCTTCATCAAAGTCTTCTTCATTTGACAACATAATTTGTTTGGATTTGTCATTCTTGAAACTCTTTGCTTCATGAGAAACAAGTGCAAAGTCCTTGGAGGGTGTTAGATCCCTCATTTGGAACATCTTGTCCTTCTCCTTAGTGAGTGAATCATTGAATGCATCCAAGGTTAGCATCTTCCAATTGGGAACTACAAGTCTTGTAGTATGAAAAGTAGACACAAATACTGAGTATTCAGAGCTCAGTTTTGACAGAATGGTAAGGATTAGCTGCTCATCCTTCTTATCTATGCCACATTACTTGAGTTGAATGACCAGGTTATTGAATTTTTATATTAAGTCTTCCATTGAATCAAAATTACTTAGACTAAGTGAGATCAACTCAATCTCCAATAAATGACCTCTGAGCTCGTCCTGTTTTCCAAAGAGGGACTCTAGCTTTGTCCACACTTGATTTGCAGTGGATAGAGAGTCAATATGGAATAGAATATCTAGATATATAGAGAGACAAAGTAACCCATAAGCTTCATCAATCCTATTGAAACATTTGGATTTTAATGCAACAATTCCTGGCTTAGTTTCAAGCCCCATAGTGACTCTATACAATCCTTTGTTTCGAAGCTAGATGATCATATGCTCCTTCCAGTCAAAGCAGTTGAAGGGAGTGAGAGTCACAACTTTAGCTTGATTTTGATCCATACTGATGTGCTCTTGGTGATGGAAATACCCTGCAAAAAACACAATGGAAATTGTTTTGAATCAATCTAGCTCTAATACCATGTGAGATTTTCAATGGCTTAGATATAGATTCAATAAGACAACTTCACATGGAATATTTCTGAGAATGAGAGAAGAAGAATAAAGAAGATAATTTGTGGAAAACACTTTGTATCTTATTCATCAATATGATTACAATATATAATACATATTCCATCGAGAAAATTGAATGCCTTAGAGGCAAGTTGAAAAGCACAAAAAGAAAAGGGTTACTAAAGTAAAAAAATCCCTAGGTGTCAAAAAACACTTTCCTAAATAGTCTAAAGGCTCACGAATTGGATGAATATGGTATGGAAGCTCATGAGTGAGGTAAATGGAATGTAATGATGGATTTAGGAGAGAAGAAAATATGTGTATGTCGAATTTCCCAAGTGGTAAGAGTTTCCAAGTCAACTAGCTTTTCCTTATCCACTAGAAAGTAGAAAGAACATGATAAAGCTGTCTAAATCAGGAAAATGTCTTTATAATTCATGAATAGAATAAAATTAGACAGAATCCAAGGAAATCTTATCTATAATCTCTCCAAATTCGTTTTGGTGAATTAGGATAGCATGTGGTTTGCTAAAAGACAAAACTTGCCCTATTTACCTAGTCAAAACATAGGAAATTAATCACAAATGATTAATTAATTATATCCTAAGTCTAAAATGGTATAAGTGGTTTTTTTAATACTCCAACATGGGTTTCATGACTTCCGTTTTAAGTCTCGGGGGTGGATTTAGAGCTTGGAATAGAAATGGGTCTATCTTCCTCTTCTATCGTAAGGTTAGGGCTTGGATGGGTTCTAGTAGGTGTTCTGGGGAGAAACTTACCAAATCCATCCCTAGCTCTGTACATTCATACTAAGGAAGAGATGTTGTGTGCATGTGTGTGTTTGTCTAATCTGCAGAAGTAAAAGAAAATAAATAATGAAAACTATGTTGTAATAGAGAGACCTACCTGGAAATAGGTTTGCTTCTTGTTATCTTGATCTCCTACAAATGTAACATGCTTAACATTTATGAAAAATAAAACAACTAATTATTATTGTAAGCTTCCTTGTGGTTCGAAATGCCTCCACATAAATGATTCCAAAAAGTGATGGTATTTATCAATCAACAATAACATTGCATCTCATTGGGACAAGACAACATCAAGAATGCTATATATAAAACTTTACTCTAATCATCAACCCAAGTATCCATACAAAGTTGTGAGGGTCCTGCGCAATATATGCAACTACAAAAGAGCTAACTATGCCTAGTAGCATGTAAATTTAATCTAGTCCACCAGAACATTCAAGCTTCAAATCCTATTATTATTATTATTATTGTAAGCTAGATATAGATCCTTATATTGCCTTCATCAAAATATCCAGAGTCTAGGTGGTACTGGGTCCTCTCATGAAAGAGAAAATAGACCTCGAAATATGGTTTGAAATGTTTCTTAAAACAATCATCCTACCGAGGAAACAAGTATTGCTGAAAGAAGGAGAAATAATAGAACTACTGATAAGCATAAAGCATTACGCCCGAAACCAAAAGATCTAAAACAAGGAAAAAAAGTAGACATAGCTTAGTTACTGTTGTATTCCTTCTGATCAGGCTGGGTGGTTAGGTCTTTGGCCAAGGTGATCTCGAAGCAACGAGCAAAATGCTGCTGTTTGAACATTAATTGCTTCAACATATCGTGCAATTCGTCCTGCTGCATGAGGATTTCAGCTTGAGCCTCATTTCTGTCGGTGAGAGATTTGCCCAGAACTAGCTTTTGAGACCAATGCAGGTCAAGAGTTTTTTGGTACAGGGATCAGGGCTTCGAGCTTCTCATGAATTTCTTCATCTGTCAGGAAACCACGAGAGACCCTGGCATCGTCCTCAGTATCTTGGATCTCCACTTGAGCCTTAATTGGAATTTCAGTGTGAAAATTGTGATCCTTATCTACCACCCCGCGCATGAGGTGAAAAAGCGAAGTAGAGGAAGAGCCACTGTGCTGCAGAGCACTCGCCTGCTGAGTATATTGACGGGTGCAGACCCTTTTTTTAGGTGGTAAGGCAGAAAATATAGTTGAAGGATCTGAAAAAATAAGGAGTATGCAAGCGCTGAGGATCCAGAGACCGAGAGCACCATGCTCCTGGCAGATGACTAAACTGTGAATCTTGCAAAATAGGGAGCCCGAGCCAGCGAGTGCCGAGAGAACTAGATAAATAGCAGTCGGTAACTAGAGAACTCGAGAACCAGAGAGCAAGAGATCCTGAGAACCAGTAACCCAAGAACCAACAACCAGAGAACCAGAAAACCAGAGCACCAGAGAACCAACAACCCGCAACCAGAAAACCAGAATCCGAACACACGAAATGGTCAGGGCTGAGAGAAGTAGAGAAAAAACAAGAGTTGAGGGCCAGTTGAGTGATAATCTCAACGAGAGAAAAGAACATAACTTCTCGCAGTAGAGAATCTACGAGAGCCGAGAGTCGAGTTTCAAAGAGCGAAGAGGTTGTAGTGGAGCCTTTGCGTAGCTGAGCATCAGCTGATCTAATAAAATTCTAAGTGAAGTGCAGGTGCATCCCTATCATATTAACTGAATAGTTAGTAATGGTCATGAGAGAAAAATGACAACTCCATTCATTTAGAATAGTGGGAGTCCTTAGAGCCAGAACACATATTAGGTTAGAAGTAGCCGACTAGACATCACACACGCTAGAGAAGTCAAACCGTAGATGTGAGGCCGAGCTCCGGACCAGAAGACAACAGGGGCAATTAAATTTTTGCATGTGGCGCGTGGATGGTGGAGGGTAGAACGTGATCATTCCCGCAGGTGGAGCAGGCAGGCAGTGGGGTAGACACATGGGGAGGTGCATGGGATGGCGTGTGGGCAGGCATGCTGGCAGGCGGGTGGCCAGATTTTGAGCAGGTGCGTGGCGCATCATGCATCCAGGCGCAGTGTGTGAACTGCAAGCGAGAAGCTGGTTGTTGATGTTGTCTGGGCACGTGTCTGTCGGGCTCGTGGCTAGGTATGTGGTTGGGCCAGTCACCTCGTTCTGCACCCACTATGGGGGACTTCAAATCTTATTATAAAAATCAATTATTTTTAGGGGTTGCAAAGGCATAAGATCCAATTCCCCTACTTAGCATCCAATATCCTTTATCAACAGTTTTATGTAAAAATGATCAAGACAGTTCTCATTCATGTCACGATTGTCAGTGAATCATGCCAGTCTTTCTACTACAATCTGCCAAAGGTAGATAATTTTATAACCTAATTCCTTCATGCAAGTTGTCATTCAAGAATATATGTTTTAGTTCTACTAAACTTGGAAACATATTATCATATGTAAATGAAAATAAATTCTAATCCAAATTCACATTCATAAAACATATGTATAATTCTGATGCATAACCAAGTTGTAAACAATGATCAAATTAGAAAACACGGGGATTTCTACAAATTGTAGTAAATCTGCAACAATCACACTGTTAAGATAAATGCACTTAAATGACTAAACTAAACTAAATAACATAAGTTCTTGCACTAACCTTGGATGGGCCTTGATCCGAGGAAGAATAGGAATTCAAATAAACTAATGGGAAAATGTAAATCAGATCACTTGTCATTGAACATGTAGATGGTAAAAATTGTATTAATTTGTCTCATAAAATATGTCTTATTACACTGGAATGAAAAAGTATTATTAAAGGCACCCCACTAACCTATAAGGTTGGGCTATTGATTTTAAATACATAATTCTTTAGAAATTGTAAATAATCTAACTCCTAGTCTACTTGATTCGTGCCATGCATAATTAATCATGCAGAGATGATTTAGGAATAGTTTTCACATTGTGGTGGTTTGCTTAATACTGATAGTGCTCAGGGTTTAGGAATCCAACTGGAATTCTTCTCATATCGTCGAGCGCCATTAGATAGTTGTCAAGCAACAAATAGTCTAGTTGTACTTGGATTGTTCCTTGGGTGAAATAAATTGAAAAAATTAGGGACTTCATCTCAAGAATTGAATAAGAGTATATTACTTTACTTGAGCCATGGGAATATATGTTGATATTCATGCTTTGTCTTCGAAGAAAGTACGAGTTAGTCCCATAGTTCCAAATCAAACTGTAGTTAGCAACTTCATTAGCAATTTGTGAGTATAAAGATAAATAAAATGAAGGCTTCAACAACTTAAACAAATAACTGAAATATCTTATAAATCTAACTAAGACACATAATCATCAACTTGTTTTATTTTACTTAGCTTTTAATCTCTAAATACTTTCAAAAATGAGAGAAGTAGGTTATTCCCTTACCAAAAAGTGGGATCCATCAATGTCCAAATCCTATGAATGTCACCAAGGTTAGGATCTTTGTTGGAGAAACAAAATTATAAATGCAAGTAACATCCTTTTCAACTATGGTTGCACCACTCCACACCATAACAACTAGTGATAAGAGCTTATAGGAGAAATCCATCATAATTCTTTTTGAAGAGAGGAAATGATTACTCAAGCACCATTTCTTGCATTTTCCAATTTGCAAAATCCTATCGATGTTGATATAGATACAAGTAAATATGTTATAGGAGCAGTCTTGATGAAAGGAGGTAAGATAGTATGTTTAACATTTTAAAATGTGTATGGATGGAGTATTGAACTACCCTATGCAAGGAACAATATGTTATGGTTCAAGATATTAAGAAGTGGAAATAATACCTAATGGGGAATGATATCAACATCCACACTAAGCACCAACCACAATAGTATTTTTAGGTCCAAATTAACTTTAAACAAACCAAATAATACACACGGATGGATTTTTTACAATTTCATTTAATCATCAAATAGAAGAATAGAAACAATAATAAGTTGGCATGCACATTTCTAAGGTTTCTAAGTACATACACATCCAAGGGAACAACTAAAGGAACTTTTTTTCACATATATCATTTCACCCATGATATATAAAAAGTGGCATACGCAGTAGATAAGAACTTTAAAGAGGTGTTTGAGTAAGTACAAGGCCAAGTTCATGTAGAAGAGAGTAATTATATGGTTCAATATCATCTTTGGGATAGATTTCTCTATAAAATCGAGAGAATCTATGTTTATAAAGGTAAGGATTGCATCTTATCAAAGAGGATCACACTGCTAAAGTTGTAGGGAGTTTTGGTATTGCGAAGACAGTTGCCAACTTACATAGGCATGTGTATTGTCCTAGAATGCAAGAACATGTAGCTTAGTTTATGAGAGGACACATACTTTCTTGTACTAGCAAACATGGTAATAGAATGAAATGTTTATACCATCCCTTACATGTACCTACTAGACCATGGGAGAAAATACCCACGGATTTTTTGGTTGGTTTTCCAAGAACAAGGAAGGGACATGGATATCTATTTGTACTAGTTGATAAGTTCAATAAGGTGTGCATTCTTATTCCTCGTAAAAATGCCATCAAGGGACAAGATGCAACAAACATTTTCTTTGAAAAGGTATGGGTTCACTTTGAGATTCCGAGCATCATCTCAAATAGAGATACTAGATTTCTAAGTGCCTTTTTGACAACATTTTGGGAGAATATGGAAACCAAATTGAAGAGATTAACAACTTTCCATCCATAAAAAAATGGGCATACAAGAGTATTCAATAGGTTTGAGGGGTTAAAAACAGAAGCATTAGATGACCTAGGATGAAAATTTTGATTTATATTCAACACTCTTATAATAGAGAAATCCACACTTCTAGTGGCAGTAAGAACCCTTAGATGTTGTTTTTGAATGAGTTGTGTGTTTTTGAGACTGTGGACTAATAATGAAGTGAATAGGTCAAAACTAGTCTCCTTAATGGACTAATATCCATGAATGAAGAAAACATCATGTGAGAGAAGAATGGGATTTTGTCCCATTTCAATATCATAACATATCAAGGAATCTAAGGAGACCAATCAAGACATGATCCTCACTCAATTTGTTGGTGACTCAAATAATTCCAAGTGTATGTGGTATACAACAAGATCCATGAAAAACAGGTGCATTATTTGGGGATCAGTGAGACCATTATCCTTCAATCATGGATTGATTGAAGGCCTTGTTAGATTATTTTAGTATAGATACACATAGAGTGAAGACACACACTCTCAATTCTAACTTGTTGTAACGTAATTTCTCTTAGTCCACTTGAATTGTGGTGAAAACCTTATTGTTATTATGTTAAGAAGCTTTTGGACTAAAGGATATTGTTTTCCATATTTTAAGTAGTTGTGGATATGGGTGATTGTAAAGTAACATATATGTGACTCAAATAATTCCAAGTGTATGTGCTATACAACAAGATCCATGAAAAAAGGGTGCATTATTTAGGGATCAGTGAGACCATTATCCTTCAATCTTGGATTGTTTGAAGGCCTTGTTAGATTATTTTAGTATAAATCCACATAGAGTGAAGACACACACTCTCAATTCTAACTTGTTGTAAAGTAATTTCTCTTGGTCCATTTGAATTGTAGTGAAAACCTTATTGTTATTATGTTAAGAGGTTTTTGGACTAGAGGATATTGTTTTCCATATTTTAAGTAGTTGTGGATATGGGTGATTGTAAAGTAACATATATGTTACCTCTTTTCTTGTTGGTAGATCTAGAGTAATTTTTTAAATCTATTTGATGTCATCATAATCAAGTTGGAATATGTATCCATTGTCAAGATGATTGAGTGTATACATTAGTTCTTCTTTTAATCCCCAAGGAACACATATTTGAGAGACTCCTCATCCAATGCATAACTACGATCCCTCTTGTAGCTAAGTTGAAACCTTTCCTCATAGACTTATTCGGACTCATTTTCTCCCTACAACACTCTAAAATTCCCATCTCTTGTATCTCTTGCTTTACAGAAGTCTTGATATTTTTTAGTGAAAGCTTTCTTCATTTGATCCCAATTTATGATGTTGTTTCCTTTAGGATCATAAACCATCTCAAAGATGATATCTAAATGTGGAGGGAGAAATTTTGAGCTTCTAAGCATTTGTTGCATAGTTGTATTTCCTTCTTACAACCTCAAATTATAACAAAAAAAAGTGTCAAGGTATTATGTAGTAAGAAAATGGAAATGAGGGACAACATCACAACTGATGTCATTCTTCATCCTTATTTCTTGAATGGTTTCCCCAATGGGACACTAGAAAAATTCAAGTTTCTCTTCCCCATATTCACCTATGATTCTTTGAAATGAATATCTTTCTCTTTCCATATATTCATAGTTAGCAAAATGATTTTCAAAGTCAAAGAGTGGATTGATAAAAATACTTGCTCCTTAGTGAGATAACCCATCAAATTCTTAGAAAATCTATTGAACGCATTCTTTACTTTCCTCTTATTATTGTTCTTGTATTCTTGTACTTGTTTCAATCATGTTAGAAACATGTAATCTTAGTAAAAAATTTGAAATCTATCTCTAGGTTGATGCATGAAAAACAATGTTGTTGTTGTTTTCTTTTCTTTCTCTCGTTTTGAAGTTTAGACTAAATTAAGCCCTAGTTTTGAGAACCTCCCTATAAATGGTGCCAACAATTGGTGGGACAAAGAATTACAACAATAAAGTTGAACTCCTCAAACTTCAATTTATCAACCCAGGAACTTGCCATCTTAATGAGGCACTATGCACTATGTATGCAACGACATGAGGGTACTTTGAATTATAAGTTAGAGAAATGAGTGCAATATAATGCCTAAAATTTGAACAATTAGTTGGCTTCTTTCCTTGACAACTAGTTCATAAAAGTTACTCCTATTCGTTAAGAGGAAATACAATATTATATGGCTACTAGCTATCAGTATAGGGCTAAATCCAATAAATAAATTTATACCAAGGAAATTTTCAAGATTCCTTAGGTGTAGAAACATTGGCAAATTTTACTAATTCTTACATTTCCAACTATAAAATGTTTGGTGGTATTTTTGTTAAAATATATATATTTACAAGGATTATATGATATATGATGATGGGCGAGGTTATTAAACCCATTATGCACCACCTCATTTGACTATAGAAATCAAGGAAAACTTTAGGGGTGAATTTAGCAAACTCGCTAATTTTTTATGTTTAAAAAAAAAAAGTCTTTTTTTCCAAAATGATTTGCCCAAAATCCACAGGATAAAAATATTTTCCTCTAAACGTCACCAAATGGTCCAAAAACTATATAAAATCATTACAAACTTCAATATTTTCACAAAAATATCACCAAACATTTATACTTGGTAATTTAAGAATTCGTAAATTCACCAAGGTTTCTATACTTAAAAAAATGGATCCTTAAAAATTTCTAAGGTTTTTATATAGTTTCTAGACAATATTGGTGATGTATAAGGAAAATATTTTATCATGTTGAATTTGGGTGGATTATTTTAGAAAAAAATGGAATTTGGTGAATAAGTTTTGGAAAAAAAATTGAAAATTAACCCATGGTCTAAATTTCACCCCTAAAATTTTCCTCGGTTTCTATAGTCAAATGAGGTAGTGTGTACTTGGTTTGATGACCTCTTTCTTCGTCATACATCATATAATTATTGTAGAACATATCTAAGTGTTTCATATCCTTAAAAAAATACGCTTGAAAAAGATTGAATGAAATGTTATTGTTGTGAATCTTTGGGCCAATAATCATGAAAAATACAAGTCTGGACATGAGCAAACTAGAATTGAGAAAACATTCAAGGTGAGAGATAGAATTTGGTTGCATATTAACAAAGAAAGGCTATAGGGTCTTGGTAATAATATCAATGCTCTGTGTTATGGTCCTTTTAAGGTGTTGGAGTAGGTGGGTGATAATGTCTATAGACACATTCTACCCACATATATGCTCATTTACATAGTAGTGATTGTGGAGAATATAAAACTCTATGAGGCTTCCATGTTGGCTTGGAAAACTTATGATCATGTCCTACCTACCATAGAGGACATAGAATTAGAATATCATGCAAAGTTAACAAGATATATTGTTTTGTAGAATAATTCCAAAACAACTAGATGGGGGGTAGTATGAACTCTAGTAGATTGGGTTGAAAGACCAACTTTGATGCAAGGGAAAATGGTACTCCAGGAAGAAGGTAGAGGAAAAATTTCCTCACCTTAGTTACTAAACTCTTTTGGTGACCAAAAGCCTCCCTAAATGGGGAGGTATGATCCGAAATGGATCATTATATTCATTTTCATTCATTTTGAGTGGACGTCATGTCAACTTCCTTTACTAACATATGTGGAGCTAGTCACATATACGCATTTTAAAGAAAATTATATATGGTCCAAAACCCATACAATAATTGGATGTTGAGGCATGCAAAATGATAAACCTAACCCTAATGTATATCAAGCTATGTTAAATAATGTTTCACTAAGAAAAGAAGGAATTTCATTCTTATTGTATTTTTATCATTCCATAATAAAGCATGACATTTGGGAGTGGGATTTTGGAGTAGAACTGAGGAAGTAGATGATCATGTAAGAGTCATATTGGCCATAGTATCCATGTAAATTCCATCACGAGTGCCCCTTTCTTTGTATTTGCATTGTCGAAAGAAGAGAGATGGCATAGGCCTTGCCTTCTAGTTGGGCTCTCCGCATATTAGGTTTTCCTAGGGTACACCTTGTGTACTTCACTATGTGGATGGTGTATTATTTTATTGTTGTTTTCATTTCAATTTTTAGTTTATTTCAACATTAATCTAGTATATTAAATATGTAATCTAAATTCAAACACTTCATAATAAGATATTATAGTATATTACAAGATATGTTGAGACAAATTATTTCTAGTGGAATATCCACAACAATTTAAAGATCAACTGCGATTTCTTCAGGATGGTGGATTTCTTTTTTATGTTTTTTCTTAAGGATATGAAAATGGATTGTGGATTGATTTAAGAAAAAATGATGGATTTAGGATTTTATCATTTTGACAGGAATCACTCACATAGAGTTTTGGATTGGTTAGTTTGACTATAAAACACATTCACTAAGATAATTTAGCACTTGTGTTTTTGAGGATTTTAGTGATATTTTGATGCAATTTCAGGATATTGGTATGGATGGATGGTTTGCCACATTTTGGCATTTAAGGATTTAGTCACTTGTAATTTTGTGACATGAATGATTGTTTGACATTTTGATTGATGGTTTGGTTTCAAGATTTGGTGTTGTACCGGTAATTTACCTAGTTTACTTCTCAATGGTTTTGGTAGGATTATGATTCAGTCATTTTGGACAATTCACAAGACTTTTATATACATGGTTTATAGGATACGTGATTGAAATGTTAATTGACATTTTTTTTCTATCAGTTGGATGACTGATAGTTGTTTTTATGTGTCATTTTCTGAGAATATTGAACATAATTGCTCACTTGATAGTCATTATACTTTACAAGGATGGTATTTGAATCTAGTAAGGGACAAATGAGTCTTCTGAATTTTTGCTTGGCGTACTTGATTTTTTGGCATTTTTAGGATTTGGGATGTATTGGAAGTAACCAATTCACTTCTGATCATGTTTTTATCTCACTAGTTTTGGATTCACATCAATGAACACTTGCATGATATCTAGCTCATTTGTTACACAATGAGTTTTTCAAACTAGATATTCAACATCCACTTTTGATGGTTTTTAAAGAAAATATTCACTTAAAGTCATACTCTTGAAAGAACATATGATTACGAAGGGGATTCTCAAAGTCTTCAGTCATAATCTTAAGATACATTCATTATCCTAAATAACATATAATTACTTATGTAAACTATTAAAAATGAGTATCAAATAATTATAATTAAATATTGAAAATAACCATTTACTTTTTTTAGACAACCTTACCAATATCTTTTTTAAATAATATTTATCATATACATAAAACATGCACTCATCTATCTATTTTTAATTACCTATTTACTTTTAAAAATTAAAGAGAAGAAATTAATTTAAATTGAAATATTTTAAAATAACAAAACGAGATAATAGTTATCATATCCTAATTCCATGTTTTCTAATTATTTTAATTTACATGTATTTTATTAGTAAATTATGTTTAGTGCCTACTTCTTATAAGGATGATTATAGGATAGGTTGGAAAGTTAAAAAAATAAAAATAAAAAAATAATAATTATTTATCATTATCAATAGTAATATTAATGTGAGAGAGGGAGGGACAGAGATACACATTTGACAAAAATTTGATGACTTGATTTTTGTTGAAATTGTGATTTTTATTATTCAAATTGTAATTTTGATTGTAGAAATGAATTCAACTTGTTGATTACTCTTCTAACACTCTTATTATGCAATTTTAACAACATGAAACTATAATTTCAACGATTTTGACTAGAAAAATTGCTAAAAAATAAATGCAAATAATTCATCATTTAGTATACACCATTAATAATTTATATTAATATACTATTTAATTCTAATAACAATATTAATATTATATAAATACATATTTAAAAATTTATTTATTTTGAAAATTTCACAACCATTAATATGATTTGAATGGAATGTTATCAAGTAGAACTCTTAAATTGACATTAAAAAATGATTTTATATATAAAAAAACATTTGCATATTCATTTATGTTAATTAAATTATACAAAATATAAAAAATGATCATATCCCATTTAAGATGTAATAAAATATTATTAAAAATTGTAATAAAAAAATATAAAAGATTGAAATATTTTTAAAAACAAAAATAAATCAATCGATAAACAATGTAAGTAAATTTATCATTCATATAACAATCCAAATCGCTAATTGTTATATAAAGTATGCATGTATTATTGTTGAAAATCTTTTATTATTTTTTATTTTATAATTATGTATTTTTTATTAGGGGAATCTGCAACATGGATCAATCCCTGCTACCACTATAACCTTAGGTGCCCCACACACCTTGTAAACATGGGACATAGGTAAAGGTGGGTGTGATTTAGTTTATAATTATATTAATAATACAAAATTTCTTTATTCTTTTTAAAGATACATCAATTATAAAATGCCTATTCCTTGTTAAAGGCTTTTGTAGACATGAGCTTTAATAAATTTATGTTTTACTATAAATATAACAAAGCATTTTTTTTCTTTACAAAGATACATCAATTATAGAGTGTATATTCATTGTTAAAAGCTTTTGTAGGCATGAGCTTTAATAAATTTATGTTTTACTATAAAATATAAGAAAATATTTTTTCTTTTCTTTTCAAAGATACATCAATAATATATATACTTTTGTCATATATAATTAACATAAATAACATGAAAACTATCATATCACAATAATTAAAGAATAAAAATTTCATTTGCACCAACACTAAATAACATGAAAAGTCTTGGACTCCATATCACAATAATTATTAAGAAATAAATATTTAATTTGCACCAACAAAAAATAAAATGAGAATTGCTATATCACATTAATTAAGGAATACATATAAGGATTATTGTTAGTATAGTTTGTATTTGATTTAAAAAAAAAAACTTACAAGTCTATGTAAAAGTAAGTTAACAATTAAATACATACAAAACTTTAAATTTAGAATTTAAATAAAATGGTTTATTAAGTATTTATGTTTCAATCATGATTAGTAAGGAGATCTACAATAACCACTTACTAATTTATATAATTAATAAAGAAATCTACAATAACCACTTACTAGTTTATAAAATGTAAAAATAACAAATAAAAACATAGGAGAATGCATATAAAGAATAACCAAACAGAAATGTGTTAAGAAAATTTTATTAAATTATTAAACAAATAAAGAATAACCAAATATAAATGTGTTAGGAAATTTTTATTAAATTATTAAACAAATAAAAAATAACCAAACATAAATGTATTAGAATTTTTTAATAAATTATTAAAAAAAAACATTGCTAAGATCATTAATTTTTCACTTTATGCAACTCCTGGACATTGATATGTCTAAGATTAAGGTTGTGGAGCCATTGAAAGAGTTCTCGTTATGAATCTCTTTTCCAAGAGAACGCAAAAAAGGCTTTCTTATGACCATGTTTGAGGCTATGTGTGACTACTTCATGGGACCAACAATGTTTGATTGGGTTATATAAAAATTAGAAGAGATAAGAATCATTACAATGCCCACCGTGGAAATATATGAGGGACACCTTATCTTTCACAAAAGAAAATCAAATCTCGTTGACATTTCCACGAGGAACACCTTATCTTTGACAAAAGAAAATCAAATCTCGTTAACATATATGTATGGGTTTTATTATCAAAATCAAAACATTTCCACGACGGACACCTTAACTTTGACAAAAGAAAATCAAATCTTAAATCAAATCTTGTTAACATGTATGTATGGGTTTTATTATCAAAATCAAAATGTGTTTGATGTAGGAAGAAAAACACCTAGAAATAATAATTGTTAGGTTATTTAATGGATAGGTGGGTAATCATCATCGAAATGGCAAAGTGCCAACTTAGATGGTAGATCAGGATGATTGAAGTACATGACATAGATGCCCACGTTCTTATAAAAACTCCCCTATGTTGTTTCAAGATTTTATTAGGATACTATTTTTTAATTGTTAGAAGAGAGCAATATTACATGTTCACTGTAACAATAAATAAGTTTCAGCTTTGCAAGCAATCTTTGGTTTAAAAAAAAACGGTTTATAAGAATAAGTGCACCTTATGGTAGTCACCTTCTAAAAATGTTAAAGCTTTTCTATTATTTGGGTTAATCAAAAATATGTGGAAAAATGTAGATGTAAAGGAAATTTGATGCGTTGGTTGTAATGAAGGAAAATTTTAAAGGTAAAATTAAGCTCATAGAATTAAATTTTTATTTTTTTAAATATTTTTTCTAATTATCATTTTTTCCCAAAATTATTAGCGTAAATTTTATCGGATAAAAATATTTTACTTTAAACATTGGCAAAATTGTTCATAAACTATATAAAATTCTTAAAATTTTGAATATGTTTACAAAAATATTACCAAACATTTTATGGTTGGAATTTAAGAATTATAAGATTCACCAAGATTTCTACACTTTAAGAAAATTATGGATCCTTAAATTTTTCCTTATCTTAGAATCTTCACAAGTGCTCTCTCTTGGCAAAAATTAGTAGTTTAGTCAAAACAATTGTTTCTTTAACACTTGCTAGGTTTAAGATAAGGTGTAAAGCAATATGATGGGAAATAAAGCAATTACTCACTTCCCTCCCTTTCCTCCAAATCTGAAACATGAGTCCAAGCTCAGAGAGGTGGACAACTTCGTAGAAATTATGAATGAAAACCAAAATACATCTTGGCCATGGTCGATAGTAGTGTCTTGGCTTTGGTACAGTTATTAAGTGCTAGTTCACCATGTATTCAAGAAAAGGTACCAGAGTCATATGTTATGTCATTGTGGATGACAATTGTGATCATTTTTGGTATTGAAAGTTGGTCTTCCACCCGTGGTGTGATAACTTAAACTCAAAAACCCTTTGGGAGAAGAAAAGAACATCCTTCCTTTAACTTCTTATGTTTGATGCAAAATACACTTTCATTCATGCTTTGTCATGACGGGTTTCCATCCATGATTGAAATATGCTTTAAACTAAATTTATCCTTGTACATGAAATATGCTTTAAACTAAATTTATCCTTGGACTGTTGTACAGGAAAACCTGTGTGGATGGCCACTATAGATATACACTGAATTAAACCTTATGGAGAGGTTGTTGTACTTTGGATGTTAAGCCTAGGGATTCCACTTTACTCCTGGGTACCAATGAACTTTCTCTATTAACACCAATATCTGTAGGGGTTTTTCCTATCCATATTCTTAATGGGATTATGGCTACCTTGGTCCAAGCTGAGAGAAACCTCATTAATATCAAACTTTATATGATCTCACATGCTCGACTTCAGCTCATCATCACATTGTTAAGATTCGTACATATATCCATAATCTAAAAGGCAGTTTGGCTATCGCACAGACGAATGTGGCCAAGGCCTTGAGAAATCTATCAATCATGGCAACGTTAAATAGGGTTTGTCAAAAAAAAGCATCAATTTTATCTAGATAAATTTGCTTGACGATATCCATATATACATGAACATTAACTCTTCAAAGATGCCCATGTACTAGTTACACACATAACATACAATCTTCTATGTAAGTCCACACCTTGGAGTGATATGATTGGAGACTATACATAAGATTTTCAAGCTATACATAAGAGAGTCAATATGTTATTTCTGTAATATGGCTACCAATAAAATTTTGGATGCATGCTAGGCAGAGTTATCATTTAAGAATATTAAAAAAAGGTTAGCACGTAGGAAGTGAAAAAGTTAGAGATCCGGTTAACCGCATTGAGTAATTTCCCTGGAAAAGGATACCCGGTTTTGGGTTATAAATTAGTTAATTTATTTTAAATTTGAACCTATGAAGTATGAAAAAGGATTCGATTTCTTGAAATTAATTATTTTTTATCTTAAAATATAGGTTTCTCTTGATATTTAAGAAATCCAATCCAACTGATTTTAATAAATTATGAACTGAAATGAAATACTTTAATTATTTTTTATCTTAAAATATAGGATTCTCTTGATATTTAAGAAATCCAATCCAACTGATTTTAATAACTTATGAACAGAAATGAAATACTTTAAGTTACTTAACCTCAAAAACTTAAATCACTAAAACCCATGTGAAAATAACGACAGCTAACGATCATTCAAACATGTCATGATTCTATATAGAGGCCGTTAATATATATATATATATATATATATATATATATATATATATATATCCACTTGCTTACTGGTTTGCTTTCATCTATAAAACATTTCTGTTGTTTTCATTCACTCTTGCATACGGTCTGATCTGAAAGAGCTAAGCTGCATATCGGAAAGAGAACGATATTCTACTGCGTTGTTGCGTTGTTTCAGGTTCAAATGGCAAACAATGAGCGTGAAGGTGAAGGTGAACGTGTCGATAATGTCAATATTGAAGGAAACAGCGCACACCCAGGAAGCAGTGCAAACCCAAATATTCAGAATAATAATACGTTGATACAGGGGCAAGCGCAAGTTCAAGATCAGAGCCGAGTCCCATATGGATACAATCACTCAGGGTATCCTGCTGCCCCGAGTAATATGTTGTATTTGCAGCCAAATCATAATCAAGGTTTACATAGTGTTGATACTGCAGGTAACAGTATATACCCATATATGCAAAATAGCAATATGATGATACAGGGGCAATGGCAAGATCCAAATCAAGATCAGGGCCGAGTCCCATATGGATATAATCAGGCACGGTACCCTGGTGCCCCACAGCAAGATCAAGATCAGAGCCGAGGCCCATATGGATATAATCAGGCATGGTACCCTCGTCCCCCGAGTAATATGTTGTATGTGCAGCAGCCAAATTACACATATCCTAATCCAGCCCCTGCAATGGACATGAACATGAATATGAATAGCTATAACGATGGCTATTATCATCATCCACCAATTGATGGCCGCTTTCATATTCCATTGCAACCACAATTGCCGGTACAACCCCAACCGCAACCACAATTGCCAGTACAACCCCAATCACAATTGTCAGTACAAGCCCAACCATGGCAACCACAACCACAATCACAATTGTCAGTACAAGCCCAACCATGGCAACCACAAGCACAATTGTCAGTACAAGCCCAACCATGGCAACCACAACCACAATTGCCAGAACAACCCCAACCCCAACCCCAACCCCGACCACAACCACAACCGGTATTCGACGCAGGAAGAAGAGGAAGCTCCAGCAGGCATTCCACTGGAAGGAATAGTAATACTCTTCAAGCAGGGATAGGGAGAGGGAGAGTGTTGAAACATAATAATCCTAATTATAGATCATGTTGCAATTTTTTGAGCGGCGTTGGAGAATTATTGATGAGCTTCAGCATCCACGAGGACGAGAGGTCCATTGAACGTCAAGGCCAAGGCGAAGGCCATGCAGAACCCGAGTATTCGAATGCCAAGTTTTTTGTTATAAAGTCTTATAGTAGGGAGAACGTGGTGATTAGTATTAAAAACAAAGTGTGGACGAGCACCAGTACTGGAAATAGAATATTAAGTGCAGCTTATAACGGTGAAGCCCATCATGAGAATGAGAGTGTAAATGCTTCTTGTCCTGTTTTCTTATTCTTCTCGGTAATCTGATAACTTTCTTTCTCAATACCTAGTTTCTTTAATAAATTGATCCAATAACCAACCAGTCTTTCAATTGCTTGTTTATAAGAAAATTCTGAATTTAAAATATCTAAATCTGGGTGCCTCCACATGCAGGTGCAGAGAAGTGGGAATTTCTGTGGCATGGCTGAAATGGATGGGCCCGTAGATTTGCACACCTTCGCAAATTGTTGGAATGGCAATTGGAAGGGAAAATTTCCGGTGAAATGGCACATAATCAAAGATGTGCCCTACAGCGAATTCGTGCATATTACTATTAATACTGCGGAAAACCCTAACCAGACATCGATTATACATAGTCGAGACACCCAAGAAGTAAGTACTGCTGCTTGCTATCAAAAATTAGTTTGCTAGAAAAAATCATTTTCTAGTTTCTTTTTTATAGTGTTGTGGATGGGTACATGTTGATTACATTGATGAATGAATATGTTGAATAATTTGCTGGTATTCAGGTGGAATTTGAGAATGGGTTAGAAATGCTGTATATCTTTAAAAGGTACGTTTCGAGTACATCTGTGTTGGATGACGCATCCACGTCGACTGCATTACCACAAAACAGCTGTGGAAACCAGAGGTGGAAGATAAACAATAAACGTGAAGAAAAAAAAGAACAAGAACAAGATCAAGAAGAAGAACCAGCGGTGGATGCTAAACAGAAAGGGAAAGAAAAAGAAGAGGAAGGCTGTTCACAGTACTGCGTTGGGAGTGCAAGCTATGACACAAGTACTAATCAGATAAAGCAGCAAGACACGATTGAAGAAAGCCCCAGTGATATGCAATTGCAGAAGATTGAGAACACCGATCAAGAACAAGAAGAAGAGGTGGAGGATAAACAGAAAGGGAAAGAAAAAGAAGAGGTGGATGATAAACAGAAAGGGAAAGAAAAAGAAATGGTGGATGATAAACAGAAAGGGAAAGAAGAAAAAGAGGAAGGAGGTCAACGGTGCCGCCATTGGCAGTGCCATCTGTGACATAATTAGTGCTAATCAGATAAAGCAGCAAGACACGATTGAAGACAGCCCCAGTGATATGCATTTGCAAGAGATTGTGAACACCGAGGAGATGCAACAGGGTCATGTGGAAACCAATAATGAGCCACCAAAGGCTACTGTACACACCTATGCGACTACGCAAGTGACTGAGGCCAACACTGATGGCTTATCTCATTCGTTAATTTATAAATGCGATGCTATTGTACTTCACTGTTTTTTTGGTGTCTCTGGAATTATCTCTGTTCTACTTAACTTTTTTTGGGTAAAATATCATTTGGATCGTCGCTGTTTTTTTTAAAATATCATTTGGATCTTCCGATGGGATGTTATTTTGTGTTTATTAAGTTATGAATTCTTGGTCTATTGAATCTAGATAATTTTTGTGAGTAAATTTTTATTATTATAATTAGTTTACATTCTTTCCTGTTATAATATAAATTGATGTATTATATACTTTTTCTTTCATGGGATGAAAAGAAAATATGAAATATATTACTTGAAAGTTAATTAGCCTTATTAGTTTGCCTTAAAATTAGTTTAAACTAAATTTTCAATATATGATGTATTTTGAATTTTTTTAAAATAATTTTTTTAAGGTACTTATCTAATATAAAAAAACATTATATTTTATTTACTAATTTTACTTTTAGCTATGTCAAGTTTGATATGCACTTGACATAGTTTCCTATTTTCATAAAATTAGTTTGATGAATTTTCATTGTTTCAACTTTAACTTATATATTAAAAATATTTTTCAAGTAATATATTTTACTTTTAGCTATGTCAAGTTTGATATGCAATAGTTTTCTATTTTCATAAAATCAATTTGACGAATTTTCATTGTTTCAATTTTAATTTATATATTAAAAATATTTTTCAAGTAATATATATAGTTTGAGGAATTTTCATTGTTTCAACTATAACTTATATATTAAAAATGTTTTTTAAGTAATATATATGTGTGCATTTTTTTTACTAAACATATAAATACTTACATATTTATGGACTTTTACTTGTTATATTGAAGAAAAGCATTGTGTGTTCATTTTACAAATGACATGTACTTTTTATAAAAGATAATAAAATATTATAAAAAAATAAAAATTTCTATTCCAATCAAATTTAAAATATTTGAAACTGCATATATATATATATATATAACTGCATAAATGAGATAAATTAAAATCATTCAACATTTATAGTCTAAAAAGAAGTTTGTACTTATGAGAAAAATAGATTTGTACTTATGAGAAAAATAGATCCCCTTTTAGATGGATGTATAGTGATATCTAGTTCATAGAAGAAAAATAGATGATGAAGATTAATAAATGAACAAGAATGAGAATTCCATAACTTATATTGTTTATGGCTATGGGAAATGAATTCATGTGTAGCCACTTTGAAAGGATTTCACTATGAGAGATTGTGGTAATTTTTTGGTTCCAACCAATTCTAAGCATTGTAGATGTACTTGAGTAAGTTCTAGAGTTTTTCGTCTCATAGCCTAATTGAGACATGAAATCTACACTAAATTCTTTTTGTTTGACAACTTAACTTATATTTGTAACCATTTTGGTGGATTATTTTTGTAGTCTTATTTTGTGTGTGAATTATTATATTTGACATATTTTAATAAAAATAAAAATAAAATAAAATATGTTGGCTAGAAATTTTTTACATGAAATTAAATATATATTATGATAATCAAATCATTACATGACATTTTTTTGAATTTCTTATCTTAAATTTTTTACACATCAAGAAAAAATTGTACACCTAAATGTAAGTTTAAGAAATTATTTAATGAGTTAACATAAGATTATAGTTAAGAAATTTATTTTATGTTCTCATTCATTTAAAAAATAATGCATTTGATGTACTTTGTTGAGATGTACAGAGATAACATCTTGGTATGTAAGAAAATGATGTTAGTAATGTTTTAGTGATGACGCCTTTGGATAAAGTAATAAGCAGGATTGTAACTTTTGAGAAGTTTCAAGAATCAAATCATATATAATACATAAACTTGTAAAAGTTCAAGAATCAAATCATATATAGTGCATAAACTTGTATTACTATAATGGATGGAATGGAATTGTTCTTATAGTTTAAGTTTTATTTTCATCATTTTTACATTTTTCCAAACCATTTGACTTTGTTTAATTATTTTGGTGCAACATGTATGATATCCATGGCTTTTATACAACTTATTAGCTTATAACATAGTGACAACATATAGCAATTACAATTTATCCAAACCATTTGACCTTGTTTAATAATTTTGGTGCAACCTGTATGATATCCATGGTTTTTATACAACTTATTAACTTATAACCGAGTGACAACATATAGCAATTAGAATGATGAATTTGTAGTTAATGAAAGGAAAAATGGGTTAATTTTAAAAGGTAAAACCATGACTACAACGTCTACATAAAATAAAACAATGTATATCAAACTTTCGACCATGTGTATGTGCCAATAACGAGTCTTAAGATATCTACCATCCCAAAGACCTAGAAAATAATCAAAATAAACAATTTTTTTATTTCTTACAATGGAACTAGAAAACATAAATTTCCTAAGGGATTACATAGAAATTAATTTGAATTTTAAACCTTATGTTATGTATGGCTATGGGAAGGAATTCATTCTTGAATCAAGATTGGGTAATCGTTACCGAACAATTAGTTTGGTTCACAATTCATATGAAATATAAGTATCTGTCTTAAATTTTATATGACTAATTATATATTATGCTCCTCGGATCAATTCCATGAATGAATTCTTATGATATATAATGATAATGAATTCTTATTATATATAATGATAATGGAATGAATCCTTTAGTGTTATGTTAATTATCATGAATGAATTCCATTATATATAAATATAATAGTATGGGATTTGAATATAAAGTAGGTATATTGGGTATACAAATATATTTACATGAATAGTGTTGTTGTTATGGAGAGGTGTTAAATATTTTTCATATTTTGTTTTTTAATTATATAATTGATAAATTTTAAATAAGTGATTATTTTTATGAATATATAATTTTATTGAAAATGTTTACATATTTTTTTTTTTTTATAGATGTTTAGTTTTATGAAGAATGTGTAAATATTATTATTTATGTTTTTTAAAGATATACTCGTGTCATATATGTTGTGAGTAAGTACCCCTCTCTAATGAGAGGAAGGTATCTAGGATTAACCAAGTTATACAAAAGCTTGAAGCCTTGCCAATATGGGGTTAACACTATTACAACAACATCCTCATTAGGAGATCAAGATACCACTTCGGGGAATTGAAACTAGTTGGAGAGTATAACACTCCTCACAACCCCTCTCTCACTCTACTCATGGATATGGTTATGTGAAGTGAATCTTGATCATAACCATATGTATGATTTTTATTTTTGTTTCACTGTAATAGGCTTCTTTGTTTTGCATAACTTTTCTTTATTGTAATGTTAACCAAATTATACAAAAGCTTGATTCCTTGTCAACATGGGGCTTAATGCTATTACAACAACATGCTCATTAAGAGATCAACATATCGCTTTATGAAATTGAAACTAGTTAGAGAGTATAACACTCATCACAACTACCTAGGAAAAACCCAAAACACTCTCTATATATATGAATTCTATTTAAGTTCTAAATTATATTGTTGGATATGATTATGTGAAGTGAATCTTGATCATACGCATGTTCATAAATTTTTAATTATGTTCTACTGTAATAGTTTTTTTTCTTTGCATACATAATTTTTTTTACTGTGATCTTTACTTTGTAAATTTAATTGAAAAAGATGCTTAAATTTAGAGTGTTTGTGCTCCTGATTGTAATACCCCTATTTTTTACTTCAAATGTATTTAACCTAGAACCACGTAAATGATGTAAATATGCTAGCGTGAATTCCTAGTGCGGAGCTAAGTCCAAGGACCGACTAGTGAATGCTAGGAATGTATGATGTTTATATTTTATTTGGACTGTTTGGTTGGATTTTATGTCGATTTAGATTATGTAAATATTATGTGGGCCCTCGCACAAAGTTGAGGGACCTTTTAGATGCAATCTTAGTTTCGGGAAATGCGCGAAATTTAGTGAAACCAAAACGCTAGAGCGTTTATTTGAACTAGGCGTAGGCAGACCCGAGCCTGCCATGTCATTTAACACGTAGGATAGGAAACGAAAAAGCTCTAGCATTATGTGTTTCTATAATGCTCGAGCGTTATAGAAATACATAATGCTCCAACATTATGTTTAATATCTATACACAAAACTTTATCCTTCAAACCTTATTTAATAATTCCTTACCAAGAAAATATTTCCTTTATTTCCCTATCCCTCCTTATCTTCAAGGGTTTTGGGCTTCATGTTGTATGGGTTAGGAGGTTAACTAGGGATTTGGTGTTAGGGGTTAAGGACTTAGAGTTAAAGGAATAAAGGGGTTTAGGTGTTTAGTGATTATGGGGTTGGAGGGATAAGGAGATAAGAGGATATGGGGTTTAAACTTGGGGTTAGTGGTTAGTAGTTGAGGCATTAGAGGTAAATAAGTAAAGTGGTCAAGGTGTTAGGGGTCAAGGAGCTTAAGGGTTAAGGGATTTAGCTCTTGAAACGGATTTAAGGCTCTAGGTTTAGGGGGTTAGGGATTTAGGGGTTAGACATTAAGGGATTAAGTGTTTGTAGATAAAGTAGGGATTAGGTGTTATGTGCTTATAGATAAATGGCTTTAGGGGTTAGTAGATTTGGTGGTTAAGGGATTTAGGGCACCAATGTTAGGGGATTAGAGTTCAAGAGGTTAAGCATTAAAGGTGAAAGGTTTAAGTGTTAAGAGATTAGGGGCTTAGTGGTTAGGGACATAAGTGTTAGGGGATTGGTGGTTATTTAAGAGGTGAGGCCTTTAGGGGATAGCATATTTATGGGCTAAGATATTTATGGCTCTAGGGTTAGGATGTTAGGGTTGATTTGGTTAAGGGTTAAGTGTCAAGGGGTTAAAGGAGAAAAGTCTTGGCGGTTAAGAGCTTAATGACTTCTAGGAGATGTGGGATTAAGAGTTTCTAGGGATTTATGGGTTTTGGGATTTAGGGATTATTGGTTAGGGGTTTCAGGGTTAGTGGGTTAACTAGGAGTTAGGGGTTATGGGTTAAGAGTTTAGAGGTAAAGGCATAAAGTGGTTAGCAAGTTTAAATATTTATGCATTAGGGAGTTAAACATATAAGGGGTTAAGGTTTTTTTATGGGTTAAGGAATTTAGGGCTCAATGGTTAAGGGGATAGGGTTTAAGGGGTTAGGGGTTAAGTACCAAGCAGTTAAAGGTTTAATCATTTCTAGGGGTTAAGGGATGAAGGCTTTAGGGATTTAGATATTTGGGCTTTAAGTATTATGGGTTAGGTTGTTTAGGGGTTAGAGGTGGTCTAGGTCTTAGGGGTTAGGAGTTGTGGGATTAGAGGTAAAGTGGTTAAGGGGTTTAAGGGTTACGGGATTTAGGGGTTAATGGATTTAGTGCTCTAGGGTTAGGTTCTTATGGTTTATGAGCTTAGGCATTAATGGTGAAGGGGTTAAAGGATTATAAGGGATAAACTAGATTTTAGAGGCTAATGCACAAGCCCAAGCGAGAATTCCAAAGTCAAGAGAGGAGCAATCAATTCCAAGGGAGAGAGATCAAGCAAACATAGAGCTCTCATGAAAACAAAGAGTGCACATGCAAATGTAGAGCGCACAAGAAAATGTAGGTTGCACTCGCACAAGGGAGGTCGAACATGAAAACGCAGTGTAGAGGTAAACAATTATTTTACCTCTATAGGGTAAAGTAGAGCTTAGAGGCCAATGGTTAAAGGATTAGAGGTAAACAATTAAAGGACTTAAGGGGTTTAAGGGTAAAGGAATATAGGGCTCTAGGGTTAAGGTGTTAGGTTTTAAGTGGTTAGGCATTAAGGGTTTAGGTGATATAGTTTTAAGGTATTTTAAGCAGTTAAGGTCTTAGGGTGTTAGAGGATAAGTACTGAAAGGATGCGATATAAGGGGTTAATTAATGGACTAGGGCTTTAAGGATTAGTATATTTATAAGTTAAGGGATTTAGGGATCGAATATTAGTGGGGTAAGGTATAAAAGGTTAGGATTAAGCGTCAAGGGGTTAAAGTGTTAATGGATTATGTGTTAAGGGATTAGGTGCTTAGGGGTTTAGGGATTTAGGTTGTTTGGGCCTTAGGAATTATGGGTTTAGGTATTTAATTATATCCCTCCCCATTGCTCTCTCCACCTCCATAAATTTATGTCCCTTGATCCCCCCCTTTTATCCCCTCTCTCTCTCTCTCTCTCACCCCTTATCTCCATTCAACACTTAACAAATAGTTTATGTGTTTTATCACACTAGAGCGTTTTGTAACTCCAAAACGCTCTAGAGTTTTGTTTCTCCAAAATGTTAGAGAGTTTTGTTTCTTGAAAACACTAGATCGTTTCCGAGAAACAAAAATCTCTAGTGTTTTGGAGAAATAAAACCAAAACGGTAGAGCATTTTGGAGAAACAAAACACTAGAGTGTTTTTGTTGACACCAAGCGCGGGAATAAAAAATTGAATTTAAACAGAACGTGGAGCATTCCTTAGTGTCTAAAACATGCCTCATCACGAATCTGCATGTCATCCACATTCCTATGTGGCTGGTTCGGACTTACCAAACCTATGCTATGGATTGTGTTAAACCATACCTAATTGGGCATTTCCACCATTTTTCTCAATATGCCTATCTTTCACCACTCTTTGCAGCATGACATACACAACCATTTTTGACGAAATTTTAGGCATAGATCGCATTTTTTATGCAGATTCCAAAGATGTAGTTTAAAAAAAAAAAAAAATTCCTAATTTTATTGTATCATCACTCCTTAAGTCAAAAAACATGTTGTTAGTGTTTCTTCTATAACTTTTTCATTTCACAACCATTTTTAAACCAAAAATGTGTGTTGCACTAGTAGACATCGACCTCTACACTCTATGAAAAATCCAACTTGAAATGATTGCATTTAGACCTTCAAATGCTGCACCCACATTTGATGTACCATTATCGAGTTTGGTCACTTAGATAATTAAAAAATAAATAAAAATTAAACATCTCATTTTGGAAAATTAGTGTTGCACTAGTGCTACGTGTTCTCTACATCTCTAACAATTGTTGTAGCCCGAAACCATCATTTAGGCACTCAAAGGCTGCAGCCATAAAAACATATACCTTATCATTTTCCAAACAAATAAAAACCGAGACTGTTAGAAAAGATGCAATTTGACATAGTTATGTAAATTTTCAATACATAAAACTTATATATTTGGAAATGTGATTCGATTTCCTACATTTCATATTTTTTACTTAATGCAAGATATCTTGTGTAAGTATCTAAAAAAATCGAAGTAAGTTGAGGGATTCCTGATTTTTCAGTTTTCTATTGCATAATGTGCCAAAAGTGACCCTCATTAGCTTGCACTCACCCATGTGCATAAATAATAAAATGGTCCTATAATGTATGTGTAAAGAGCACCAAAGGGGCTATGATTCCACCAGAGGGGAATACGAAAGGGGGTCCATGGGTAACTAAATCATGGCTTCCAAGTGTCAACCTTAGAACTCACCCAAAATTCGATCATGTGCCTTGAATAAGCCAATTATCTCATTTTTTTACTATTTTCCAATCATTAATGCATGTGTGAGGTTGGTGGGAAAATTCACCTCATGTAGTTCTTGAAGCATGGGGTTGAATGCACTTTTTTGACAGTTCTGTCATAACACAGGTCAGTCTACAATGCTCAGGAGTCCTTTCTTCTATTGTCACAAGTTATCTTAGTTGTCTTTTCACCATTTTCTCATATCTGTTGGAGTCAACACTCATTCTCTCATTATTCTTTCATGCAGATTTACATGAGGAGGAGCTCTCCATTGTTGTCCATAAACATATCATGTTGTTTTGAACCTAGAAATTCAAATTTGGAGACCATGATACAGATTTGGAAGAGAAAATTGATGGCTATAGGTGAGGAAAGAGGTTGGGAAATATAGGAACCCTTACCCATTGCGTTTTTCTGCTTGCAGATGCTTGAGGAGCCACAAATTGAAGCTACAGGTGGTTCTCTATAACAATATATATCATAGTGGACTTCTTCCATGCACACACTGGAAGCACCCAATAAGATGGATTGTTGACACAATGACTGTCGACAAGGTTTCACTTCACACTGTCGTCAACAAACCATCAACCAAATTCCCTTACGCACAAGCCCATAAAGGTTTTACTCCTTTCAGCAACACTCACAGAGCGAGTGAAATCTCACCTGAGATGCACACGGGGCCTACAGGAACCAATTTTCCGCAGTGGAGTTGAGGACATGCACTAACCACACATTGCACCCGCAGAAACCAAAGATTATGCCATTCGCATTATGCTAGAAGTTCATCATTCACATATTCATTAATCGCAGAGTCAACACATAATAGGCATTCGCATCAACATGATCTAACTACTCATTAGCATAAACAAAAATTACCAAACCCACAGAGCATTGAACATCTTCACAAACATTCGCATTCATAATCTAACAAAAACAAAGACAAAGATAGAACCATAATAAAAAATATTCATGCATTTATTAAAACCTACAGAATGACCTTCGTAGAAACAGTCAATACATCATATCGCGGATACAAAATAGATCAATAACTGGATCAACAATCAAAAGGTCGATAGCTCTATTCATCACCCGATCGATGGATTCCCTTAGGCTTACAATCATACTCCTATTTATACAAAACTAAGTGGTTAAAAAATGGTCCACCTGACCCTTATCTAACAAACTAACTACTTCCGCGCTTCTGCATTCTCTGTGAATGACCCTTTCTTCCGCGGATTATCCCTTTCGCAGCTGTCAGCTTCCGCACTTGCTGCAGACTAATCCCATGCCAATAGGCCCCCAACACAAACTTGTGGCTCGCCCTCGAGCCACCTTAGCTGGACACTGCTGGTACTGGTCTCGTCTGTCACTGTGGTAAAATTTTGAATCTATTCTTGATGTCTGGAGCTCGCTGTCATGTCCTTCTCGAACTCATCCTCCAGTCTCTTGAAACCTTGATCATCTACCTCGAACTCATCCTCCAGTCCCTTGAAACCTTGATCATCTACCTCGTCTACGCTTGCTCGGGTGCTTCAAGCTTGCTGTGACCTTGAGACAATTTCATTGTTGTCGCCAAATTGGGAAACATGCCAACTGCTCTGGCACATCTGTTTCGTACATTTGACAGTTCGCTGCTGGAGCCAGCGGGCCTCCGCCTTTGGTGTTCTGGTGGTCGGTGGGACCCTAGCCCTTATAACTACTACTGCACTCTTAGACATCTCAGGTGAGACCTCATCTCTGTTCCTCCCAATTTTCTGCACTACTTCCTTAGCTAGTTTTTCATGCACAGTTGTCGTTCTTTCTCTTAGCGGACCTGGAGTGCTCCTGCTCGAAATGAAGTGCACCATTGAAACTATCTCACTTCCCTTTTCCACAGCTTCCTTGGGCTTGTTATCCTGACTTCCTAACTCTTTGCATCTAACTTACTAACTCGCATCATACAACTCACTAATCTTCCTCTTCGGACTCTCTCTACTTTGACTTGCATTCTGTAATCCTTACACCGGTATTTATGCTTACTTCTTGACACTTGCTCATCATTTGCAAACTATAATCCACAACCAGATGAATCTGTCATCATAGTCCTCCACCGTATTTTGGTGATGTCGATCCGTAGTGATCAAACATGGATTTGACTCCCATGTGCTAAAACGTGCGAAGCATTGATGAGCAACTTGGCTGGCCATGCTTCCCGCATGCTTTCCAATTTTTGTCATCATTAGTTTTTTTTTTACTATGTTTCTCAACCGCTATGCGCCTGATCATGGCGATAGGGTTTTAACCAATTCCCGTTTACTAATTTTGGAAACAATACCCCATCTAAACTTTGTAGCTGCATTGCACCTTCGTTGGTGACAAAATTTATGATATAGGGACCTAACCAATGCATTTGTAACTTACCTAGGTGCTTAGCAAACTTGTTGTCATATAGAAGAATTGTATCCCCATGCTGAAAGTGCTTTTGTTTAACATGGCGATCGTACCAAGCCTTCTGTCAGTCCTTTTCTACCTTTTGATGAAATCCTACGATGAACCAGGCCTCATCGAGCTGTACCAATTGTGCCAATCGTTCTTCTAATGTCCATCATCGCGCCGTACGATATGAGAAAAATAGAATTGTACTTATGAGAAAAATAGATCCCCTTTTAGATGGATGTGTAGTGATATCTAGTTCATAGAAGAAAAATAGATGATGAAGATTAATAAATGAACAAGAATGAGAATTCCATAACTTATGTTGTTTATGGCTATCGGAAATGAATTCATGTGTAGCCACTTTGAAAGGATTTCACTATGAGAGATTGTGGTAATTTTTTGGTTCCAACCAATTCTAAGCATTGTAGATGTACTTGAGTAAGTTCTAGAGTTTTTCGTCTCATAGCCTAATTGAGACATGAAATCTACACTAAATTCTTTTTGTTTGACAACTTAACTTATATTTGTAACCATTTTGGTGGATTATTTTTGTAATCTTATTTTGTGTGTGAATTATTATATTTGACATATTTTAATAAAAATAAAAATAAAATAAAATATGTTGGCTAGAATTTTTTTACATGAAATTAAATATATATTATGATAATCAAATCATTACATGACATTTTTTTGAATTTCTTATCTTAAATTTTTTACACATCAAGAAAAAATTGTACACCTAAATCTGAGTTTAAGAAATTATTTAATGAATTAACATAAGATTATAGTTAAGAATTTTATTTTATGTTCTCATTCATTTAAAAAATAATGCATTTGATGTACTTTGTTGAGATGTCCAAAAATAACATCTTGGTATGTAACAAAATGGTGTTAGTAATGTTTTAGTGATGAGGCCTTTGGATAGAGTAACAACCAGGATTGTAACTTTTGAGAAGGTTCAAGAATCAAATCATATATCGTACATAAACTTGTAAAGGTTCAAGAATCAAATCATATATAGTGCATAAACTTGTATTACTATAATGAATGGAATAGAATTGTTCCTATAGTTTAAGTTTTCTTTTCATCATTTTTACATTTTTTAAGTTTTCTTTTCATCATTTTTACATTTTCCCAAACCATTTGACCTTGTTTAATTATTTTGGTGCAATATGTATGATATCCATGGCTTTTATACAACTTATTAGCTTATAACATAGTGACAACATATAGCAATTAGAATTTATCCAAACCATTTGACCATGTTTAATTATTTTGGTGCAACCTGTATGATATCCATGGTTATTATACAACTTATTAACTTATAACCGAGTGACAACATATAGCAATTAGAATGATGAATTTGTTGTTAATGAGAGGAAAAATGGGTTAATTTTAAAAGGTAAAACCATGACTACAACGTCTACATAAAATAAAACAATGTATATCAAACTTTCGACCATGTGTATGTGCCAATAACGAGTCTTAAGATATCTACCATCCCAAAGACGTAGAAAATAATCAAAATAAACAATTTTTTATTTCTTACAATGGAACTAGAAAACATAATTTTCCTAAGGGATTACATAGAACTTAATGTGAATTTTAAACCTTATGTATGGCTATGGGAAGGAATTCATTCTTGAATCAAGATTGGGTAATCGTTACCTAACAATTAGTTTGGTTCACAATTCATATGAAATATAAGTATCTGTCTTAAATTTTATATGACTAATTATATATTATGCACCCCGTATCAATTACATGAATGAATTCTTATGATATATAATCATAATGAATTCTTATTATATATAACGATAATGGAATGAATCCTCTAGTGTTATGTTAATTACACGGGGGGTTCACTAGTGAGGCAATATCATATCACGTCCATTCATATTGGGGGGTTGAATACTCTTAAAAACCTCAAAAATATATTTCCCTGTATTAAGGGCTCAAGGGGGGTTTTTAATTTGACATAGTAATATAATAATTGGGGGTTATTTTATTTGGGTGTGTTGAGAAATAACCTCCAAATCGTGGGATGGATTCATACCGCCAGATCACGGGCTCAATTCATACCCACCTAGAACTTAAGGACCTTCAATTTTTATTTGATATTGCTTATGATCCTAAGTTTTGCATAAATATGATAAGAGTGTACTAATGATAATATCGATGGAATTCTCTTTGGATTATTGGCCTTAAGCAATCCTCATTTAATAGATTATTTAGGCTTGGTTTGAATTGATGTTATATTGTTTTCTATCTTTAAGTTAGTTAATCGGGAGTTCCGAACTTGAACAATTGTATTGTATTTTTTGTAGGAATTCAAGTAAAATATTTAACTCTTCATTTTTTTAGGTTGGGGTTTAGGTGGGCATTGAGATAATATTAAACCTTTCTCTACGACAACCAAGAAAAGTGAGATCAATCTTTCTTGGCTCACTAGAACCAAGAAAATTTAGATCAATGTTTCTTGACTAATTATTTCCTTCAAATTTTTGTATTCTTCTTTAATATTTTCACATTGCCAGTTAGGAATAGTTGTTAGATTGAGTTATATTTGGAACATTCATAATTGTAATTTCAATTCTTATATGTAAGGCATATGTCTTAATATTGTATTGGAATTAACATGAACATAAGTGAAAATCTAAATCCTTATTTACATACCCTATGTGTTATCGTTACCATGAAATGGTATCATATAAGTTTCACCATCTGTGCATCTTTATAACTATTGCATGTTGTTCGGGTACACAGGGTACTACCAAAGGACCGAACACCAAGAGCAACCACTTCACACAAACAGATCACAGATCAACACACCGATGTTTTGACGTGGTTTAAACCCTCTTGAGGGAAACACTCCACGGCCCCGGCCAAATAGCTTCTACGGGACAATTTATTATGCAAAGAAAGAAAGTTACAAATGAGCTTCTCATAATCGATCAACTAAACAATGACCCTCCATGCTCTTTAAATAGAGATCATGGACCAATCGGGTGTTAAGCCATGGATCAAGGTTAGGTTTGATCTAAGAGAAGTTGAGCCGTCAGATCACTCTATGTCGGAAACATATCGTGACCGTCGGATTAAGTATATACAAATGCATACTAATGCATACTAAAGAAACACACTATCCCTAACGGATATATTACACAAGTTGATCTTAACTAACTCCTAAGTGTCTAAATATCCTAACATCCCCCCTTAAGAACAACTTGGGATAGGATTGAAGGATTTACAAAAGTGACACTATTAGGAGAAGGAAGGAGGCATTAGAGCCTATCCCCCCTTAATGACAAGTTCCTGAACTCCTAATATAGATCGAAGTTTAGAAAACTTCGCTTCTGTAAGAGACTTGGTGAAGATGTCTGCAACTTGATCATCTGTAGGGCAAAAGAGCACTTCGACAACACGATCATGAACAAGATTTCTGATGAAGTGCATATGTAGCTCAATGTGTTTGCTGCGTTGATGTAGAACTGGATCTTTGACAAGCTTGATGGCACTTTGATTGTCGCACCAAAGTGGAGTAGGCTGCTGCTGCTCGAATCCAAACTCTGAAAGGATCTGTCGAAGCCATAAAGCTTCCTGACTGGCATTAACTGCTGCTCGATATTCTGCCTCTGCTGAAGAGAGAGTAAGAGCTTGTTGTTTCTTACAAGCCCAAGTAATAGGTCCAGATCCCATACTGAAAACATAACCTGCAGTAGACTTTCGATCATCAGGATCGCCGGCCCAATCTGAATCAGTGAAACCAACCAACAAAGGTTTCCCCCCTATACTGTAATGAATCCCAAACTGAACTGTACCTCGAATATATCGAAGTATTCTTTTAGCTGCTTTCCAGTGACTTTCATGAGGTGTCTGCATATAACGGGCAACTCGACCAACGGCAAAGGAAAGGTCAGGACGGGAATGAGTCAAGTATAAAAGACTACCAACAAGCTGACGATATAAGGTGGCATCTACTTCAGGTGAAGTACAAGTGGTAGAAAGTTTGACTCCAGACTGGAAGGGAGAAGGGGCTGGTGTACAATCTTCCATGTGAAAGCGACGAAGAAGGTCACAAGCATACTTAGACTGAGAAAGAAAGATTCCTTCTTTGGTTTGCAGAACTTGGAGACCAAGAAAATAATGCAAATGTCCTAAGTCTGACATTTCAAAAGTTTGTTTAAGACTGGATTTCACATGGGTTATAAGCTTAGGGTCACTACCAGTAAGAATAAGGTCATCAACATATAGAACAAGTATGATGAGATGGTTTCCTACTTTCTTGGTATAGACATTGGGGTCAGAATGGCATCTAGAAAAACCATTGTCAAGGAGAAAGCTATCCATTTTGGCATACCAAGCTCTAGGAGCTTGCTTAAGGCCATATAAGGATTTCTTAAGGCGGCAAACAAGGCTAGAGTTATTCTGAACATAGCCAGGAGGTTGTTCCATGTAAATCTCCTCTTGTAAATCACCATGTAAGAAGGAAGACTTGACATCCATTTGATGGACTTCCCAGTTTTGTAAGGCTGCAAGGGAAAGAACAAGGCGGATGGAGTTCATTTTGGCGACGGGAGCAAAGGTTTCATTGTAGTCAATCCCTTCAACTTGGGAAAAACCTTTGGCAACTAACCTTGCCTTAAGTCTTTCAACACTTCCATCTGATGCATACTTAGTTCTGTAGACCCATTTACATCTGACAAGTTTTCTTCCTTTTGGAAGAGGTACAAGATCCCAAGTATCGTTTGCCATTAAGGAACGATATTCTTCATCCATGGCTGCATCCCAATCTGGATTCCCTGAAGCTTCTGCAAAATTTTCTGGATCATGATTCTCGGAAACTTGAGCCAAAAGAGAAGAGGCTCGCTGAAACTGAGAACGTGTTCGACGTTGATCTCTAGGATCACCGGCAAGATCACCAGCTGCTTCACATGTTGAACGGACCCATCGAGGAAGCACTTTTGCTGGTGCAACTGGAGGAACATGAGCAGGTGGAGGTGGATTTTCATCCTCACTGTCATCATCAGAAACTGGAGTTGGAAACCTGTCCAGGAAGTTGGAAGAAGAAGAAGAAGGCACAAACGCCGAATCAGGCTCGCAGGCCAAAGATGGCACACTCGCCGAGTTAGGCTCGCAGGCCAAGATATTTTCATCAAATTTAACATCTCTTCTAATGATTATAGCATGAGAATGTGGTTGAAGAAGTCTATAACCTTTTACATCTTCAGAATATCCAACAAATATGCACTTTTCACTTTTAGGCTGCAATGCTTTCCGTTTTTCATCTGGAATGTGAGCCCATGCTTCACTACCAAACACACGAAAGTGACTTACATCAGGTTTAATTTTACTCCATGCTTCTTCCGGTGTTATACCTTGTAATGCTTTTGTGGGGGTGTGATTAACTATGTAATTTGCACAATTTATGGCTTCAGCCCAAAATTGAAGACTTAGTCCCTTAGATTGGATCATACAATTAGCCATTTCTTTTAAAGTGCGGTTCTTCCGCTCAGCTACACCATTTTGTTGTGGTGTATATGGAACAGTGTGCTGTTGTTGGATGCCTTGTTCAGTGCAGAAAGTAGTGAACTGTTTGTTAACATATTCTCCTCCATTGTCAGATCTTAACTTAATAATTTGATGACCAGATTGTTTTTCAACAAGGGCCTTGTAGGCCAAGAACATGTTAAATACTTCGCTCTTAAGTTTTAGGAAATAAACCCAAGTGCGTCTGGTGTAATCATCAATGAAAGTTAAGAAATACTTGAAACCAGAAAAGGAAGCAGATGGAAGAGGGCCACACAAGTCACTATGCACAAGCTCCAAGGGAACCGAGGCGTGCCAAGAGGCACGTTTGTCAAAACTGTCCCGGTGATGTTTTCCGAGTACACAACCGGAACAAACACCATCTCTGCAAGATACCATCGGAAGACCTGTCACCATATTTTCTTTACATAGTTGTTGCAATGAGCGATAATTTAAGTGACCAAATCGCTCATGCCAAAGTTTGCTCAAGTTATCACTATGAGCAACAAAAACTGAAGGGAAAGGTGATGACCCAAAGTTGTTAAACTTGTACAACCTGGTAATATCATCAACAATTCCGGTAGCTAGGACCTATTGAGGATCTTTAAAATCCTTGATTACAACTTGGTGAGGTGTAAAGGTCACAGTTTTACCTTCACCAGAATGAGTGATCTAATAGACTGATAACAAATTGCAGGAAATTCTTGGAACACATAGTACATCACTAAAATGACCATTATCTACTGGAACTGTTCCAGCTCCTACAACACTTAGAGATCTATCATCACCAACAAATATTTGTTTGGTGTTACATTCATGCATAGTAGAAAAGATGGCTTGATCCTTAGCCATATGATAAGATGCTCCAGAATCAATGAGCCATTCATTTGAAGTAGAAGAAGAAGATGCATTATAAGAATAACCAGAAGCACAAAGTGCATGTCCATGAGAGGTAGATTCTGATGGCGAATCTAGGCTGATGTGGTGCTTCTTCATTGCTGCTTCCAAGGCTGCCATCTTCTTGAAACACTTAGATTCATCATGATTATCTTTCCCGCAATAGTTGCAATGACGCTCAGTCTTCTTGCCTTTTGGCTTGGATCCTTTGTCATTTTTTAAAGAAGGAGCTGACTGAGAGGGTTTTGGACCCTTGTTTGACTTATTATTGCGAAAATTTTGTTTCTTGGGAGGCTTGGACTTTTCTTTCTGTTGGGACAATAAGGCTTTCCCGGATGTATCTGCATTGTTGATTATTCCAAGATGAATGAGTTTATCTTGTTCTCTAATCAGAGAATCACAAAAGGATTCAAGACTAGGCTCTTGATAGCTAGCTGCATTCAATGACGCTTTCATGGAGTAAAATGTAGATACAAAAACAGAATATGCAGGTCCAAGTTTGGAAAGAATATGATAAATGCATTGTTTGTCTTCCCTCTCAATCTTACATTCTGCACATAAGAGCTTGAGAGTTTTGTACTTAGATAAATAATCTTGAATGCATGAAAAGTCACTTGGATTTAAAGAAATCAACTCATTTTCGAGTTGGTGACCTCGAATTTCATTGTGTTTACCAAACACAGTTTCCAACTTGTCCCAAACAGCATTAGGTTCATCAATTCCAGATATGTGGAATCGCAAATCAGTAGAGATTGACATCCCAATCAATCCACGAGCTTCATCACATCTATTTGCCCATTTTATTTTCTTATCATCATCAGTGGGTTCTTTTTCTTTCCCTGTTGTAATTCTGAAAAGTCCCCTACTTCGTAGAACATCCTCCATATGAGATTTCCATGAGAAATAGTTGGAACTGTTAAGTAGAATATCACAAAGGGCGGCCATATTGTAAATTAATGGCTGTAAAAGCAGAAACCAATAGTCTGGATGTGAAGGGCTCGAAAAAATAGGCGGTTTCAAAAAAAACGGCACTGAAAACGGACTCTGTATGATGAAGTTATGCTTGAACAAAGAAACTGTTGAAGATGTCCCCAATAGTGATGTGGCAGCTAGAGAATGTCCAGCAAAAAAAGAACCCCCCTCTTCCCAAGATGAACCTTTTGACAATCACTTTACAAAAAGGTTGCTTTTAAGTGAATCACTTTGGTAAAATAAGTGATTTCACTTTTACAATGATATTACTTTTAAATAGTGCAACAATAAATAAAAAGCTTAAGTGACTCACTTATATTTTTATTTTTTATTATTTAAGTGAGATGCACTTTTACAATAAAGTAGCTTGAAAATAAAAATTGCATGCACTTTTCTTTTTAAAAGTAACTTCCTAAGACTTGAACTCAAGACCTATTAAGGAATAAAGCAACTTTAAACCAAGTGAGCTAGATTAAAAGGTATGTAAAATATGGGAATGAGGAAGGGGGCTTTTTTTTTTTTTTTTTTACTCTTCTTGCTCGGTTTGCGTGCTTGCCCTTTTTCCTGCAAAACAAACCACAAAACGAAACAAAAAAAACTTTTCCACACTTGTGGAGTTAGATCTTGTTAGCTTTCCCGGAAAGTCTACGTTTTCTCTCTGTTTCTGATTTGCCGAGATCGCGCGAGGTGCACGGCAAAGAGCATACGCAGCCGAGAAAAACCCTTTCCCTTTCTGTTTCTGATTTGCCGAGATCGCTCAAGGTGCACGGCAAAGAGCATACGCAGACGGGAAAGCAACAATCCGAACCCAAAAAAATCTAATAGTAAAAAAAAATGAAATATGAGATTTTTTCTTATTAAAAACGAAAATAAAAATGCGTCACTGTAACATTATACCTTCAGATCTGATAAAAAACGCGTTTCTGGAGCAACCGAGAACCGTTTTTGATCAAACGAAAACTATTTTTCAATGCAAACGACGCTCCGGACGCAATGGAACACCTCCCACAGCCCAGAAATGCACATAAATATCAGAAATAGAAACCCTTTCGAGTTTCGGCAACAGCAGTTCAAGATCTAGATCACAACCGGAAGCGGCACTTCATAAAAGCTCTGATACCATGTTCGGGTACACAGGGTACTACCAAAGGACCGAACACCAAGAGAAACCACTTCACACAAACAGATCACAGATCAACACACCGATTTTTTGACGTGGTTTAAACCCTCTTGAGGGAAACACTCCACGGCCCCGGCCAAATAGCTTCTACGGGACAATTTATTATGCAAAGAAAGAAAGTTACAAATGAGCTTCTCATAATCGATCAACTAAACAATGACCCTCCATGCTCTTTAAATAGAGATCATGGACCAATCGGGTGTTAAGCCACGGATCAAGGTTAGGTTTGATCTAAGAGAAGTTGAGCCGTCGGATCACTCTATGTCGGAAACATATCGTGACCGTCGGATTAAGTATATACAAATGCATACTAATGCATACTAAAGAAACACACTATCCCTAACGGATATATTACACAAGTTGATCTTAACTAACTCCTAAGTGTCTAAATATCCTAACAGCCTTGTTCAGTGCAGAAAGTAGTGAACTGTTTGTTAACATATTCTCCTCCATTGTCAGATCTTAACTTAATAATTTGATGACCAGATTGTTTTTCAACAAGGGCCTTGTAGGCCAAGAACATGTTAAATACTTCGCTCTTAAGTTTTAGGAAATAAACCCAAGTGCGTCTGGTGTAATCATCAATGAAAGTTAAGAAATACTTGAAACCAGAAAAGGAAGCAGATGGAAGAGGGCCACACAAGTCACTATGCACAAGCTCCAAGGGAACCGAGGCGTGCCAAGAGGCACGTTTGTCAAAACTGTCCCGATGATGTTTTCCGAGTACACAACCGGAACAAACACTTAGGACAGGGTACTACCAAAGGACCGAACACCAAGAGAAACCACTTCACACAAACAGATCACAGATCAACACACCGATGTTTTGACGTGGTTTAAACCCTCTTGAGGGAAACACTCCACGGCCCCGGCCAAATAGCTTCTACGGGACAATTTATTATGCAAAGAAAGAAAGTTACAAATGAGCTTCTCATAATCGATCAACTAAACAATGACCCTCCATGCTCTTTAAATAGAGATCATGGACCAATCGGGTGTTAAGCCACGGATCAAGGTTAGGTTTGATCTAAGAGAAGTTGAGCCGTCGGATCACTCTATGTCGGAAACATATCGTGACCGTCGGATTAAGTATATACAAATGCATACTAATGCATACTAAAGAAACACTCTTAATATTGTATTGGAATTAACATGAACATAAGTGAAAATCTAAATCCTTATTTACATACCCTATGTGTTATCGTTACCATGAAATGGTATCATATAAGTTTCACCATCTGTGCATCTTTATAACTATTGCATGCTTGAAACCTAACAATGGAGATTTTTCTCTATCCTTTAAAGATTAAAAAAACTAGATATAACCCAAGAAAAGGTAAGTACATGTTGTTAATTCGCTTGATTGCAAGAATAAATGTAGATGAAGTGGAGGAAATTCATTGGATCTTGTGAATGACCTAAATCCAAGCTATGCACATGATCATATGGTGTTATTGAAATGTAAAAGGAATTTTTCTATGTTCATTTGGGTTCAAACATCAATGACGTTTGTTTTGATAGGAAGGTAGGGGCATCCATCCACAAAAGGGTTTCAATTTTTCATTTTTATGGAGTTTAATTTATTAAGCTTATACAAAACATGAGTTCTCTATGGATATATTCGTATTTACATGATAAAAAATTGGTAGATTGGTAGGGTGTGGTGTGAAACATCTAGAATTCTCATATTTTCTAAGCATCACACTAACAATTGGACTATCGGTCTTTTACATTCTTTGTTATGTTGATCTCTTGACCAGGTCGCATTTTACGCATTTTTCCTTCCCCAATACTATTTCTTTGGGTGTTCCACTATCCAATGCTACAAAATTGATCATTCGCCCCTGCAATCCAAGTGGGATCATTATTAGCATTATACTATTATTTTATTTAAAATCTTGTTTGCTTATAGTAAGATGTGTTAGGGATCCTATTTGTTACAACTTGATAATATGATCTAAAGGGGGTGTTAAAAATGGGTTGATAAGAATGGATACCTACAACATTTGGTGGAACTAGGGGTTTTCTTAATTGGAAAGGAATATTGGGAGGGGGGTTCAACAATACAATTTTAGGATTCATTTTCCAATATTTAGTGAAGTTAGGGGTATTCTTTAATATCATGTGAATGATCGTGCTATGTAACAAGTTCACTGAGTGAACCCCCCGTGGTTAATTATCATGAATGAATTCCATTATATATAAATATAATAGTATGGGATTTGAATATAAAGTAGGTATATTGGGTATACAAATATATTTAAATGAATAGTTTTGTTGTTATGGAGGTGTTAACTATTTTTCATATTTTGTTTTTTAATTATATAATTGATAAATTTTAAATAAGTGATTATTTTTATGAATATATAATTTTATTGAAAATATTTACATATTATTTTTTTATGGATGTTTAATTTTATGAAGAATGTGTAAATATTATTATTTATCTTTTTTAAAGATATACTCGTGTCATATATGTTGTGAGTAAGTACCCCTCGCTAATGAGAGGAAGGTATCTAGGATTAACCAAGTTATACAAAAGCTTGAAGCCTTGCCAATATGGGGTTAACACTATTACAACAACATCCTCATTAGGAGATCAAGATACCACTTCAGGAAATTGAAACTAGTTGGAGAGTATAACACTCCTCACAACCCCTCTCTCTCTCTACTCATGGATATGGTTATGTGAAGTGAATCTTGATCATAACCATATGTATGATTTTTATTTTTGGTTCAATGTAATAGGCTTCTTTATTTTGCATAAATTTTCTTTATTGTAATGCTAACCAAATTATACAAAAGCTTGATTCCTTGTCAACATGGGGCTTAATGCTATTACAACAACATGCTCATTAAGAGATCAACATATCACTTTAGGAAATTGAAACTAGTTAGAGAGTATAACACTCATCACAACTACCTAGGAAAAACCCAAAACACTCTATATATATATGAATTCTATTTAATTTCTAAATTATACTGTGGGATATGATTATGTGAAGTGAATCTTGATCATACGCATGTGCATAAATTTTTAATTATGTTCTACTGTAATAGTTTTTTTTGCTTTGCATACATAATTTTTTTTATTGTGATCTTTACTTTGTAAATTTAATTGAAAAAGATGCTTAAATTTAGAGTGGTTGTGCTCCTGATTGTAATACCCCTATTTTTTACTTCAAATGTATTTAACCTAGAACCACGTAAATGATGTAAATATGCTAGCGTGAATTCCTAGTGCGGAGCTAAGTCCAAGGACCAACTAGTGAATGCTAGGAATGTATGATGTTTATATTTTATTTGGACTGTTTGGTTGGATTTTATGTCGATTTAGAATATGTAAATATTATGTGGGCCCTCGCACAAAGTTGAGGGACCTTTTAGATGCAATCTTAGTTTTGGGAAATGCGCGAAATTTAATGAAACCAAAACGCTAGAGCGTTTATTTGAACTAGGCATAGGCAGACCCGAGCCTGCCATGTCATTTAACACGTAGGATAGGAAATGAAAAAGCTCGGGCGTGATGGAAATACATAATGCTCTAGCGTTATGTGTTTCTATAATGCTCGAGCGTTATAGAAATACATAATGCTCCAACATTATGTTTAATATCTATACACAACTTTATCCTTGAAACCTTATTTAATATTTCCTTACCAAGAAAATATTTTCTTTATTTCCCTATCCCTCCTTATCTTCAAGGGTTTTGGGCTTCATGTTGTATGGGTTAGGAGGTTAACTAGGGATTTGGTGTTAGGGGTTAAGGACTTAGAGTTAAAGGAATAAAGGGGTTTAGGTGTTTAGTGATTATGGGGTTGGAGGGATAAGGAGATAAGAGGATATGGGGTTTAAACTTGGAGTTAGTGGTTAGTAGTTGAGGCATTAGAGGTAAATAGGTAAAGGGGTCAAGGTGTTAGGGGTTAAGGGATTTAGTTCTTGAAATGGATCTAGGGCTCCAGGTTTAGGGGGTTAGGGATTTAGGGGTTAGACATTAAGGGCTTAAGTGTTTGTAGATAAAGTAGGGATTAGGTGTTAGGTGCTTATAGATAAATGGATTTAGGGGTTAGTAGATTTAGTGGTTAATGGATTTAGGGCACCAATGTTAGGGAATTAGGGTTCAAGAGGTTAAGCATTAAAGGTGAAGGGTTTAAGTGTTAAGGGATTAGGGGCTTAGTGGTTAGGTACATAAGTGTTAGGGGATTGGTGGTTATTTAAGAGGTGAGGCCTTTAGGGGATAGCATATTTATGGGCTAAGATATTTATGGCTCTAGGGTTAGGATGTTAGGGTTGATTTGGTTAAGGGTTGAGTGTCAAGGGGTTAAAGGAGAAAAGGCTTGGTGGTTAAGGGCTTAATGACTTCTAGGAGATGTGGGATTAAGAGTTTCTAGGGATTTATGGGTTTTGGGATTTAGCGATTATGGGTTAGGGGTTTCAGGGTTAACGCGTTAACTAGGAGTTAGGGGTTATGGGTTAAGAGTTTAGAGGTAAAGGCATAAAGTGGTTAGCAAGTTTAAATATTTATGCATTAGGGAGTTAAACAAATAGGGGGTTAAGGTTTTTTTATGGGTTAAGAAATTTAGGGCTCAATGGTTAAGGGGATAGGGTTTAAGGGGTTAGGGGTTAAGTACCAAGCAGTTAAAGGTTTAATTGTTTCTAGGGGTTAAAGGATTAAGGCTTTAGGGATTTAGATATTTGGGCTTTAAGTATTATGGGTTAGGTTGTTTAGGGGTTAGAGGTGGTCTAGGTATTAGGGGTTAGGAGTTGTGGGATTAGAGGTAAAGTGGTTAAGGGGTTTAAGGGTTAGGGGTTTTAGGGGTTAATGGATTTAGTGCTCTAGGGTTAGGTTTTTATGGTTTATGAGGTTAGGCATTAATGGTGAAGGGGTTAAAGGATTATAAGGGATAAACTAGATTTTAGAGTCTAATGCACAAGCCCAAGCGAGAATTCCAAAGTCAAGAGAGGAGCAATCAATTCCAAGGGAGAGAGATCAAGCAAACATAGAGCTCTCATGAAAACAAAGAGCGCACATGCAAATGTAGAGCGCACAAGAAAATGTAGGTTGCACTCGCACAAGGGAGGTCGCACATGAAAACGCAGTGTAGAGGTAAACAATTATTTTACCTCTATAGGGTAAACTAGAGCTTAGAGGCCAATGGTTAAAGGATTAGAGGTAAATAATTAAAGGACTTAAGGGGTTTAGGGGTTAGGGGCTTTAGTGGTAAAGGAATATAGGGCTCTAGGGTTAAGGTGTTGGGTTTTAAGTGGTTAGGCATTAAGGGCTTATGTGATATAGTTTTAAGGGATTATAAGCAATTAAGGTCTTAGGGTGTTAGAGGATAAGTACTACAAGGATGCGATATAAGGGGTTAATTAATGGACTAGGGCTTTAAGGATTAGTATATTTAAAAGTTAATGGATTTAGGGATCAAATATTAGTGGGGTAAGGTATAAAAGGTTAGGATTAAGTGTCAAGGGGTTAAAGTGTTAATGGATTATGTGTTAAGGGATTAGGTGCTTAGGGGTTTAGGGATTTAGGTTGTTTGGGCCTTAGGAATTATGGGTTCAGGTATTTAATTTTATCCCTCCCCATTTCTCTCTCCACCTCCATAAATTTATGTCCGTTGATCCCCCCCTTCATATCCCCCCCCTCTCTCTCTCTCACCCCTTATCTCCATTCAACACTTAACAAATAGTTTATTTATTTTATCACACTAGAGCGTTTTGCAACTCCAAAATGCTCTAGAGTTTTGTTTCTCCAAAATGCTAGAGAGTTTTGTTTCTTGAAAACACTAGATCGTTTCGGAGAAACAAAAATCTCTAGCATTTTGGAGAAACAAAACCAAAACGGTAGAGAATTTTGGAGAAAGAAAACACTAAAGCGTTTTTGTTGACACCAAGCGCGGGAATAAAAAATTGAATTTAAACACAACGTGGGAGCATTCCTTAGTGCCTAAAACATGCCTCATCACGAATCCGCATGTCATCCACATTCCTATGTGGCTGGTTCGGACTTACAAAACCTATGCTATGGATTGTGCTAAACCATACCTAATTGGGCATTTCCACCATTTTTCTCAATATGCCTATCTTTCACCACTCTTTGCAGCATGACATACACAACAATTTTTGATGAAATTTTAGGCATAGATAGCAATTTTTATGCAGATTCCAAAGATGTAGTTTAAAAAAAAAAAAATCCTAATTTTATTGTATCATCACTCCTTAAGTCAAAAAACATGTTGTTAGTGTTCCTTCCGTAACTTTTTCATTTCACAAACAATTTTAAACCAAAATGTGTGCTGCACTAGTAGACATCGACCTCTCCACTCTATGAAAAATCCAACTCAAAATGATTGCATTTAGACCTTCAAATGTTGCACCCACATTTAACGTACCATTATCGAATTTGGTCACTTAGATAATTAAAAATTAAATAAAAATTAAACATCCCATTTTGGAAAATTAGTGTTGCACTAGTGCTACATGTTCTCTACATCTCTAACAATTGTTGTAGCCTAAAACCATCATTTAGGCACTCAAAGGTTGCACCCGTAAAAACATATACCTTATCATTTTCCAAAAAAAAAAAACCGAGACTATTAGAAAAGATACAATTTGACATAGTTATGTAAATTTTCAATACATAAAACTTCTATATTTGGAAACGTGATTCGATTTCCTATATTTCATATTTTTTACATAATGCAAGATATCTTGTATAAGTATCTAAAAAAATCCAAGTAAGTTGAGGGATTCCTGATTTTTCAGTTTTCTATTGCATAACGTGCCAAAAGTGACCCTCATTAGCTTGCACTCACTCATGTGCATAAATAATAAAATGGTCCAACAATGGATGTGTAAGGAGCACCAACGGGGCTATGATTCCACCAGAGCGGAATATGAAAGGGGTTCCATGGGTAACTATATCTTGGCTTCCAAGTGTCAACCTTAGAACTCACCCAAAATTCTATCATGTGCCTTGAATAAGCCAATTATCTCATTTTTTACTATTTTCCAATCATTAATGCATGTGTGAGGTTGGTGGGAAAATTCACCTCATGTAGTTCTTGAAGCATGGGGTTGAATGCACTTTTTTGACAGTTCTGTCATAACACAGGTCAGTCTACAATGCTCAGGAGTCCTTTCTTCTATTGTCACAAGTTATCTTAGTTGTCTTTTCACCATTTTCTCATATCTGTTGGAGTCAACACTCATTCTCTCATTATTCTTTCATGCAGATTTACATGAGGAGGAGCTCTCCATTGTTGTCCATAAACATAGCATGTTGTTTTGAACCTAGAAATTCGAATTTGGATACCATGCTATAGATTTGGAAGAGAAAATTGATGGTTGTAGGTGAGGAAAGAGGTTGGGAAATATAGGAACCCTTACCCATTGAGTTTTTCTGCTTGCAGGTGCTTGAGGAGCCACAAATTGAAGCTACAGGTGGTTCTCTATAACAATATATATCAGGGTGGACTTCTTCTATGCACACACTGGAAGCACCCAATAAGATGGATTGTTGACACAACAACTGTCGACAAGGTTTCACTTCACTCTGTCATCAACAGACCATCAACTGAATTCCCTTATGCACCGGCCCAGAAAGGTTTTACCCTTTCCAGCAACACTCATAGAGCGAGTGAAATCTCACCCGAGATGCACAAGGGGGCTGCAGGAACCAAGTTTCCACAGTGGAGTTGAGGACAGGCACTAACCACACATTGCACTCGCAGAAACCAGATATTATGTCATTCGCACTATGCTAGCAGTTCAACATTCACATATTCATTAATCGCAAAGTCAACACATAATAGGCATTTGCATCAACATGATCTAACTACTCATTAGCATAAACAACAATTACCAAACCCACAGAGCATTAAACATCTTCACAAACATTCGCATTCATCATCTAACAGAAACAAAGACAAAGATAGAACCATAATAAAAAATCTTCATGCATTCATTAAAACCTGCAGAATGACCTTCGCAGAAACAGTCAATACATCATATTGTGGATACAAAACAGATCAATAACTGGCTCAAAACTCAAAAGGTCGATAGCTCTATCCATCACCCGATTGATGGATGCCCTTAGGCTTACAATCATACTCCTATTTATACAAAACTAAGTGGTTACAAAATGGTCCACATGACCCTTATCTAACAAACTAACTACTTCCGCGCTTTCACATTCTCTGTGAATGACCCTTTCTTCCGTGGATTATCCCTTTGGCAGTTGTCGGCTTCCGCACTTGTTGCAAACTAATCCCATGCCAATAGGCCCCCAACACAAACTTGTGGCTTTCCCTTGAGACACCTTAGCTGGACACCGCTGGTAGTGGTCTCGTCTATCACTGTGGTAAAATTTTGAATCTATTCTTGACGTCTGGAGCTCGCTGTCATGTACTTCTCGAACTCATCCTCTAGTCTCTTGAAACCTTGATCATCTAACTCGAACTCATTCTCCAGTCCCTTGAAACCTTGATCATCTACCTCGTCTTCGCTTGCTCGGGTGCTTCAAGCTTGCTGTGACCTTGGGACAATTTCATCATTGTCGCCAAATTGGGAAACAAGCGAACTACTCTAGCACATCTGTTTTGCACATTTCACAGTTCGCTGCTAGAGCCAGCGGGCCTCTACCCCTAGTGTTCTGGTGGTCGGTGGGACCCTGGCCCTTATAACTACTACTTCACTCTTAGACATCTCAGGTGAGACCTCATCTCTGTTCCTCCCAAGTTTATGCACTGCTTCCTTAGCTAGTTTTTCATGCACAGTTATCGTTCTTGCTCTTAGCGGACCTGGAGTGCTCCCGCTTGAAATGAAGTGCACCATTGAAACTATCTCACTTCCCTTTTCCACGGCTTCCTTGGGCTTGTTCACCTAAATTCCTAACTCTTTGCATCTAATTTACTAACTCGCATCATACAACTCACTAATCCTTCTCTTCGGACTCTCTCTACTTTGACTTGCATTTTGCAATCCTTACACCAATATTTATGCTTGCTTCTTGACACTTGCTCATCATTTGCAAACTATTATCCACAACCAGATGAATCTATCATCATAGTCCTCCACCGTATTTTGGTGATTCCAATCCGTAGTGATCAAACATGGATTTGACTTTCATGTGCTAAAACGTGCGAAGCATTGATGAGCAACCTGGCTGGCCATGCTTCCCGCATGCTTTCCAATTTTTGTCATCATTAGTTTTTTTTTTACTATGTTTCTCAACCGCTATGCGCCTGATCATGGCGATAGGGTTTTAACCAATTCCCGTTTACTAATTTTGGAAACAATACCCCATCTAAACTTTGTAGCTGCATTGCACCCTCGTTGGTGACAAAATTTATGATATAGGGACCTAACCAATGCATTTGTAACTTACCTAGGTTCTTAGCAAACTTGTTGTCATATAGAAGAATTGTATCCCCATGCTGAAAGTGCTTTTGTTTAACATGGCGATCGTACCAAGCCTTCTGTCAGTCCTTTTCTACCTTTTGATGAAATCCTACGATGAACCGGTTGTCATCAAGCTGTACCAATTGTGCCAATCGTTCTTCTAATGTCCATCATCGTTCATGCCTATGACAACTGCAATCTGCAGACAGGGGATGATATACTCCATCGGCATTATGGCTTCCTGCCCCTAGATGAGCTTGAACGGTGTCTGGCTAGTCAAACATTTACAAGTTGTGCGATATGTCCAAAGTATCACAGGATCTTCAAATCCCAATCGTCTCGATTCGTGTTGCATACCTTCGTGAGCGCATGCTCCAGGATTTTTTTAAATGCCTCCATTGTTCTATTTGCTTGCAGGTGGTAAGGAGTGCTCTTTCTGTGTTGTATTTCAAATTCCTCTGTCATGGTTGCAATTGTCTGATTAACAAAATGAGTCCCTTGGTTTCTCATTAGTATTTTTGGGCACCCGAACCTGGTGACCACATTGTCAAAGATATTCTTGATGCTGTCGCAGCTAAGCAATCCTTCACTGGCATTGTTTCTTCCCATCGCATCAAGTAGTCCGTTCCAGTAATGATGTAGTGCGACCCTGTTCTTTTTCTTGGTGGGTTTATGGGTCCCACAAAGTCAATTGCGCATTTGTCGAAATCTTGAAGTGTCACTTGAGTCACTAGGGGGATTTTATCCCTTCATGATGGCTTCCCTGTCCATTGACATACATCGCAGCTTTTAGCATAGTCCGCAACATCTCCATGCATCATTGGCCACCATAGTCTTGCTTGCAAGATCTTCCTCGTGGTGGCACGTCCTTCGTAGTGTCGTCTAGCGATCTCATCATGAGCTTCCGCAAGAATCCTCTCCTATTCATGCGAAAGGACATATCGTCGAAGTATCTCATCTGGCCCCATTTTAAACAATTGTCCTGCAATCAATTGAAAGTTTGTAGCTCTGATGACTAACTGCTTCTTTTGGTTGGTAGTGAATCCTTCCAGCACTTCCCCAGTTGCCAAAAACTGAATGACTTGTTTGTAATGGTCGTCGACCATTCCAACCCTGAACAAATGAGCATCCAACAATCCTTCGTCAATGCCCCTTAGATCTTCCCCTAACTCAATCCATGACAAGTGGTATGGTCCTGCATTCAGTCATCCTAGATTTACAATTATCTCAAAATCAAATTCCTCGAATAGTAACAACTATCGACATATCTTCCCCCCCAACACAGGATTGTTCACCAGTTATTTTAATGCTAAGTGATTGGTGAACATTTTAAAGTGGCCCCTAATAGGTAGTGTCAGAATTTTTGTAAGGCGTAGACCATCTCCAACCCTTCTCATTCCGTGGTGGTATAATTATTCTCCGTAGCAGACAACTTCCTACTTGCGAAGTCTATCAGGTGGTCAATGTCGCCTTCTCTTGGTTGGGACAAGATGACACCTAATGCGACTGATGATGCATCAACATGAACGTGGAACTACTTTGTCCAATATGGGAATGCTATTATAGGTGCAGAAACCATATTTACTTTTAATATGTCCAAACTCTTTTGGCACTCTTGGTTCCACTCAAACTTGGCATCTTTCTTCAACAACTTCTCCATTGGTGTTGTGATTATTGCATACCCTCTGATAAACTTCTTGTAGTAGCCTGTGTGGCCCAGCGTTTCTCTCAATTGCTTGACTATTGTCAGTGGTGGGAGGTCAACAATAATTGCAATCTTCGTCAGGTCTACCAGCATTCCTTCCCTGCACACAATCTGCCCCAGAAAAATCACGAATGGAGCACAAAAGAAGCAATTTTTCAGGTTCAATGAAATATGGTACTGTCGACATCATTCCAGCATTAGCCGTAGGTTTGTGACGTGATCTTTGACCAACCCATACACTGTCCAATTGTCCATATAGACTACGAGAAATTTATGAATGTAGTCTTTGAACACTGAAACTACTAATCTTGAAAAAATTGTTGGAGCATTCTTCAATCCAAATGGTATCACTGTATACTGAAAGAAGCCCCATTCTGTGACGAATGTAGTCTTATGCCAGTCTTCCTTCGCAATTTTGATCTGGTGATATCCTGAAAACCCATCCATAAATGAGTAGATTTCCTGACCTCCTACTCCTTCAAACACCTCATTCATGAATGGTGTCGAGAACGGGTCGTGTAAGCATGCATCGTTCAATTTTCGCAAGTCGACACAGATTCGAACTTCACTTGTTTTCTTGTCATGGACCACCATCGGGATGATCCACTCTGATTCCTCTACTGGTTCTATGACTCCTGCTTTCAGCATCCTCTCAATCTCGACCTGCACTCTCTCCTTGTGCGTCGGATTCAACTGGTAGGGTTGCTGCTTGACTGGATTTTCATCGGGTTTTAGGGGGACATTCATTTCTCCTAAGTCCCCAGAAATTCCTTTCATCTCGGAGAATTTCATTGGGAACAGATCCTGAAACTCATGCAACAAATCAGTCATCTTTTCAATAGTCGAATCATCCCAATAATCCCCAATGCTTGCAAACTTCGGGTTTTCCTCCGACCCAATGTTTACTTTCTTGATCTTCAACAGTTACTAGAATTTGTCAGAAGGTATTTCTATTGCCTCAACACTACAACTTCCTTCCGATTCATCTCTTTCCATTTCAACGTATCGGTGCCCTTCCGTAGGATCCAGGGATGCAACGACCCTCATTAGGTGATTCTCAAATGACGTTGTCCGCTTCTTGAAGTTGATAAAAGCTAGATTATTGATTGTCCAGTAAATACCTTGCAGCGCTGGGTAGGGGCTGGTATTGTCAATGATTTCAATTACATCAAAATTTGCATAAGTCTTCAGGCCCTCAATCTCAACGGGAAGTTGGTACACTCGACCAAGTGGAGTAACCTTACTCTAATTTTCTAATCACAACTGTACTGGTGACCAGGACAACTAGGGTTTCCTCATTATTTCCCATGACTGCTTGGTTAGAATGTTGACATCTGACCCTAGGTCCAAGATAATTGAGTCGACATCAAATGCTCCAATTTGCACCGACATTCACATCTCTCTCCCCATCTTCCTCTTGTGTATGAAATTAAACTTTTGTTCCTGGTGTGCACCCTCCTATCGATTCAATAGATTGGATATCTCCTCCAGCACATCCCGATCCTTTTCCATCTCCAGGAAACTCTTCAAGAAGGCTTTTAAGGTTTTATCCTTTCCTCGCGACTTCGTCGCGTCGAACGTCGGTGACAGGTCATAGATCATTTCTTCCTAAAGAGGTAACAGGCTCCTCTGTCTCATCACCTCCTGCGCTTCCAAGAAAACATCCCTTTCGACCTCCGCGTCAAAGGTGACATGTTTCCATGTTGTTGGTTGGACAATAGCCCGTGATTCGTCAGCTCCTGTCACAAATCCTCCTTGTGTCACTACTCCAACAGTCGCATGGCATCTTCGAGACTCCGTTGATATCATCTTTACAGTCAGTGATGGATTCTAATTCTGGATCTGGGGAGGTTGTGGTAGATTCTTGGTCTGCTATTTTGCGATTAGCTGTGGACAGTCTTCAACGCCATGATCCATATCACTGCAATAAGTGCATTGTGGCACTAGATTCGGGAAATCCCTCTAATAGTTCCCTTGCTGCCCACAATTGTATCATATAATCGGTCCTCATCCTAGTCCAGTAGCTCCTCGACCTGCACAGAATCCTCCTATAGCCCCTCCATGCGGTGGGCCATATGGTGGGTACTGCGGTTTCCCCTACATCAGTTGTTGCAGTGGCCCATATGGTGGGTACCACGGTCGCGGATATTGTGGCTACCCATACTACGGTTTCCCATACTGCCCTTGATCATATTGCTGTGGTTGGTGATTATACTACTGTTGTTGTTGACTCGGTGCCTGTTCTTCTACTTCCATGAAGTATGCAGCCATCGTCCTCTCCTAGAGTAGGCCATAAGCTCTGTAGTTGTTCTCATCTTGGCCAACGCATTTGTAGAACTTGCAATACAAGTGCTTTGGTTTCGACACCATCTTTTGCAGATACACACACTCTTCTGGTCGATGGCCTCTCATTTGGAAGATACGACACCAAGGAAACCCTCCCTGATTGAGGGGATTTGGTGCACCGGATTGCAAATATTCTCGGAAGTCTAAGAACTGATCCTTGTGGTGTCCCTCTGTTCTACACCTAGTGCACCAGACCTCTTCGCAAGCCTCTTTCCCTTTCTTCATGTCTTGTAGTTGGATCGTCAAGTTTTCTAGCTGCACTTGTATTCGATCCATACCCAACCCCGTTTATCCTATTGGTGAAGCCTCCAGCTTCATCGCAATCTCCAATGCTTTCGCTTGGGTCGCAACCTTCTATTGCATTAGTGGTTCGTGGATGTGCGGTACTAATCCTGCGATGAACCACTCCTTGTGCTACATATCATTTATCGCAAAACTTACCTTCGCTATCAACGTTTTGTACCACTTATCAAATTCCCATACCAACTCATTTGGGTATTTCTTGATTTATTTGAGCTCGGTGAGATAGCGCGATTCCGACTTTGGCTTCCTAAATTTATCGATCATTCCTGTTGTGATTTGAGCCAATGACTTGGCTAATGTTCCCACTGGAACTCTTGTAAAATTCATAAACTAATCTAGCACACAGCCCCTAAGGGTCATCGCTAGCTGTCCCTTTTTAATATCTTCATCTTGGACCTGCTTCACGATCCATACCGCTTCGCACAGAAACAAAAACTGCTCGGGATCGTCCATCTTGTTCCCCTGGAAAGTGGGAATTTTTGTGTCATCTGCAATTCTAACGTTCCTAGTGTTATTGTTTACTGATGCGCTACTTTTACCATTGCATGTATGGAAACTTTGTGAATAGCTTGTGTTTCTTCCTGTGAAATTCTAGGTAGTGCACGAGGTTGTAGGTATGTTGTAACTTATGATCCATCCCTCTTCTGCTTCTAGGGTAGCCTGGTCACCGTCTTCATGCAATAATGTCACTTTCTCCCTTGTGGTCCTTTTTGGAAGTCTTTTGTTCCAGTCCTCTCAGGAGACTCTCTCTCAGTCCCCCTCTTCTTCTAAAGATGTCGGAATATCACCCCACTCCTCAAGGTACCACACTCTTCTCTAGCTTCCCTTAGGAAATCGCCGTTGCTCATTTCCATCTACCCCACATCCTTCTATCGGATTTGACTTTATGTGATACCCACAACCTCCGCACATTGATCTTTCTACTCATCGAAATTCATCCTCAAAATGCCCTTTTCACAGATGAGCATCTCAATCCACAGTTTTAGCAACAGCAAGAACCTTCCCCTTCGTCCCTTGAAGAAATTTATTTTCTCGTCGCTGTACGACTTGATCGTGTCTACTGCAAACTCAGTAATATATCCCTCTAGGATACTATCCACCTAGAAATCAACAGCCCTTGATACTACTTTGTCGACATGTTTCAGCTATCGAATCAGTTTTGGTGTCCAATGGTCAGGCTCAGTCTTTTGGAAATGGTGCTTCTGAAATGTTAGTTGTGCTAACCACTCGTGCAACAGTAATAGGAATTCACAGAAAAATATCTCGTGGATATCTGAATAAATGTACTTCTGCAACCAATTGCTTATCATTTGTCTAGGGTTTTGATTTTCTCCTTCTGCAAATTCTTTTGTCTTTCTGTCAAACCATTCTTGAATCTCCGGTTGTGTCAGGTGCCATAGCATATCCTCTTCTTTTCCTCTTCAGGGTCCCGACAATGAAACCATTTGTTGACATAGGGACTGTTGACAGGGGTTCACTTCGCACTCTCATCAACAAACCATCAACCGAAATCCCTTATGCACCGGCCCAAAAAGGTTTTACTCTTTCTAGCAACACTTGTAGAGTGAGTGAAGTCTCACCCGAGATGCACAAGGGGGCTGCAGGAACCAAGTTTCCATAGTGTAGTTGAGGACATGCACTAACCACACATTGCACTCGCATAAACCAGAGATTATGTCATTCAAACTATGCTAGCAGTTCATCATTTGCATATTCATCAATCGCAGAGTCAACACATAATAGGCATTCACATCAACATGATCTAACTACTCATTAGCATAAATAAAAATTACCAAACCCACAGAACATTAAACATCTTCACAAACATTCACATTCATCATCTAACAGAAACAAAGACAAAGATAGAACCATAATCAAACATCTTCATGCATTCATTAAAACCTGCAGAATGACCTTCGCAGAAATATTCAATACAACATATCGTAGATACAAAAGTAATCAATAACTGGATCAAAACTCAAAAGGTCGATATCTCTATTCATCACCGAATCGATGGACGCCATTAGGCTTACAATCATACTACTATTTATACAAAACTAAGTGGTTACAAAATGGTCCACATGACTCTTCTCTAACAAACTAACTACTTCCACGATTTCACATTCTCCACGAATGACCCTTTCTTCTACGGATTATCCCTTTTGCACTTGTTAGCTTCTACACTTCCTGCGGACTAATCCCGTGCCAACATGGACCACCCAAGTGAACCATGAATCTGTGAAGGGGATGCATGAGATAGAAGGATGTTGTGTGGGGATGGTATTGTGGATTCCAAGGATGTGAGGGTTGAGTGAGACCCCTGTAGAGCTTTGTATGAGAATTTGGCTAAGCATGGAGAGAAAAATGGGTTGTAGGATGAGAGATATAATCTCATAGGTGTTGCCTTCTCCCTGGTGGCCTCATATCCTAGCTTACGGTGGCCTCCCAGCAGGAAGAGTATATGTTAGATGGATTTCCTGTGGTTGGGTGGAAAATCTCTCTTACACAGTTAGTTGCTTGGATCTTTGTTGGATAAAGATAAGTATTCCCATGCATTTGAATCTTAAACATTTTTATTTCATGCCTGTAATGTTTATGCTTGTATTTTCATGTTAGATGTGTGTGGATAGATTTTAATTGCGTTGTGCATACTTATTTACGTTTCTACACAGATTGTATATGTTGTAAATTTGCATTATGGCCTTGGGGTGAAATTTGAGAGCCTATATTCAACTAATGTCCCCTCCCAATGGTCGGATTGGGTTAGAGGGACGTTACAGAGTGGTATCAAAGATTTTGCTTGCAATACTGGAGCTATATGGGACAACAATCATGATTTACAGGAAAAAAAAAAACTGATCCTGTAGGAAATCCATTTCTGTTAAGTGATAGATAAGGGGACGGAAATAATTTCAGATTAATCCATGTTATTGCTGAATTAAAACTCCGTGGCAAGGTGATGTGGAGGATCCATGTGGGGAAGAGGTATGACATGGAGGAGCTGTGTTGGAATAACGTTTGAGGTGGACCAACAACATTATATTCACGGGCACAGGTGACCATAAGTAATGGAGTGTGAAGGCAGAGAAGATTTGTCTATCGTGCAATGAGGAAGATCGGCGGTCGATAGTGATTCAAGCTCGCAAAAGTGCGCAAGAGTTAATTTGATTTCATGGCCCTGGATGAAAATTGCCTCATCCACATGTCATCATCTTGTGCATTCAAGATTGCAAAAGAAGTCTTGTGAAACAACTTCTTGTGTATCCTAAAACGTGCATGAAACCACCTTCCAGGTCCAATAGGAAGTGATGTGATGTGGGGAGATGTGACAGGCAGAAATGTCAGAAAGGACAGGAACCACCCCAGGAATTGCAGTCATGGAATATTGTGAGGATCAATATTGATGGTTGATATCAATTTAGTCTTGTAAAAGCACACGGAGGATAATAGAGCAACGCAACCCTAAAGCGACAAACCGCCCTACGATGTGTCACTCTCTCGTCCATTCAGGCTCGCAAAAGAGGGTCCAAGGAACCACTCTTCTCGGACCCTGAAACAACTTTGGGCCTGATGGACAGTGATGTGACGTGGGGTCCAGATGTCATGTGTGGATATTTCAGGGGTGATGGGACCCGCGGCGGTCATTTTAGTCCGGGAGAATTGTGTAGATTTAATCAACGACTGAGAGTGATTCAGGCCCATGAAGGTGCATGAAGGTTAATTTATTTTTGTGGCCCTAAAAGAAAACCACCCCATCCACATGTCACCCTCTCATGCATTTAGGCACCAAAAATCCATTTTAGGAAACAACTCTTTTGGGAGCTTGAACCCGCTTATGACTGATAAGTGGTAAGGCAATGTGGGTGGCATCTGAAGGGAAGAGATCAGAGGAAAATAAACATTTTTCATAGTTTATTTTTGGTGCCCAAGATAAAAAAAAAAATGGCAATGATCTCATGCACCAAATTACGCGAAATGGAAAGGATTTATAAAAAAAATTAACGAGGGCGCTACCCTTGACCCGCCCTACAATGGGAAAGCCCCCTTGACCCCATCGTCCCCCTGAGACATTGTTGATTGTGAGAAAATTTTGTGTTGATGACAGGACTCATGGAAATGGATATTTTGCACCTTGATATCAATCTAGGGAACAATGAATGCGGTAATCCAGATATTTCCGTAACTTGATAGGAATTGTCAATTTGGGTAGTCCCCATAATGCATGGAAATTATTTTGGTATTTTTAAGAATGCAAGGAAGATAAAATATGAAAGAATCAATAGAATGTTCTTATTTTGAAACATGTTTCCAGTTTTTTCAAATAGCAGATAAAGGAAATCCTCTAGGCTTGATTGAGCAAGAAATTTTCAATGTGGGTGACCTCCAAAGTAGCCAAAATTTTGGAGAAAGATTTAATAATATGAGGGTGCAAGAGTACTAGATATGAAATTCAATCAAAGTGAGTATAGTTTATGATACCAATATAATGGTAACGTGCTATTACAATAAATTAGAGGAACAATTGGGATCATGATCATGGTAAAATTGCTCATTAGATAGCAATGTGAAGAATTGAAGCAAGCCTGGTTGGATGCTTGGTGAAAAGGTAGTTCCACTAATGAGCAGGGATACTCAATTGAGAGTATTATGGTAATTCAAATCAACATGTTGGAAAACATGTTAAGTGGATAAGAATACACTCTTACAGATTGTATTTTATAAACTCTTATGATGGGTGATGGGAGCTAGTAGGAATTGATGGTTCCTTACCCATTATGTATACAGTGCATTCTTTGTGATTAGAATGTGCAATTTGAACTGCAAGGAAGAGCCATGTGAGATCTTGATATATCGATATTGTATGCCATAAGAAAATGATCAACAAGGTATGGAATTGGCTAGTAGGTGAAGGACATGCAACTTTTAAGGGTGACGGGTGAATCATCCTTCTGAGAAAGTGAATGCATGGTAAGAGACTCTTGCAAATTATTGCAGGATATGAGACAACGACTTATGACTAAGAAATTAGGATGGGTAAGTAAATTCCATTTACCTATAAGTTGTCCCTCGTAGGAATAAGACATCCCAGTATGTGGAATTGTCATGTGGCTCATGATAGTGAAATAATTTCCATGAAAATGATGCTAATTAGGGAATGAGGCATTCCCATGTGTGAATCGATTGTGTGGTTCATAATTTTGGAAAATATTTCCATGGTAAAGGAAAGAAAGTACCATGGTTGAATGAGGCACAAGGAAATATAATGGACCTTGAAAAGACACCATATGGAGATGGAATGGAATAAATTCCAGTGTTGATTAGTGCTAAGAAGTCCAAGAAAGGTCATGTTAGACTTGGCCAGAATTGCTTAAAGCAATTGGATCAGCAAGGCAATGCAAATAGAGTGAAATGAGAGTTGTTGTAATGACCAAGGAAAGTTACATAGGGATTATAATAAGGTTTATTTCCATGAGGAAATGTTGATAAAGAGGAAAAATTCTCACCTTAAATCTATTTTTGTTTATAGAATCAAAGTTGCACGCTTGGGTAGCAAGCATAAATGTTTTACATATGTATATGTATAAAATTTATTTTTGGTGAGAGAATCATAGCTAGTGATCCCTTGTGTGCTTGGTAGAAAAGCCATGAAATTGGGTAAGCTATGATATGGAAGAGGAATTCCATGTTAAGAGGAGGAATTGGAAAGGGAGAACTCCTTAGCTCTTCTAGACTTTCTGATATAATTATATTTTCTGAGTTTTATGTACAGATATTTTGGGATAGGAATGCTGGAAATGCAAGAGTTTAGATAGATGAAATGCATATGCAGTAGTGGGAAGATTAAGAGATAATGCATAATTCATCTTAACTTGCTTGTGCATGCATATGATATTGCATATTGGTAAAGGTAGTAAGGTTTTACATATGCAATGAGACATTAATGATCATTATTATGGTTGATAATAAATATTGTTATTGGAAATGGTTGTAGGACCAAATATAATATAGGCATGGTTGAAGATGTTGATTATACTATTGCATGTGACCGATGGCCTTATGAAGAAAGGTTGGGTAGCAAATCTATGATCAAGAGGTTGATGGAAGGATTGTGTAGTCCTTTGTAAGAGACCAACTGATCAGGTAACATCAAAGATGTTCATGGAAACCATGCAAGTAATGGTTTGTTTATGCTGATTGCATAAGTGTTGAAAGGGGATTGGGTAAGAATCCCTTCATCCATATTTTAATTATCATAACGTAGTTTGCATGTGATGTTGGATGCATTTATGTGAATGTTATCCCATCGGGCATGGTGCGGTATGGGGTAGTAAGGGCAAGGAGCCTTATACCATCTAACTATTTAGAATTTTGAATGCATTCATATGGAAGAATATCATGCCTTGTGTGTATGTTGGTTATGAGTTTAATAACCAACTAAAGTGAGAACTTATTGTCCTATTGTGGTAGTGCATTCCATATGAGATATTCATGGGTAAGGTCATAATGTGGTTGGAAATGGTAATGCTATATTGCTACACAAGTATCCAATGAAATCCCTATTGGTGTCAATATTGGGATGAAACCTCTTTGCCAACAAGGCGGGAGTGAATCAAATCCTAATGCTTTGTTCAAGTGAAGAAGCAAGGCACCTAGATAGTTAACCAGGTGATTGGGGAGATGGTTGAGTGATGTGTTGAGGCATTGGCCAGATATTCCAAAACATCATGGTGGAATGCATGACATGACATTACGGTATTCATGAATCAATGCAAGGTTTCATTTAGTGAGTGTACATTAAAAGATTATGTAAATATTGTGAGTGTGCATGCATATGTTAAGATGCAATGTGTGAATGCGTAGTTGTGATATATTGATTTCGTTGCAAATCGCTAATTGTTTAAATGATAGAATTATTGGCAATTCTAAGATCATTTCATGAGATGCTATGGGTGTAAGGGAAATAATTGAGTTAAGAAGGTAGTCATGTTTGATGGGATACCATAAATGCTCTATTGGGAGAACACACTTGCATGAAAAGAGTACGATTATGTAATCATTAGTACTGAAAAATTTTATTCTATTGCATCAATAATGTGAATGCATTTTGCAATTTTATTGTGAAAGTGATGCATATAAGGTAAATTTATTTCATTGCATTGATATATTAACAACATATAATATTTGAATTATTGTTTGTTATAATTCTAAGATCACTTCAATTACTATTGTAAATGTTGCAATGAAAGGATTTTATGCATGGATACTCACAACTTGTTTGGCAGATTAAAAAAACAAATTCAGATTACAAGTGGAGTAGTATTGGTCATGGCAATGTGGGTATGTCCATAGTAAAGACTAGAATCTACCATGTGCGAAGGCCAAAAATTATGAGATGGATCTCATGGTTGTAAAAATCTGATTGTTGTAGGGAACAGATTTGTAAATTTAAGATTTGAAATTTTTACTAATAATTGCTAATGACCATTTGGATGTGTAACATGCCTTTTTTGTTGAAGAACATTGTAGGTTGGAAACATTATGTTAAATTTTATTGTAATTTTTTAATGTTGGACAAGTGTCCAAGGATGACTGTAATTTGCACAATATTTTATTATTTAATAAATAAAATAGGAGACAAACACCTAAGGGGACTGTCGAAAGAGTGGTTACTAACCCACTAGGTGGAATGGAATTTAGGGTAGAAGGCAATGGACAAGTGGCAGCATCATGATGCAACTAAATAGCTGTTGGTATGGGACAACTCCCTTGAAATGTGGTCATAGTGCCTTGGAAGGTCGGACTGGAGCTTGAGGATCATTTATTCAAAAACTGACCCCTGGAGACCTAGGCAGTCTATATAATAGCCATCAAATTGTGAACTAAGGTTCATCACTTTTCCTGACGAGGAAATTTACCTTGGGGTTTTGCTGTGCTTGCACCCAAGAGATTTGATGAGGGGATATGCTACGTTTTTTATCATGTTGTGAGTCTGCCTATTACTGTTGAGTGTATAAGTTACATTGCTGAGTGCAGAAGGGATATTTTGAGTGTAGAAGTTATACTACAGAGTGCAGAAGTTATATTACTTAGTTACTTGCTTCTACACAAATTCCATCTACTTAGCGGTTCAGTAAGTAGGCTCGGGGGTCCATAGGAAGCCAGCAGCTTGGCTGCTTCTTCTGGAGAAGGTTGGAAGGAACAGGCCTCCTTGGGTGTTTGTCAGCCCTATCTTCATCTACAGGTTCTATTTGTTTATCTTCCATTAAGTAGTTAAATTTGTTTATCTACAAGTATTTAATTCCTATTTACAGAATGTATTCTTGTTCAGATGCATCTATTTTTCAGTTTCTAAACCTAATTAGGATTGTGAATAGTAATGATAAATTGAATAAAATATTCTCTGCATTTTCCCCATGCTAATGGATCTGCATCGTACTCTAGTACAGAGAAGAAATTAATGTAGATAAATTGATAGGCAGATTGCCGGGTGAATGAGAAGATCAACCCTGTTATATTTCGTTAGTTTTTCCTACGATTAATATTCTGTATCAAATAACACAATTCTCTGTCTTTCTCTTATCATTCTTTTATCAGTTAAATGTTTTCAGGTTCACTGTATTTCCTTCATCAGGATGTACTGAATTTAACAGCTACAAAAACATTTATTTTCTAAGTATACAGTATTGTTATCGCTTACTGTTAGCAAGTATATTTATCATGAAAATAAACAATTTTCATATCTAAGTATAGAAAATTATCTTTTTGTTTACAATATTTAGGAAAATATAACAGCTGTAAATTAAATAGTATCACCAAACATTTGATCTCCTATTTATTTTGACAGAAATAGATTAGTCTAGTGTTTATGATATTTTCACGTCATCTTTCTAACTTTTGCAGTAGTTTCTATTTCCATTTCCTATTTAATATTTTTTGCAAAAATATCAGTAGTATTTAGCATTTGTAGATTAGGAAAACAAGAGTCGGTAAAACTCTTAACATATCATAAGTCTTCCACAAACATAAAATATATCAATTTCGTCCGACATTCCAAACCCTCAACTGAAAACCCTAACACATTTGTTCTTCTTTTCACAAATTTTTTTTTATATGACAAAGCTAGTTTTTATTTAAAAAAAAATAGTATCAAAGATTTGATATCACATATACTTTTATGGTCAAAATTGACCTAGGGTTTATACCCTCTCGGCGAAAACCATTCACAGGCATTCAATTAAAATTTATGCACAAACTAAACTCTAACATTTAAGTTAGAACCACAGATCAGTATATCATTACAGCCTATTGGCTTTCGGCGTCTCTACACATTCAAATGCCGTAGTCAAAATCAAACTACATTATCAATTTTAAACTCAAACCTACACCACTGTTGTTTCATAAGCCATAACACTGCATATTCATATATACATGAGAGGATTTCATTCCCTAAGTTCGTTACATTTAATCAAAATTTCAAAACAATACTCAGTCGGGACGGTTCTAAAAACGTGAGGAGGGTTCACCCTCTGTCCATTAAAATATTACATTCAAGACATTAATTTTATTTCTAAAACGATGCAAGGATCGAGCAACAAGTATTGAACGACCAACGTCATCAACAAGCTATGCTAGGAGAGCCTACGAGGGGTTATGCCACCGAGGCTTACCGAGTGGAGCGAGCTATCAACTCCCATTGAGATTTTAGCACTAAACCTCCAAAAAGATGTCATTACCTGCCATAAAACGCATCACGAGGTTAAAATCCATTTCGAAAATAAGAATTTGCACGAAGTCAAACCGTAAACATTGCAAACAATAACCATAAAGTCGAAAACATTACCTCTGTTTGCAGAATCAAGAAGCTAGAACACCGATAGTAGCAGGATTCAAATCCACCTAATAACCGCAAGGAAAGTTTCATACGTTACGAATTTTCACCATCGAGCTCATCAAAAGACCAGAGGTTCTATTTAAAAAACCCTAAAACACGGCAGAAAACCTGGAGAACTCTCTATCAAAGTGCACAGTGAAAGCTACAGAGTAAGCAATGCTCGAACTCCATTATCAACCTGAACTATCAACTTTTCAACTAGAGATTCCACCATCGAACCCGAGCAAGAAATTTTGCATGCAACCTGGTATCAAACCCTATTACTACGTATCCTGTTGGTCTCTCCCCAAGTCTAACCTCTCCAAATGAATGCAAAGGAGTGATACCAAAGGAGAAATAGCACGAGTAGTTAGGTCAAAAACCCAAACCTGAGCATAGAACTAGATCAATGGAGCAGATCAAGCCAGCTGGGGATCATGAAGCTCAAAGAACGGTACTTAAAACGTTCATTTATAACTCTACCAACACTTAGTCTAGCTCAGAGGAATGCCAACCAATTACTATCTTACAACTCAGATCATCATCATCATTTTATACGAGAATTCATGTGGGATCAGTCACCGCGATAGCCAATGAAGCATTCCATTAAAGGGATGGACGGGAGCATTAAAAGCTCAGCTCAGAGGCATTAATATCAACCATTGAAGGACTACAAAGTAGTTAAGACCATTCATTAACCATTTAACACTACATTGGAGCGAGTATCACTGTAATTAATATCACATATTATCAATGTTCCCACATATTATCGAGCATCGCATTATTTTGATAATTCTAAAACTGCACTATATCAAAATATTATTATAAAATGACAGGTAGAGATATTAAATATAAAAATATATAATTCATAAATGCATGGTCAATATATATAGTCAATATATATGTGATGCATATGATTCTATTGAAAATAGGTCACAATTTTATAGCATGAGTCTCAATACATGGGTTAAAGATCAATACTTTTGCACATAAGAAATGTTATGTTATTGCATTATTACCTTACTACATTGTTACGAATGATATGAAGGTAAATCAAAGGATAAATTCTAGTTGCTATAATTTCTACCTTTGTAACTTCAGATTTCAATGGATACATCATGACGAACTCTGTTATGATAGTAGTAAAATCACCATATGCTTGTACCTTGGAATATAAAAATTATCTAACCCTTGCAGGTATCGAAATAGAAAGTAACCTATGTTTCTTTGACGCAAATCAATATAGAAGTTGGAACACCATATATTTCAGCAAATAGTGATAATAGTGACTTCCGCAGTTTGTACAATAGCTAGGTTATCATTTGTTGAAATAAAAACTGAATATCCATAACATCGATACCTTTCATGCACAAAATTATTCATATTTATCTTAATGCATTGACGGCTAGCTGAAGCATATATCGAATTACTTGAAGTACTTGAATTGTTATAATACCTTACCTGCGGATCTGCGAAAAGAAACAGGTTCAATGCTTTAGCTATCAAAGCTAAGTAAACCCCAGAGCACCCTATAGGAACCCCTTCATCAACATTCAAACATAGCTGTCAGTATTTATCACCAGAATTGTATTGCATGAGAAATTAAAAATTCTATATAGAATTATATTTTATTTCAAATGAACTACTGTCTTATTATGTTTAAGAATTAAAATTTGTCAATTGTGTTAAACTATGATTAGTTAAGAAGTTAACAAACATTTATTTCCGCAATTAGCATTCTTAGTAATTAATGGTACTTCAAAAAATTTTAATTTTAGTGAAATTTTCGGGATGTTACATGTGGTATCAGAGCACGAGTTCAAACTCTAGGCCTTAAATAGGCTCACGCGCGCAACACAGAAAATGAAAATCAGAAAGTTTATGTCACTAACTTTTATTTTTAATTATGTTTTTGTACAAGAATAGTTTGACATTTTGTAGGTATGGAAATACCGAAAGAATCAGCAGAGGACAGATCTCCTAGTAATGAGCATAATAATAATAATAATGAAAGAATCTATGTCGAATTAAATAATCAATTTTCTGAACTGCTACTATTGTAAAGGATTTAAAATCTAAAATAAGGACTGTCAAAGAAGAGAATGAACATATTCTGAAGGTATAGGAGGATTTAAAACATAATTTGAGGGAGAACTGTCATAATGATGAAAGTGGCAGAAAATCAGAAATGAAGTCTGATTCTGAAACAATGTCCCACAAACATAAACATGAGAAAGCAAGAAATGATAAAAGGAATAGTTACTCATCATCTGAATCTGAACAAAGTAATAGTGACCCTAATCATGACAGCAGTGACAGTGATTGCTGCTCTAAAAAGAGAAAACATAAGCATCATGAACAAATTACTAGAGAATTTAAAAAGACTAAGCCACCAAACTTTAATGGCGAAAGTGAGAAGGGTGAGGCAACTGAAGCATGGCTGTCTAGAATGAAGAAATATTTTAATATTTACGACTACTCTTCTTAGTTAAAAGCCATGATGGCTATTTACAATCTGACCGAAAAGGCAGATATTTGGTGGCAGGATCTTAAAAGAATTAAGAGTATAAAATAAAGTGAAGTAACCTGGAATATGTTTAAAACGTTGTTTAAGAAAAAGTTTTTGTCAGAACAGTATTTTGAAGATAAGTCAAAAGAGTTTTATGATTTGAAGTTGGGTACAATGAACATGAAAGAGTTGTGCAACAATTTCCTTAGCTTGCTGAGGTATGTAACTTATATGGTCGAAGAGAATCCTAAAGCGCAAAGCTTTTTCAGTTGTATACCTTTCAATATAAAAGACCGCACCGAGTATGATAACCCTTCCACCTTGGAAGAGGCCATGAGAAAAGATAATTTCTGTTTTGATCAAAACAGAAAAAAAAAAAAGAAGGAACAACTGGCTGGAAGAGTAATAAGTCTAATCATTTTGATCACAAAAAGAAGAGTTTTAATCAAAATTCTGGAAGTTTTAAGAAAAATTTTAATAACATAAATTTTCCAAGTAATAATAATTACAGGGGTAATGCACCACATAATTTTAATGCTGCAAACAATGTACCTAATAATACTAACAACAACAGGTATGCTGAACAGAAAGGACCTTTGAAGTGTTTCGACTACGGTGGACCACACAAGAAAGCTGATTTCCCATGCAACAAAAGGACAGTCAACAATATTCACACTATGCAAGCATAACCTACAGTTGGAGAAATCGCAAGAGAAATGCCCAAAATAAATGCAGCACTGGAAAATCATCAAGCTGACCATCAAACATCTATGGTCGAAATTGAAGGTATCATACAAAACAAATCTATTTCCATTCTGATAGATCCAGGTGCAAATTTGAGTTATATTTCACCTGCTTTAGTGAACAGTTGTAAGTTAAAAGTAGAGAAATTTGATAATGCATGGTTAGTTCAGCTTGCAACAGGTACTAAAAGAAAAGTTAAAGATTTTGTCAAAGATTGTGAATTGTTTATAAGTCAGCTAAAAATGCAAGTTAATCTGAATGTTTTACCATTAGGTTCATATAACTTGTTGATTGGCATGGAATGGCTTGAACAGCATAGAGTAATACTAAATTGTTATGAGAAATCTTTTACTTGTTTGAATAATGAAGGTAATACCGAAACAATAAAAGGAATTCATAGGAATATTTTAGTAAGACAAATTTCTACATTACAAGTTTAGAGAGCTGCCAGAAAGGGCTGTATAATGTTTGTTGTTAATGTTATTAATGACGAGTGTTCATCTAAAGAAGACAAGTTTAAACTGGAGGATATTTCCATCCTTACGGACTTTTCTGACGTATTCCTGGAAGAAATTCCAGGATTACCTCCGAAAATGGAACTTGATTTCACCATTGAGTTAGTACCAGGTGCAGTACCAAACTCAAAGGCTCCCTACAGGATGAATATTCTGGAGTCAAATGAGTTACAATCTCAGTTGAAAGAATTAATAGATAAAAACTACGTAAGGCCAAGTGTGTCTCCTAAGGGAGCACCATTAATTTTCGTTAAAAAGAAGGATGGTACCATCCGATTGTGCATCGATTACCGTCAGCTTAATAAAATGACAATTAAGAACCGATATCCCTTACCCTACATAGATGATCTATTTGATCAAGTACGCGGAGCAGCGATATTCACTAAAATTGATTTAAGGTCTGGGTATCATCAGGTTAGAATAAAAGACGAAGACATATTCAAAACTTCATTTAAAATGCGATATGGACACTACGAGTTCGTAGTTATGCCTTTTGGGCTAACCAATGCACCAACAGTGCTCATGTGTTCAATGAACAACGTTCTGCATAAATATTTGGATAAGTTTGTAGTTGTGTTCATTGATGATATTCTGATTTACTCAAAAACTAAAGAAGAGCATGACGAACATTTAAGAATAATTCTGCAAGTTTTAAGAGAACATCAGCTTGATGCTAAGTTCAATAAATGCGTCTTTTATAAAAATAAAATACAGTACTTAGGTCACATAATATCTAAAGATGAAATTTATGTTGACCCTGATAAGATCAAAGCAATTAATGAATGGTCTGTCCCTAAAGATGTAACTGATGTACGGCCATTCATGGGGATATCAGGTTATTACATAAATTTTATTAAAGGATTCTCTAGAATTTCTAACCCATAACTTCTTTGCAGAAGAAAGGGAAGAAATTCGTATGGGATCAAAAGTGTCAAGAAAGCTTTAATAAGTTAAAAGAATTATTAACGATGGCACCAATCTTAAAAATTGTTGATCCCACTAAGGATTTCGTCATATGCACTAATGCACACAACGATGGACTTGTCGGGGTCTTAAGTCAAGAAGTTCATGCCATTGCTTTTGAGTCAAGGAAGTTAAAAATTCATGAAAAGAATTATGAAACTTATGAGCTTGAGTTGGCAGCCGTTATACATGCACTGAAAATGTGGTGCCATCACTTGATTGGAAGAAAATTTATACTAATGACGGATAATATAGGCCTAAAGTACTTGTTGGATCAAACAAATCTTAATGCGAGGCAAGCTAGATGGCTAGCTTTCCTTAGCGGGTATGATTTCGAGATTCAACACATTAAGGGGAAAGAAAACAAAGTTGTTGGTGCCTTGAGTAGAAATGCCAAATTAAACCTTGCGGCAGCAATCAGCATGTTTAAGACAGATTTGGAAAATCAGATTGAAGAAGGAATTAAGCAAGATGAAAATTACCAAAAGTTACATGCTAAAGTAGTTGAAAATTTATCTGAAAATTTAATAACAGATTACAGCATCAATGAATTTATAAAAACATAATTTATGTGCCTAATATGTTGAAAGTTAAGCTGTTGATTTTGGATGAAGTTCATAAGAGTCCTTATTCGGGACATCCTGGTTATTAGAAAATGATAACTGTGTTAAGAAAAGATTATTTTTGGCCCAACATGAAGAACGAAGTGGCTGCAGTGAGTATATAGCTAGGTGTTTCGAATGTCAGACTATAAAGGCTGAACACCAACACCCTACTGGATTATTGCAACCATTGCCAATTCTAGAATGGAAATGGGAGATTATAAGTATTGATTTTATTACAGGTTTGCCTAAAAACCAGTAACAGAATGACTCCATAATGGTGGTTATGGACAAGTTAAGAAAGGCTGCTCATTTTATTCCTGTTAAAACCACTTTTAAAGCTTCTAACATTGCAGATGTATTCATGAAGAAAATATTTCACTTGCACGGAATTCCAAAGGTAATTATTTCTGACCGAGACTCTAAGTTCACTGGAAATGTTTGGAAAACACTGTTTAAAGGTTTAAATACTAAACTAAATTTCAGCACTACTTTCCACCCACAAACTGATGGTCAAACATAAACGGTAAACCAGATTTTAGAAAACATGCTAAGAATGTATGTCAAAGATCAACCATCTAAGTGGGAAGATTACTTAAATTTAGCAGAATTTGCCTACAATAATCATTTTCAAGCATCTGCTAAGTTAAGTCCATTTGAGATTTTGTATGGAAGAAAATGTTGTACTCCTATTTCTTGGGATAATCCTGTAGATAGATTAATGCTAGGACCAAATTTATTGAAAGAAATGGAGCTAACCATGAAACAGGTTCAAGGTAACTTAAAAGTTGCCCAAGATCGACAGAAAAGTTATGCAGATTTGAAATGCACTGAAAGAGAATTTTAGGTGGGAGACCATGTTTTTATAAAGGTAAAACCCAAGAAAAGTTCTTTGAAGCTTGGGAGTTGTGCTAAACTAGCACCAAGGTATTATGGACCATTCAAAATCCTATCAAGGATTGGAGTTGTTGCATATCAATTGGCATTGCCAAATAATTTAAAAATCCACAATGTTTTTCCCATTTTTGTTTTAAAGAAGTATGTGGACAATGCTACTCATGTGTTGAATTGGAATGACATACAGGTGGAACCTGAAGGAGATTTTCAGGTAGAACTGGACTATATTCTTGACAAGAGGGAAATTATGCTTCAGAATCATAGCATAATCCAGGTAAATGTGCAATGGAAGAACCTTAGCCCTGATGAAGCTACTTGGGAAGTGGAAATTAATATGCGAGCAGCATATCTAGTTCTGTTCCATGAGGAATTTGATAAAAAATAAGCAACATCGAGGACGATGTTGAGCTTAAGTGGGGGTATTTGTAACATGCCCTTTTTGCTGAAGAACATTGTATGTTGGAAACATTATGTTAACTTTTATTGTAAAGTTTTTATGTTCGACAAGTGTCCAGGGATGACTATAATTTGCACAATATTTTATTATTTAATAAATAAAAAAGGAGACAAACAGCTCAGGGGACTGTTGAAAGAGTGGTTACTGACCCACTAGGTGGAATGGAATCTGGGGTAGAAGGAAAAGGACAAGTGGCAGCATCCTGATGCAACTAACTAGCAGTTGGTATGGGACAACTTCCTTGAAATGTGGTCAGAGTGCCCTGGAAGGTGGGACTGGAGCTTGAGACTCATTTATTCAAAAACTGACCACTAAAGACCTAGGCAGTTTATATAATAGCCATCAAATTGGGAACTAAGGTTCATCACTTTTCTTGACGAGGAAATTTACCTTGGGGTTTTGCTGTGCTTGCACCTAAGAGATTTGATGAGGGGATATGCTATGTTTTTTATCATGTTGTGAGTCTACCTATTACTGCTTAGTGCATAAGTTACATTGCTGAGTGCAGAAGGCATATTTTGAGTGCAAAAGTTATACTATAGAGTGTAGAAGTTATATTACTTAGTGCCTTGCTTCTACATAGATTCCATCTACTTAGCGGTTCAGTAAGCATGCTCGGGGGTCCATAGGAAGCCAACAGTTTGGCTGCTTCTTCTGGAGAAGGTTGGGAGGAACAGGCCTCATTGGGTGTTTGTCAGCCCTATCTTCATCTACAGGTTCTATTTGTTTATCTGCCATTAAGTAGTAAAATTTGTTTATCTGCAAGTATTTAATTCCTATTTACAGAATGTATTCTTGTTCAGATGCATCTATTTTTCAGTTTCTAAACCTAATTAGGATTGTGAATAGTAATGGTAAATTGAATAAAATATTCTCTGCATTTTTGTCCATGCTAATGGATCTGCATCGTACTCTAGTATAGAGAATAAATTAATGTACATAAATTGATAGGAAGATTGCCAAGTGAATGAGAAGATCAACCCTGTTATATTTCATTAGTTTTTCCTACCATTAACATTCTGTATCAAATAACACAATTCTCTGTCTTTCTCTTATCATTCTTTTATCAGTTAAATGTTTTCAGGTTCACTATATTTCTTTCATCAGGATGCATTGAATTTAACAGCTGCAAAAACATGTATTTTCTAACTATACAATATTGTTATCCCTTACTGTTAGCAAGTATATTTTTCATGAAAATAAACAGTTTTCATATCTAAGTATAGAAAATTATCTTTATGTTTACAATATTTCGGAAAATATAACAGCTGTAAATTAAATAGTATCATCAAACATTTGATCTACTATCTATTTCAACAGAAATAGATTAGTCTAGGGCTTATGATATTTTCACATCATCTTTCTAACTTTTGCTGTAGTTTCTATTTCCATTTCCTATTTAATATTTTGTGCAAAAATATCAATAGTATTTAGAATTTGTAGATTAGGAAAACAAGAGTCGGTCAAACTCTTAACATATCATAAGTCTTCCACAAACATAAAATATATCAATTTCATCCGACATTCCAAACCCTCGACTAAAAACCCTAACACATTCATACTTCTTTTCACAAAAAAAAATTTATACGACAAAGCTAGTTTTTATTTATAAAAAAAAACAGTATCAAAAATTTGATATCACATATACTTTTATGGTCAAAATTGACCTAGGGTTTATACCCTCTTGGAGAAAACCATTTGAAGGCATTCAATTAAAATTTATGCACAAACTAAACTCTTCCATTTAAGTTAGAACCACAGATCAGTACATCATTACAGCCTATTGGCTTTCGGCGTCTCTACACATTCAAATGTCGTAGTCAAAATCAAACTACATTATCAATTTTAAACTCAAACCTACACCACTATTGTTTCCAAAACCATAACATTGTATATTCATATATACATAAGAGGGTTTCATTCCCTAAGTTCGTTACATTTAATCAAAATTTCAAAACAACAATCGGTCGGGCCAGTTCTAAAAACGTGACGAGGGTTCACCCTCTGACCATTAAAATATTACATTCAATACATTAAGTTTATTGCTAAAATGATGCCAGGATCGAGCAACAAGTATTGAACGAGCAGTGTCATCAACAAGCTATACCAGGAGAACCTATGAGGGGTGATTCCACCGAGGCTTACCGAGTGGAGTGAGGTATCAACTCCCATTGAGCTTTTAGCACTATAACCTCCAAGACGATGTCATTACCTACCATAAAAAGCATCACGAGGTTAAAATCCATTTCGAAAACAAGAAGTTGCACGAAGTCAAACCGCAAGCATTGCAAACAATAACCATAAAGTCGAAAACATTACCTCTGTTTGCAGGAGCAAGAAGCTGGAATTCCGATAGTACCAGGATTCAAATCCACCTAACAGCCATAAGGAAAGTTTCATACATTATGAATTTTCACCATCGAGCTCATTAAAAGACCAGAGGTTCTATTTAAAAAACCCTAAAACATGATAGAAAACCTAGAGAACTCTCTATCAAAGTGCACAGTGAAAGCTACAGAGTAAGCAACACTCGAACTCCATTATCAACCTGACCAATCAACCTTTAAACTAGATATCCCACCATCGAACCCGAGCAAGAAAGTTCACATGCAACCTGGTATCAAACCCTATTACTACGTGGCATGTCGGCCTCTCCCCAAGTGTAACCTCTCCAAATGAATGCGAAGGAGTGATACCAAAGGAGAAATAGCACGAGTAGTTAGGTCAAAAACCCAAACCCAAGGAAAGAACCAGATCAATGGAGCAGATCAAGCTAGCTGGGGATCACGAAGCTCAAAGCACGGTATTTACAACGTTCATTTATAACTCGACCAACACTTAGTCCAGCTCGGAGGAATGCCAACCAATTTATGTCTTACAGCTTGGAGCATCATCAGCATTTTGTACAAGAATTCACGTGGGATCAGTCACCGTGATAGAAAACGAAGCATTCCACTGAAGGGATGGACGGGATCATTAAAAGCTCAGCTCAGAGGCATTAATATCAACCATCGAAGGACTGCAAAGTAGTTAAGACCAGTCATTCACCATTTAACACTGCATTGGAGTGAGTATCACCGTAATTAATATAAAATATTATCAATGTTCCCACATATATTATATCGTGTTGTAGCTAGGATATAGTATGATTTAAATGTTTTAAAATAGATATACATCCATTGTAATGTTTGCAATCGTAGAGTTAATTCCTATATTGCATGAGTCGCATTTTGCATATAACATATGAGGTTTACATGGTAAGTAACGTATGGTATTCATATTATTCGAAAAATATATTGTTGCATATATATATATGGTAAGTGCATTAGAGATAGAACCCAATACATCGAGCATCGCATTATTTTGATAATTCTAAAACCGCACTATATCAAAATATTATTATAAAATGACAAGTAGAGATATTAAATATAGAAACATATAATTCATAAATGCATGGTCAATATATATAGTAAATATCTATGTGATGCATATGATTCTATTGACAATAGGTCACAATTATATAGCATGAGTCTCGATACATGGGTTAAAGATCAATACTTTTGCACATAAGAAATGTTATGTTATTGCATTATTACCTTACTACTTTGTTACAAATGATATGAAGGTAAATCAAAGGATAAATTCTAGTTGCTATAATTTCCACATTTGTAACTTCATATTTCAATGGATACATCATGACGAACTCTGTTATGATAATAGTAAAATCACCATATGCTTGTACCTTGGAATATAAAAATTATATAACCCTTGCAGGTATCGAAATAGAAAGTAACCTAAGTTTCTATGACGCAAATCAATATAGACGTTGGAACACCATATATTTGAGCAAATAGCGATAATAGTGACTTCCGGAGTTTGTACAATAGCTAGGTTAACATTTGTTGAAATAAAAACTGAAGATCCATAACATCGATACCTTTCATGCACATAAGTATTCATATTTATCTTAATGCATTGACGGCTAGCTAAAGCATATATCAAATTAGTTGAAGTACATGAATTGTCATAATACCTTACCTGCGTATTTGCGAAAAGAAACAGGTTCAATGCTTTAGCTATCAAAGCTAAGTAAATCCCAGAGCACCCTGTAGGAACCCCTTCATCAACATTCAAACATAGCTGTCAGTATTTATCACCAGAATTGTATCGCATGAGAAATTAAATATTGTATATAGAATTATATTTTATTTCAAATGAACTGCTGTCTTATTATGTTTAAGAATTACAATTTATCAATTGTGTTAAAATGCTATTAGTTAAGTAGTTAACAAACATTTATTTCTGTAATTAGCATTCTTAGTAATTGCTACTACTTCAAAAAAAATTAATTTTAGTAAAATGTTCGAGATGTTACATGTGGTATCAGAGCACAAGTTCAAACTCTAGGCCTTAAATAGGCTCACATGCACAACACAGAAAATGAAAATCAGAAAGTTTATGTCACTAACTTTTATTTTTTATTATATTTTTGTACAAGAACAGTTTGACATTTTGCAGGTATGGAAATACCAGAAGAATTAGCAGAGGATATATCTCCTCGTAATGAGCATAATAATAATAATCATGAAGGGATCTATGTCGAATTAAATAATCAATCTTCTGAACTGCTACGTACTATAAAGGATTTAAAATTTGAAATAAGGACTTTCAAAGAAGAGAATGAACGGATTCTGAAGGTACAGGAGGAGTTAAAACAGAATTTGAGGGAGAACTGTCATAATGATGAAAGTGGCAGAAAATCATAAATGAAGTCTGATTCTGAAACAATGTCCCACAAACATAAACATAAGAAAGCAAGAAATGATAAAAGGAATAGTTACTCATCATCTAAATCTGAACAAAGTAATAGTGACCCTGATCATGACAATAGTGACAGTGATTGTTGCTCTAAAAAGAGAAAACATAAGCATCATGAATAGATTACTGGAGAATTTAAAAAGATTAATCCACCAACCTTTAATGGCAAAAGTGAGAAGGGTGAGGCAGCTGAAGCATGGCTGTCTGGAATGAAGAAGTATTTTAATATGTACGACTACTCTTCGCAGTTAAAAGCCAAGATGGCTATTTACAATCTGATTGGAAAGGCAGATATTTGGTGGCAGGATCTTAAAAGAATTAAGAGTATAAAAGAAAGAGAAGTAACATGGAATATGTTTAAAACGTTGTTTAAGAAAAAGTTTTTGTCGGAACAGTATTTTGAAGATAAGTCAAAAGAGTTTTATGATTTGAAGTTGGGTACGATGAACATGAAAGAGTTGTGCAATAATTTTCTTAGCTTGCTGAGGTATGTACCTTATATGGTTGAAGAGAAGCCTAAAGTGCAAAGGTTTCTCAGTTGTCTACCTTTCAATATAAAAGACCGGATCAAGTATGATAACCCTTCCACCTTGGAAGAGGCCATGGGAAAAGCTAATTTTTGTTTTGATCAAAACAAAAAAAGAGAAGGAACAACTGGCTGGAAGAGTAATAAGTCTAATCATTTTGATCACAAAAAGAAGAGTTTTAATCAAAATTCTGGAAGTTTTAAGAAAAATTTTAATAACATAAATTTTCCAAGTAATAATAATTACAGGAGTAACGCACCACAGAATTTTAATGCTACGAAGAATGTACCTAATAATAATAACAACAACAAGTATGCTGAACATAAAGGATTTTTGAAGTGTTTCGAATCTGGTGGACCACACAAGAAAGCTGATTGCCCACGCAACAAACGGACAATCAACAATATTCACATTATGCAAGCATAACCTACAGTTGGAGAAATCGCAAGAGAAATGCTCAGAATAAATGTAGCGTTGGAAAATAGTCAAGCTGACCATCAAACATCTATGGTCGAAATTGAAGGTATGATACAAAACAAGTCTATTTCCATTCTGATAGATCCAGGTGCAAATTTGAGTTATATTTCACCTGCTTTAGTGAACAGTTGTAAGTTAAAAGTAGAGAAATTTGATAATGCATGGTTAGTTCAGTTTGCAACAGGTACTAAAAGAAAAGTTACAGATTTTGTTAAAGATTATGAAGTGTTTATAAGTCAGCTAAAAACGCAAGTTAATCTGAATGTTTTACCATTAGGTTCTTATGACTTGTTGATTGGCATGGACTGGCTTGAACAGCATAGGGTAATACTTAATTGTTATGAGAAATCTTTACTTGCTTGAATAATGAAGGTAATACTGAAACAATAAAAGGAATTCATAGGAATATTTTAGTAAGACAAATTTCTGCATTACAAGTTAAGAGAGATGCCAGAAAGGGCTGTAAAATATTTGTTGTTAATGTTATTAATGACAAGTGTTCATCTAAAGAAGACAAGTTAAAACTGGAGGATATTCCCATCCTTAGGGACTTTTATGACGTATTCCCGGAAGAAATTCCAGGATTACCTCCGAAAATGGAACTTGATTTCACCATTGAGTTAGTACCAGGTGCGGTGCCAAACTCAAAGGCTCCCTACAGGATGAATATTCTGGAGTCAAATGAGTTAAAATCTCAGCTGAAAGAATTAATAGATAAAAACTACATAAGGCCAAGTGTGTCTCCTTGGGGAGCACCATTAATTTTTGTTAAAAAGAAGGACGGTACCATCCGATTGTGCATCGATTACCATCAGCTTAATAAAATGACAATTAAGAACTGATATCCCTTACCCTGCATAGATGATCTATTTGATCAAGTACGCGGAGCAACAATATTCACTAAAATTGATTTAAGGTTTGGGTATCATCAGGTTAGAATAAAAGACGAACACATATTCAAAACTGCATTTAGAACGCGATATGTACACTACGAGTTCGTAGTTATGCCTTTTGGGCTAACCAACGCACCAGCAGTGTTCATGTGTTTAATGAACAATGTTCTGCATAAATATTTGGATAAGTTTGTAGTTGTGTTCATTGATGATATTTTGATTTACTCAAAAACTAAAGAAGAGCATGACGAACACTTAATAATGATTCTGCAAGTTTTAAGAGAACATCAGCTTTATGCTAAGTTCAGTAAATGCGACTTTTATAAAAATAAAATACCATACTTAGGTCACATAATATCTAAAGATGGAATTTATGTCGACCCTGATAAGATAAACGCAATTAATGAATAACATATCCCTAAAGACGGAACTGATGTACGACCATTCATGGGGATAACAGGTTATTACATAAATTTTATTGAAGGATTCTCTAGAATTGCTAACCCCATCACTTCTTTGTAGAAGAAAGCGAAAAAATTCGTATGGGATCAAAAGTGTCAAGAAAACTTTAATAAGTTAAAAGAATTATTAACTATGGCACCAATCTTAAAAATTGTTGATCCCAATAAGGATTTCGTCATATCCACTGATGCATGCAATGATGGACTTGGAGGGGTCTTAATTCAAGAAGGTCATGCCATTGCTTTTGAGTCAAGGAAGTTAAAAATGCATGAAAAGAATTATGCAACTTATGATCTTGAGTTGGCAGCCATTATACATGCACTGAAAATGTGGCGCCATCACTTGATTGGAAGAAAATTTATACTAATGACGGATAATGAAGGCCTAAAGTACTTGTTGGATCAAACAAATCTTAACGTCAGGCAATCTAGATGGATAGTTTTCCTTAACGATTATGAATTCAAGATTCAACACATTAAGGGGAAAGAAAACAAAGTTGTTGATGCCTTGAGAAGAAATGCCAAATTAAACTTTGTGGCGGCAATCAGCATGTTTAAGACAGATCTAGAAAATCAGATCGAAGAAGGAATTAAGCAAGATGAAAATTACCAAAAGTTACATGCTAAAGTGGTTGAAACATTATCTGAAAATTTAATAACAGATTACAGCATCAATGAAAAATGCTTCTTGATTTATAAAAACAGAATTTATGTGCCTAATATGTCAAAAGTTAAGCTGTTGATTTTGGATGAAGTTCATAAGAGTCCTTATTCGGGACATCCTGGTTATCAGAAAATGATAACTATGTTAAGAAAATATTATTTTTGGCCCAATAAGAAGAACGAAGTGGCTGAGTATATAGATAGGTGTTTCAAATGTTAGACTATAAAGGATGAACACCAACACCCAGCTAGATTATTGCAGCCATTGCCAATTCCATAATGGAAATGGGAGATTATAAGTATTGATTTTATTCCAGTTTTACCTAAAAACTAGTAACAGAATGACACCATAATGGTGGTTGTGGACAAGTTAAGTAAGGCTGCTCATTTTATTCCTGTTAAAACAACTTTTAAAGCTTCTAACATTGCAGATGTATTCATGAAGGAAATATTTTGCTTGCACGGAATTCCAAAGGTAATTATTTCTGACCGGGACTCTAAGTTCACTGGAAATGTTTAGAAAACACTGTTTAAAGGTTTAAATACTAAACTAAATTTCAGCACTTCTTTCCGCCCACAAACTGATGGTCAAACATAAAGGGTAAACCAGATTTTAGAAAACATGCTAAGAATGTATATCAAAGATCAGCCATCTAAGTGGGATGATTACTTACATTTAATAGAATTTGCCTACAATAATCATTATCAAGCATCTGCTAAGTTAAGTCCATTTGAGATTTTGTATGGAAGAAAATGTTGTACTCCTATTTCTTGGGATAACCCTGTAGACAGATTAATGCTAGGACCAGATTTAATTGAAAGAAATGGAGCTAACCATCAAACAGGTTCAAGGTAACTTAAAAGTTGCCCAAGATCGTCAGAAAAGTTATGCAGATTTGAAACGCACTGAAAGAGAATTTCAAGTGGAAGACAATGTTTTTATAAAGGTAAAACCCAAGAAACGTTCTTTGAAGCTTGGAAGTTGTGCTAAACTAGCACCAAGGTATTATGGACCATTCAAAATCCTATCAAGGATTGGAGCTATTGCATATCAATTGGCGTTGCCATATAATTTAAAAATACACAATGTTTTCCACATTTCTGTTTTAAAGAAGTATGTGCACGATGCTACTCATGTGCTGAATCGGAATGGCATACAGGTGGAACCCGAAGGAGATTTTCAGGTGGAAACGGACTGTATTCTCAACAAGAGGGAAATTATGCTTCGGAATAACAACATAGGGAAGGTAAAGGTGCAATGGAAGACCCTTAGACGTGATGAAGCTACTTGGGAACGAGAAAGTAATATGCGGGCAACATATCCAAATCTGTTCCATGATGAATTTGATGAAGAATAAGCAACATCGAGGACGATGTTGAGCTTAAGTGGGGGTGTTTGTAACATGCGCTTTTTGCTGAAGAACATTGTATGTTGGAAACATTATGTTAACTTTTATTGTAAAGTTTTTATGTTGGACAAGTGTCCAAGGATGATTGTAATTTGCACAAAATTTTATTATTTAATAAATAAAAAAGGAGACAAACACCTAAGGGGACTATTGAAAGAGTGGTTACTGACCCACTAGGTGGAATGGAATCTGGGGTAGAAGGCAATGGACAAGTGGCAGCATCATGATGCAACTAACTAGCTGTTGGTATGGGACAACTCCCTTGAAATGTGATCAGAGTGCCCTGGAAGGTGGGACTGGAGCTTGAGGCTCATTTATTCAAAAACTGACCACTAAATACCTAGGCAGTCTATATAATAGCCATCAAATTGTGAACTAAGGTTCATCACTTTTCTTGACGAGGAAATTTACCTTGGGGTTTTGCTGTGCTTGCACCCAAGAGATTTGATGAGGGGATATTCTAAGTTTTTTATCATGTTGTGAGTCTGCCTATTACTGCTGAGTGCAGAAGTTACATTGCTGAGTGCAGAAGGCATATTTTGAGTGCAGAAGTTATACTACATAGTGCAGAACTTATATTACTTAGTGCCTTGCTTCTACACATATTCCATCTACTTAGTGGTTCAATAAGCAGGCTCGGGGGTCCATAGGAAGCCAGCAATTTGGTTGCTTCTTCTAGAGAAGGTTGGGAGGAACAGGCCTCCTTGGGATTTTGTCGGCCCTATCTTCATCTACAGGTTCTATTTGTTTATCTGCCATTAAGTAGTTAAATTTTTTTATCTGTAAGTATTTAATTCCTATTTACAGAATGTATTCTTGTTCAGATGCATCTATTTTTCAGTTTCTACACCTAATTAGGATTGTGAATAGTAATTATAAATTGAATAAAATATTCTCTGGATTTTTCCCCATGCTAATGGATCTGCATCGTACTCTAGTACAGAGAAGAAATTAATGTAGATAAATTGATAGAAAGATTGCCAGCTGAATGAGAAGATCAACCGTGTTACATTTCGTTAGTTTTTCCTACCATTAATATTCTGTATCAAATAACACAATTCTCTATCTTTCTCTTATCATTCTTTTATCAGTTAAATGTTTTCAGGTTCACTGTATTTCTTTCATCAGGATGTATTGAATTTAACAGCTGCAAAAACATTTATTTTCTAAGTATACACTACTGTTATCCCTTACTATTAGCAAGTATATTTATCATGAAAATAAACAGTTTTCATATCTAAGTATAGAAAATTATCTTTCTGTTTACAATATTTAGGAAAATATAACAACTGTAAATTAAATAGTATCATCAAACATTTGATCTCCTATCTATTTCGACAGAAATAGATTAGTCTAGGGTTCATGATATTTTCACGTCATCTTTCTAACTTTTGTAGTAGTTTCTATTTCCACTTCCTATTTAATATTTTGTGCAAAAATATCAATAGTATTTAGCATTTGTAGATTAGGAGAACAAGAGTCAGTCAAACTCTTAACATATCATAAGTCTTCCACAAGCATAAAATATATCAATTTTGTACGACATTCCAAACCCTCGACTGGAAACCCTAACACATTCGTACTTCTTTTCACAAAAAAAAAATTATACGACAAAGCTAGTTTTTACTTAAAAAAATGCAGTATCAAATATTTGATATCACATATACTTTTATGGTCAAAATTTTCCTAGGGTTTATACCCTCTTGGCGAAAACCATTTGTAGGCATTCAATTAAAATTTATGCACAAACTAAACTCTTCCATTTAAGTTAGAACCACAGATCAGTACATCATTACAACCTATTGGCTTTTAGTGTCTCTACACATTCAAATGCTGTAGTTAAAATCAAACTACATTATCAATTTTAAACTCAAACCTACACCACTGTTGTTTCCATAACCATAACATTGTATATTCATATATACGTAAGAGGGTTTCATTCCCTAAGTTCGTTACTTTTAATCAAAATGTCAAAACAACACTCGGTCAGGCCGGTTCTAAAAACATGACGAGGGTTCACCCTCTGTCCATTAAAATATTATATTCAAGACATTAAGTTTATTGCTAAAACGATGCCAGGATCGAGCAACAAGTATTGAACGAGCATCATCATTAACAAGCTATGCTAGGAGAACCTATAAGGGGTTATGCCACCGAGGCTTACCGAGTGGAGCAAGCTATCAACTCCCATTGAGATTTTAGCACTATAACCTCCAAGACAATGTAATTACCTACCATAAAAACCATCACGAGGTTAAAATCCATTTCGAAAACAAGAAGTTGTAGGAAGTCAAACTGTAAACATTGCAAACAATAACCATAAAGTCGAAAACATTACCTCTGTTTGCAGGAGCAAGAAGCTGGAACATCGATAGTACCAGTATTCAAATCCACCTAACAGCCACAAGGAAAGTTGCATATGTTACGAATTTTCACCATCGAGCTCATTAAAAGACCATAGATTCTATTTAAAAAACCCTAAAACACGGTAGAAAACCTGGAGAACTCTCTATCAAAGTGCACAGTGAAAGCTACAGAGTAAGCAATGCTTGAAATCCATTATCAACCTGAACTATCAACCTTTCAACCAAAGATCCCACCATCGAACCCGAGCAAGAAAGTTTGCATGCAACCTGGTATCAAACTCTATTACTACACAGCCTATCGGCCTCTCCCCAAGTCTAACCTCTCCAAATGAATGCGAAGGAGTGATACCAAAGGAAAAATAGCATGAGTAGTTAGGTAAAAAACCCAAACCCGAGGACAGAACCAGATCAACGGAGCAGATCAAGCCAATTGGGGATCACGAAGCTCAAAGAACGGTACTTACAACGTTCATTTATAACTCGACCAACACTTAGTCCAGCTCGGAGGAATGGCAACCAATTTCTATCTTACAGCTCGGAGCATCATCAACATTTTGTACAAGAATTAACGTGAGATCAGTCACCGGGATAGCCAACGAAGCATTCCACTGAAGGGATGGATGGGAGCATTAAAATCTCAACTCAGAGGCATTAATATCAACCATTGAAGGACTGCAAAGTAGTTAAGACCAGTCATTCACCATTTAACACTGCATTGGAGTGAGTATCACCGTAATTAATATCACATATTATCAATGTTCCCACATATATTATATCATGTTGTAGCTAGGATATAGCATGATTTAAACGTTTTAAAATAGATATACATCCATTGTAATGTTTGCAATCATATAGTTAATTCCTATATTGCATGAGTCGCATTTTGCATATAACATATGAGGTTTACATGGTAAGTAACGTATGGTATTCATATTATTCAAAAAATATATTGTTGCATATATATATATGGTAAGTGCATTAGAGATAGAACCCAATACATCTAGCATCACATTATTTTGATAATTCTAAAACCACACTATATCAAAATATTATTATAAAATGACAAGTAGAGATATTAAATATAGAAACATATAATTCATAAATGCATGGTCAATATATATAGTTAATATATATGTGGTGCGTATGATTCTATTGACAATAGGTCACAATTATATAGCATGAGTCTCGATACATGGGTTAAAGATCAATACTTTTGCACATAAGAAATGTTATGTTATTGCATTATCACCTTACTACATTGTTACACGAAAACCATAAATGATATGAAGGTAAATCAAAGGATAAATTCTAGTTGCTATAATTTCCGCATTTGTAACTTCAGATTTCAATGGATACATCATGAAGAACTCTGTTATGATAGTAGTAAAATCACCATATGCTTGTTCCTTGGAATATAAAAATTATCTAACCCTTGCAGGTATCGAAATAGAAAGTAACCTATGTTTCTATGATGCAAATCAATATAGAAGTTGGAACTCCATATATTTGAGCAGATAGTGATAATAGTGAATTCCGCAGTTTGTACAAATAGCTAGGTTAACATTTGTTGAAATAAAAATTTAAGATCCATACCATCGATACCTTTCATGCACAGAAGTATTCATATTTATCTTAATGCATTGACGGCTAGCTGAAGCATATATCGAATTACTTGAAGTACTTGAATTGTCATAATACCTTACCTGCGGATTTGTGAAAAGAAACAGGGTCAATGCTTTAGCTATGAAAGCTAAGTAAACCCCAGGGCACCCTATAGGAACCCCTTCATCAACATTCAAACATAGCTGTCAGTATTTATCTCCAGAATTGTATCGCATGAGAAATTAAATATTGTATATAGAATTATATTTTATTTCAAATGAACTGCTGTCTTATTATGTTTAAGAATTACAATTTTTTCAATTGTGTTAAACTGCTATTAGTTAAGTAGTTAACAAACATTTATTTCCGCAATTAACATTCTTAGTAATTAATGCTACTTTAAAAAATTCTAATTTTAGTGAAATTTTTGGGATGTTACATGATGTTTGTGAATTGTGTCAAAAGGACACATTGTAGGAAGACCATGTGCTATGGCTTGCAAGAGACAAACATAATGAGAAGGACCTCATGTTTGGGAAATCTAGTTTCTATGTGAAACAAATTTGAAAATTCCTAATTGAAATTGTTATAATAAATATCTCGTGGCGATGAGGTGGAACATGTGATACTTAAGCTATAAGTTTTGTTTAAATTTTTTATGACTTCTCATGTGAACTGCATGCATGAATGTAAAGTAGGTGAGATGGTGAAAATATGCCATTGAGGCATATGTTGGCTATTGAAGCTAAAAATGAAAAAGAAATGCCAAGAGTGGCTTGGATTTGGGAAACCCTGTAAAATTCCTTGCATGTGCTTGTCTCTCCATAGTGTCGTTAAACCCAGTAAGAGCATGGGTAATCATGAGCCTTGCATGTGTATTGGTAACTTTTCTATGCTCACATTGAAGAGCACTAGAGGGATGTGTATGCCCGAGGGAATGTGTATCCGAGAAGGGGTACTATTCTTGGGTTGTGTGAGTGGATATTATGGGGTTGTACTAGCCTGCAATCAAGTGAGTCAGCTATGGATTTCTTGGAGGGAAAGATTGGTTTGCGTAGTAGAAGGGGCCATGCATTTGTATTCCTTTATATTTCCTGATAAACCCATAAGGGGTGTTCACTTTGCAATGGTTGTTGTATGCTTGATAAACCTAGTCACCTCATGTAGTTATTGAAGCATGGGGCTGGCTGCACTTTTGTGATAATTTTTTCATAACAGACGTCATTCTGCAGCTGTCAGGAGTCCTTTTTTATACTGTCAGAAATTATGTCAGTTGTATTTTCACCATTTTCTCATATATCTTGGAGTCAACACTCATTCTCTCAGTATTCTTTCATGCATATTTACACTAGGAAGAGATCTCCATTATTGCCCATAAACTTACCATTCTGTTTTGAACCCATAAATTCAAATTTGGAGACCATGCTACATATTTGGAAGGGAAAATTAATGGTTCTAGGTGAGCAAGGAGGTTTGGCAAGCTAGGAATTATTACCCATTGATTTATGTTTCCCGTAGGTGCTTGAGGAGCCACAAATTAAAGCTACAGGTGGTTCTATAGAAGCATATATCGAATTGGACTTCTTATATGCGCACACTGGAAGTACCTAGCAATATGGATCGCCCAAGAGAACCGTGGATGGGTGAAGGGGATGCCTAAGCTAGAAAGGTATTGTGTGGGGAAGGTATTGTGGAAGCCAAGGATGTGAGGGCTGAGTGAGACCCATGTAGAGATCTGTATGATCATTTGGATAAGCATAGAAAGCAGAATGGGTTATGGGTTGAGAGATAGAAGCTGGTAGGTGCTTCCTTCATCTCAGTGGCCTCATAGGCCAGCTTGGGGGTGGTCTCTAAGCAAAAAAGTATATTCTTGACGGAGTGCCTATGGTTGGGTGGAAAATTGTTGTTACACGGTTAGTTGCTTAGATATTTGTTGGATAAAGATAAGTATTCTCATGCATTTGAATTTGAAACATTTTTGTTTCATTCCTATAATGTTTATGCTTGTATTTGCATGCTAGATGTGTGTGGATAGATTTTAATTCCACTATGCATGTTTATTTATGTTTCTGCACACATTGTATATGTTGTAAATTCCCATTATGGCCTTGGGGTGAAATTTGAGAGCCCGTATTCAGCTAGCGTCCCCTCCCAATGGTCAGATTGGGTTAGGGGGACGTTAAACTGATGACCAATGGAGGAAACTCCAAATAAGTTATAGAATTATATATTTGAACCATGTAGAATGAATGATGGGAATATTTTCCTCTTGATCATACAAAATCTAATGGGATTTCCACCATCAAGTCGAAACCATCAATTGAAAAAAAAAAGATCTTCTCAAGCTTCACCCTTAGAAACCATAACAATGTAGCCTCATGGATTCTATTTCAAAATAACACCATGTGCTTAGAAGATGAGTGACAAATGATGTAGAGAAAAAATTTCAGAGATGAGTTATTTTCTCTTATATATATACATGAATGAGTTTTAAGTACACAGTTTGGATGAGAACCCACATGGAGATAACATATTAAGTGAAAAATAAAAAGAACAAGATCAAGAAGAACAAGCAGAGGTGGATGATAAAGAGAAACAAAAAGAAAAAGAAGAGGGAATATAGGAAGACTATGAACAATACTGCATTGGGAGTGCCATCTATGACATAAGTACCAATTAGATAAAGCAAGACACGATTGAAGACAACCCCAATGATATGCAATTGCAAGAGATTGTGAACACCAAGAAGATGCACTAGGGTCATCTGGAAACCAATAATGAGATTCCAAAGACTCTACTATAGACATTGATGCGACTACACAAGTTATTGTGCCCAACACTGATTATACCAAACAAACTAATCACACCACCCTAAATCAAGAATGGATTACCTCATTCATTAATATATCAATGCGATGCTATTGTACTTAACTGTATTTTTGGTGTCTCTGGAATTATGAGCTGTATAAGGGATAAATAAAATTCCCTTGACTCGTCGGAATCTGGTAGAGCAATTCTTACCAAAATCGCAATTTTGAGTGCTCAGATCGCAATTTCGGTGATCTCAGTAGTTTTAAAATTAGGAAATTAGTCTAGAATAGGAAATCCCAATTTCTGAAATTACAAAAATGCGAAATGAGCAATTTACAGCAAGAATTTTAATTGGTTTTTATCCCAAAATCACCGAAAAAGAGGGACATTTTGGTTGTCTTTTATCCTACGTGTTAGAATTATCTCTGTTCTACTCAACTTTTTTTTTGGTTAAATATCATTTGGAGAGAGTTTTTAGGTCTTCCTTAGTGTTAAATATATTATTATATATTCTTTATAGAATATATTACTTGAAAGTTAAATAACATTATTTATTTAGTTTAAAACTATTTTTAATATATGATATATTTTGAGATTTTTTTAAATAATTTTAAAAAGGAAATTGTCTATTATACAAAAGCATTACACGTTATTTAGTACTTTTATACTTGTAGCCATGTCAAGTATGATGTGAACTTGAAATAGTGCCCTATTTTCTTAAAATTAATTTGAAGAATTTTCATTGTTTCAATTTTAATTTATTTATTAAAAATATTTTTGAAAATAATATATATATAGATATAGATATATTTTAATATATTTTTTCAACCACATACATAAACACCCACATACTTATGGGATTTTACTTGTATTTAGTTCATAAAAGAAAACACCCACATACTTATGGGCGTTTACTTGTATTTAGTTCATAAAAGAAAAATTGATGAAGAATAATAAATGAACATGAATGGGAATTCCATACCCTAAAATGTTTATGGATATGGGAAATGAAATCATGGTTAATTAAGCTAGGGTGTTTGGTCACTTGGACAGATTTCATTATGAAAAATTGTGTTTGGTTCCAACTAATAAGCATTGTGGATGTAGTTGAGTGAGTTTTAGAGTTTGGGATCTTCTCTTCATTATTGTGTTCTCATAGCTCAATTGAGACATGGAATATATATTGAATTATTTTTGTTGGACAACTTAATTTATGTTTGTAATCATTTTGGTAGAGTTGTAATTTTATTTTGTATACGAATTATCATGGCAATTTAAGTTTGTTGGTAAATTGTTTAATGAATTATCATAAATATATTGTAATTACGTAATTATTTTTATTTGTTGTGAATTTGGCATTAGGTTTTTAATGCTTTAATTTTACTTACAACTCAAAGATATACAATTAAATGTTTTAATGAATTAGCATAAGATTGTAGTTAAGAAATTTCCTTTATATTCCTTTGTATTGGCAATAAAAATGTTGTTGTATGTAAATTATACATAAATTTATATGAAAAATGGTTAGTAGATAAATCTTGATAATTGTGGTAAAATCTAAGAAAAAATGGGTTTCATGTGTTTTGTTGAGACGCCCAAGGACAACATCTTGGTATGTTACAAAATGGTGTTAGTCATGTTTTAATGATGAGGCCTTTTGCTAGAGAAATAAGTAGGGTTGTAACTTTTAGAGGAGATTCGAGAATAAAATCATATGTATTGCATAAACGTGTTTTAGTATGATGGCAATGAAATTGTTCCTATAGCTAAGAGCTCGAAAGTTTTCTCTTGATCATTCTTACATTCTTCCAAACCATTTGACCTTTTTTAATTAATTTGGTATAACTTGTATGGTATCCATTGTTTTTATACAAATTATTAGCTTATAACTAAGTGAGAAAAAAATCCAATGACACCATGTAGCATTTAGAATGATGAATTTGTGGTTGAAGAGAGGGAAAATGGGTTGATGTTTACATAAAACAAAACAAAGTATATCACACTTTCAAACATGTGTATGTGCGAAGAATTAGTCGTAACCGGTCTACGATCCCAAGGACCTAGAACATAATCAAAATAATCTATTTTTTCTTTGCTAGAGTGGATCACTAGAGGGTATGAATTTCCAGAGGGATTAGATGGAATAGAATGGGAATTCTAAACCTTATGTTGTTTAAGGTTATGGGAAGGAATTCATTGTTGAATTAAGATTGGGTGATTTGCTGGAGGGTTTATGTTCCACAATTCATGACGAAAGATGAGCATTTATCTTAAATTTTAGATGAATAATTATATTTTGTGCTCATAGTGTTAATTCCATGAATTATAATTATCTATATATAATATGGATTGGGCATTGATTGTAAAGCATGTATATTGTGTATATAAATATATTTCCATGAGTATTGTTGTTATGGAGAGGTGTTAACTATTTTTAAAATACATTTCTTTGAATTATACTTCTTAGTAATAGGTAAATTTTATATAAGTAAGTGATTATGTATATGGATATGGAATTTTATTGGAAATATATATATATATATTATTGTTTATGTATGTTTAATTTATTATTATATATGTTTTTTGAAAATATAATTGTGCAATATATATCTTGAGTAAGCACATCTCCTCATTTTGAGGCCTGGTCAATATGGGGCTTAATGCCATTACAAATATATGCTTATTAAGAGATCAACATGTAACTTGATGGAATTGAATCTAGTTAGAGAGTATAACACTTTTCACAACTATCTAGGAAAGACTGAAAACTGTGTGTGTGTAGTACAGACATGTCATTTACATTTCCATGGTTGAATTCTATTTAAGATATAAATAATGCTCATGGGTATGGTTATGTGAAGTGAATATTTTTTGTTGTTGTAAGCCTCATACCCATAGAGTTTCCAACTAGTGACCTTACTCAAGGAGTTCCTTAACAATACACCCATTCACTATCTATTCTATGCCCTATGGGCTATGTAAAGTGAATCTTTATTATAAGCATGTCTATTAATTTTTTATTTATATTTCAATGTAATACCACCTTTATTTTGCATTTAAGTAATTTTTTTATTGTAATGTTTACTTGGTAAATTCAATTAGAAAAGATGATGAAATTTGGAGTGGTTGTGCTACTGATGACCAAGGGAGGCAACTCCATTAAAAGTTATAGAATTATATAGTTAAACTACATGGGAATTTTTTTTCCTTTTAATTATAGGAAATCTAATGGGATTACACCATAAGTCGAGACAATCAATTGGCATCAAAAATATCTTGTTCGATTGCACTCCTGGAAACCATAACAATCTAGCATCATGAAGTCTAATTTAGAGTGATACCATTTATCTAGAAAAAAGATGAGTTATATATATTTATATAAATGAGTTATATATATATATATATATATATATATATATAAAAGTGAGTTATAAATATAAATATAAATATATATATATATAAGTGAGTTATAAATATATATATATATATATATGTGAGTTTTATATATATATATATAAGTGAGTTATATATATACATATATGAGTATTAGGTAGAGAGTGTGGACAACCACCCACATGGAGATCACATATTAAATACAACTTATAGTGAAACCCATCATGAGTAGTGTAAATGCTTATTTTCTTGGTTTTCTTATTCTTCTCAGCGAATTTTCCTCCTTGTACTTACCTACTTTCTTAATATATAAATACAACTTATGGTGAAGCTCGTCATGAGTAGTGTAAATACTTATTGTCTCGGTTTTCTTATTTTTCTAAGTAATTTTTGAATTTTTCTCTTTGTATTTAGCTACATTTTTAATATATTGATGAGGCATAATATTAATATAATCAAATTATGAATTTTAAATATTAATTTAGGTTTTCCTTGTATTTATCTACTTTCTTGAAACATAGTATTAATATAATCAAGTTATGAATCTTAAATATTAATTTTTATGGATGACATGGATTTTGAAGCTTCAATAGAATTTTGGGGTCATTGTTGGGATCATGGTATTTTTTAAGGATTATAAAAGTATATTTTAGTATAATATTATAGGTGATTATTTTGGATTGAAAAAACATATATATAGATTGTTAGGAAAATATTAAATATGAAACATACAATTTACTATTGAAACTTGTAAAATTTAGTGAATAATATGATAAAAAACATATTTTATGCAAATATAGGAGATATTAGAGTCTAAAAATGACCAAATAAAGAATTTTTTTTTTTAAACCCCCAAAAAATAGCCAATTAATGAAATTTTGCCCCTAATTACTTCCATAGTTGGGATCATGATTAGAAGGAAAAATTTCCAATAAAATTGCACATAATGAACACCAATTCCAACATATTAATTTTGATGTAATATGCCTAATCCATCCTTATTTCATAAGTTGAATTGTATCATTTTACAAACTAAGAATGACATTGGAGAAGAGGAGCCAAGATTCTATTCTTTTTTATTAGAGAAATTTGACTTAGGATGAAATTAAGAAATAAAAGAAAATTATTATTTTAAGTTTGATTAATTAAAAGGAAAAATATTAAAATAATATAATTTCAAAAATAATTTAACCTAGGTTCGAGGTTCGAGTGTGCTGAATTTATTTATAGATCAAAAATATAATTTAAACACTTCCAAATTGGATTTTACAATTTTTTTTTAATCGAAATCATACCAAAAACCACTGTAAAATCTAAAACGTAAAATAAATATACTACTCTAAAAGATTTTTAGAAAGTTTTCTGGTCCAAGCTCAACCTAGTTCATTGAACCAAGAAATTCTAGGATGTGCAATCTGGAAAGAAGTAAATACCTAGAAAAATATATTTTAAAGGATGGAAAAAGAAAGGATACCTGAACCTATTTCAAATATGATCACTTATACTTATTGAAAGGTGTTCGAGAAGGTATCAAACAATAGTCATATAGTAAAATAAAAAAGAGTCTAATTAATATAGATTAATTGAAGAAAAACTCAATTGAGATGGAAATATAATAGGTACTAGAATTTTCACTAAATGACTTAGTTGAACCTAGTCCAATCTCATCGACAAGTTGGTTTAGAAGATTAGAAGTTAGTACAACTTCAACTGTATTATTTGGTAATAGGCACAACCAAAACCAAAGAAAAACTTGAAATAACTTGGGATAACTTAGGAGGTGCTAGATAAAAAGGAGGATAGAAACCATAGGAGAAGAAACCAATAAAAGGTACTATACAAATTTACATTTATGGAAGAAGTGCCCAACTAACAAGGTGTTGTGAACCAACATTCCTGAGAAGAGGAAATCTGGGTGGAACTAAATGTTAGAAAAGAACTTGAAACCCCTTCATAAATGTTGGAGACCACGAGGGGTCTCAAGGAAGAACTACAGAGTTATAACGCTAACAATGAGAAATTAGTGAAGGCTCAGATAGAGCAATAATTGAACATGGTTTTATTGTAAACTTTATCCAAAAGGAAGATTAACAAACACCAACGGAAAACCTCTAATCAAATAAATAAAAGATCCCATTAGATACACAATTCTAGGTCTTTAGGAGGAATAGATTTAATAGATGACTCCTACAGTAGTAAGGGAGCTACCATAGAGAGCTCATAATCACACAATTCCTCTCATAATAAATCAAATAAGAAAAAAATATAAATGAATGACGTACAAGGAGAATTCAAAAATATTAAACCCCCTACTTTTAACAACGAGATGAAAACATGAGAGGAAGTAGAAGCTTGGATATTGGCAATGAGAAAGTAATCTTTTAGATTATATAATTACCCATGTAATTTGAAAACAAATTTGTCCATTTACAACTTAATTGGAAAAGCTTCTATTTGGTGGAAGGACCTTAAAGAATTCAAGTATGTCAGTGAGAAGAATATTAAATTGAAGTAATTCAAGAAGCATCTTAATAACAAGTACCCATCTAAAACGTAACTATGAAAATAATATTAATGAGTTTCGTGAATTAACATTGGGACCAATGATGATAGAGGATTTTGCAAATAAGTTTATTGAAATGTTAAGGTATGCACCTTATATTTGGGACGAGAAAGTTAAGATATAAAGATTCTTAACTTGCATACTGCAATCCTACAAGGACAAAATTGATTTTGATGAACCTTTAAGACTTTAGATGAGGATTTTTGAAAAGCAAGTTATTGCTATGACTAATTGTAATACTCTTATGACCAATTGTAATACTCTTGGTTACCCTCGGTTAAAGATTGAATTACTAATATAGACATATAAATAATGGTAGTTTTCTTGATAAATTTATGACTTTAATGACTTTAAACAACATGTAAATAAATAAGTATTTAATGAATTTAATTAAAATATTGTACGAGTGTGAGCAACCTTGTAGTTAATTGATAGAACTAATCTTTAAGATAACTGTTGATCTTTACTCATGTCTAAAGGGACAAGTGGCCAAATGTGGGGGAAGAAGATACTAATCAAGAAATTCCTAGGCAAATAAAAGGCATGCCTAGGGAGGAAAGAAATTTCCCCACCCTAGAAAAAGGGAGAAGAGATCTTTCAGGATCTAAAGTAATTGTGTTGTTAGGCTCAGGAAAAAGATAACAATTAGAGATTTCAGGATTGTGTTGTGAGATGTCAAGCTCGAAAGAGAAATTAGAGCTTTTAGGATTGGTAATAAATGAGCTTTCAGGCTCTTTATAGTAAGCCTACCCGTACATCTTGGTGGCACTTGAAGAGGATTGGTTAGCAGGTTAAATTTGAGTTCTGGGTAAGGGGGTGTATTCTTGCAGGCTATATTGGCTTCAAGGTCCTAAGGTTGGGTGGAGCAGGGCTACTCAACAACCAGTACCATTAATTATACATAAATAAGTTCTTAATTCTTATCAGTAGGGTTAAATTTGATTGACCTCTTCTGTTAATGTTATAAGTGAATTTAGTTGTTATTATGGTTGCATGTGTTACAGTAAGAAATGTGCGCAATTTGTACATATATAACTGTGATTAACTGTTTTCTGATTATTTTCATTAAATAAGTAATTTAGGGTTTAAAAGTCTATGAAAAACTTGGGTATAATTATAGCATAGTAAAACCATGGACTATTAATCCTAAGAGGTTTAAAGAATTTTTCTTGGTAAAAACTATACCCAACCTTCCTATTTAGGGGAAGATGTTAAATAAAAATTTAACTCAGGCTGAACCTAAGGAAGTTATAAATAACCGATGCATGATAGATAATTCTAAAACAAATACAATTGAACTAATAATACAAATTGATTTTTATAAATGCTCTCCGTGTATTAAACGAAACCTTTCTATGACTGTGAAACAACATAAGTCTACTTTACAAGAAATTAAAAAAGGGGGGAAAACTACAACATCGTCGACGACGAGAGTACACTAAGTGTTTATAACCCTCATTAACATGATTAAATAACTGTAACTAAATTCAATTCAAAGATCAATTATCAAGGAGACCTTGATTATGGGACTAGCACTCATAGCTACAAACATGATGCACATATATAACTAAGATAACCAAAGATATCGAATTAGGGTTCAAGAAAGTTAACAACCTTGGAATTATTTACAGACAAAATTAAGGCATCCAGAGTCTCAAACTTATAATTAATATCGAAAATAACAGTTAATTGTTTCTCAATCCAATTTGAGGAAGGGTCACATCATATACCATCTTTCAAAAATTCAAGACAAAAAGATGGCTGCAAATTTTTTTTATACAAACAAGGTAAGGGTTGACTAGATAAATGGATCTTTGGTCATCCACACTTCACAAACCCCTTCTTCTTCAATACAGGGCTTTTGGGCATTAAATCCTTTAAAACTTTTGAGCAAATAGGTTACGACCTAAGTCTTGTACAACAAACCCTTTATCTCTTTGAAAGAAAAACAAACCCCCATAAGTCATAATGGCCACCATCGAGTCTTACCTTGAATGGAGAAGGTAGTGAAAACAAGAAATACATTCAACACTGGAAGCCAAAACACCAAACTCAAGAGCCCAAGATAGGATAGGAAACCATGCTTACAGGGAGGAACCCAGGTATAAGCCATAACCCAATTGAGCTCGTGCATTTGCTTGTATCTACATCCCATAAGGCCGTAGTTAGTAACTACGAGTTATATTGAAAAAACAATAGATAAACAAAGTAATAAATCATCCCATCATTAAGGGATTACATTCATTTATTTGGTAGTGCTATGAAGTTGTTGATGACTGGAGAACGAGCTAGTGGTTATTGGAGTCAATATTTTTAAGGGAACCAACAATTGTCATGATAGTGGAGGAAATTTACATTTAGTTTAATAGAGAAAATTGAACCCTCACTCGACCCTTCTAGTATGGACCTAGATAAGATCGATCCCCGATGCTGTAAACAACAAACAATGGGCCATAAAACCCTTGCAACCTTTTGAGATACTAATGTATGACACTAGCACAAAAGTTGTCTTTTCTACGCAAGTGAAACACGTCAACAAGTAATTAACTGTAACAAATATAAATGTTATAAATATTAAGATTTAAATACTAAATAGGTTAATTAGGGTAATTAATTAATTACTCAAGAGGTGACTTGAAAAGTCACCTCCCTTCCCACTCAAGGTATAAAATACTCGACATTAATTCTTGTAAATCATCTTATCATCTTATCATTATCAATATTTATTATTATTTACCAATATGTGGTATTTAGATTGCCTATGGGCCTTTAAAAAAATTACGAACGTAAAAAGAAACTTTTATGCTTCAGTGGTATCAGAGCCTCATTAGATGATCCAACTTTTGGCCATATTTATCAGACCTGGTCTGAATTTTTTGGCTTGTAGCCTTACTCCAAAGTTTCCCTGAAATTGTGAATTCTTCCACATAACCCAACCCCACTCTCTCCACCCTTCCACATCCTCTGTACTTTGTTGTGCCTTTCCTTGTCACCTTCTCCACCACCCATTGCTCTTCCTCACATCCCTCGTCGCTTCCCCTCTGCAACCACTGCAACCCTCACACTTCCACATCCCCAACACTCCTCCTTTCTCCAATATTTCCCTGTCTACTCTACACCACGCCCTCCTCCCCAACACCTCCCTCCTTGGCCTGCACACTCTCCATCCTCACTTCCCAATGCATCTCCCATGTCTTCCACGCCCTTCTCCTTATAACTCCTCCATCCACCTCCCTTCACCATTAATATCCACCTCCTCTACTTGCTTGCGCCCTCGATCTCCCTTCGTGTCGACTCCCTCCAACCCACACGCCCTCCCAATTCACGGTTGCTCCTCCCCAACCTGCACTTCCAATACTCCACTTCCCACATCTCCTCTCATTCCATCCTTCCACCCTCCCTTCTTCTCGTACAACATCCTCCACACTACCCTCACCCATCCTCCCCCGCACTCGTCTCCCTCGGCCACCACCTCGGCCCCCCTTCCGCACCTCCTACCCGCTCCACGCGAGCCCTACACACACAAAAAAAATAATAATTATCCATTTCAAAAAAAATGTTATAATAGTAATAATAATTATCAATTACCCTTTAGTACTATTTAAATACCTATAATATTTTTATTTTTATTTTTATAATAATTATTATTATTATTACTTTTAATAGTTGAAAAGTAAAAAAAAAAAAAATACAAAAGAAAAGAATATTGAAAGAAAGTTGATGTTAAAAAAAAAGGGAAGATCAAAAAGAGGACCACATTAAGGGTTATTACACCTTTTGGGTGTCTACTTATTATCGAAAAAGAAAAAGGAGTAAGTCAAAGACCATTTAACTTCGAAGAATCAAGTCAAAAGATGACCAATCATTGTCGAAGAAGTCAAATTGAAAAGAAGGCTTATCAAGAACTTGAGACGCATTATTGTCAAAGAAGTTGAAGATCAGTTATCATCGAAGAGCAAATAACAAATGAGAAGAAGACCCTTATCATCAAGAAATCAAGTTAAAGGAAATGAAGATCATCCATCATTGAAGAATTCAAAGGAAGGTTTTTCAAGGAAGTCAAAGAACCTCTATCATCAAAAAAGTCAAAGACTATTTATCCTCAAGAAGAAATCAAGTTAAGAAGACCCCGTTAGCATCCAAAGTCAGGAATTATGGTGAATTCTAAATCAAAATTCCAGTCCCAACTACGAGTAGCATTGGACAAAGCATTTAAAATGATGAAGCTCGATATTTCTACAGGATTAATAGAGCAGGAGAATCATTATCTAAAAATCCGCATTGAGATATTATCTAGTCAAATTGAGGAATTAATGAGTCAAAAATATACTAATCAGAATCTACAAAACCAAAAAATCATGAAAAATGAAGTCGAAAATAAAGAAGAAATAAAATGATTAAACAAAATCATCAAGGACAAAGATGACGAAATCACGCAAATTCAGACAAAAGTAAGATACCAAGAAGCAGAGAATTGCCACCTTCAACAACAGATTGAGGAACTTTAGCAGAAAGACGACGACTCAAAAAAAGCGCACAAGTTGGAAATTACGAAATTCAATAACACATTAACAAGCAATATCGAAGAACTATTTTTCCTAAGAATTCATAACAAGACATTACTTACGAAAATCAAGAAGCTGAAACATAGTCGGAAGACAAAACATTCAAATGAAGACCTAGAGGGAAAAATACTAGAACAACAAGATGAAAACCGTCATCTGAAAAATCATAATCAAGAACTAGATAAGCAAATTGAGAAGTTTAAAGAGGACAAAAAGGAGCAATACAAAAAGTTCGAGAAGATTCAAAGTAACAACAATATATTGCAGATCAAATTAGAGCAAATTCAGGAAGAAGCATCTAGACTCTCTGAAAAGAAAACTCAAGTTCAAGAAAACGAAGCAAAAGAAGAGACAACAAGGTCTCCTTATTGTTACCCAAATTATAAATGTCATTTTGACCAACGACAGACTCAAAATGAACATACACAGAGGAATTACGATGTCAGACAAGCAAGAACATCGAATCAATACACTAAGCATCAAACAAAAAGTTACGTCCCACAAAGCGATCAAATAGCTCTGATAAAAATAGATCTCGAATGGACCACATTAGAGATGATGCGACAGTTCTCCCTTGGGATTCGTAACTCATATCACCTCATTTCAACAAGTGTCGCCAGTACTAAAGAAAGGATCTAGAGATGTCGGTTCAAACAAAAAAATCATTTGTTTCCAATCATCTTTGAGGACAAAGCTTCCCTTAAGGGGAAGGCAATGTAACAAATATAAATGTTATAAATATTGGCATTTAAATACTAAATAGGTTAATTAGGGTAATTAATTAATTACTCAAGAGATGACTTGAAAAGTCACCTCCCTTCCCACTCAGGGTATAAAATACCCGACATTAATTCTTGTAAATCATCTTATCATTACCAATATTTATTATTATTTACCAATACGTGGGATTAAGATTGCCTATGGGCATTTTAAAGAAATTACGAACAGAAAAAAAAGCTTTTACGCTTCATTAACTATACATTAAAACTTATAACATTGGATTTTTAAAATGTGTTATTTTATCTAGTTGAAAATGTTGGGATTCTAGATAAGCCATTGAGATAACTTAAAGGAGACTAGTGTTAACAAAGCAAGGTTTGGATAGTATTTTACCCAAGCTTGGGACCCATAGCTTTCCATATCTCCAAGTGCAATTTATCACTTGCTTAGAGTGTTCCAATGAGCAGTAGTCCTCGAGACTCTGAGTCAGTTGTTACAAAATAAAACTCCGTAGGAGTTATGCATCAATGGTGGTAAAGATAGTGAAGAAAATAAAACTGAAATAATTCTTGTAAGGCTCGTGTGATTAAGTAAATATTTCCTTAAAATGATTAACCTTCATAGTAGGAATGATCAGGGTTACAGAGGCTACCTGCATTAAAAAAAAAATGAAGTTGTTAGCTTAATGCTATATAAACAATGTTGCCTAAAATAGGCTTGATATTCTTTAAAGTTGATGTTTTGACTTACATCCAATAAAAGGAAATTCTACAAGTAAAGCTATGTGTGCAGATAATAAATTTAAATCGCAAGACATTTATAAAATTATCATTATGTTAATGATGTAAATTTTTTTTAAAAATTAGGTTAATAAAGGACATTACAAATGGTATCAAAGCTAGAGGTTGCAGCACGTGCACCCAATGGATTCCATTATATAGTGTTAGTTAAAGATCCAAACATTAATAGTAGTTTAAACTGACAAACCTTATTATCTGCAGACAAAAAACAAGATCAAATACTATATCCAGGACAAAGGAAATATGGTAGAGAAAAGGCCTTACATTGGAAACATGCCGACATTAAAGCAAGAAGGGATCTACTTGGAATTATAAAATAAAAGACAAGTTGATGTATAGTCTGAGATGTTGGAGACAATGAGAAGCCTTAAAGTAGACTTAGATAGTCTAAAGGCTAGTAATGCCAAACTATTGAAGGATAAGTTTGAAAAAGAATAATTAAATGAGCTTATGTTGAGAAGTCTAATAGATAACATGGGGTTAAAACAAAATGGAAAAAAAATGTTGTAGCATGGATAAAAGAAAACATAATAAAAGAGTGAATTTTGATGATTAATCCCTAAGTAACTCACAAACTTCATCCAAAAAATCAATAAATAGTTCAGATAGAAGTGAGCCGATAATAAGAAGGAGAAAAGGGAAGAGGGATGAGTTACGAGGGGAATTCAAAAACATCCTACCACCTACTTTCGATGGTCAATCGGAGGAATAATCTGAGGCATGGTTGTTAAACATGACTAAATAATTTTAGATCTATACGTATTAATATGACCTAAAGATTCAGTTAGCTATTTACTAATTAAGTGATAAATATGCCTTGTGGTGGCAAGAAGCAAAAAATGTGAATAATGTGCAAGGTAAGGACTTAACTTGGACGCTTCTTAAAAGGCAGTTTAAAAAGAAGTATCTGTTGGAAAGGTACTATGATGAAAAAGCAAAGGAATTTAATGAATTGAATCTATGACAACTATGAATGGATGAATTTGTAACTAAATTTGTTAATCTACAACGCTATGTACCATACTTAAAAGAAGAAAAATCCAGAGTCTATAGGTTTGTTAGGTGTTTGTCTCAATCCTATAAAGACGAGATAGAATTTGACATGCCAAAAACAATGGATGATGTTATTAGAAAAGAAAAATTGTTTTATCTACAATTCAAATAGTGACCTGAACTGAATAAAAATTGGCAAAATAAAAAGAGGGAAAAGCAGGAACAAAGGAGAAAAGGATACAAAACTTGACCATTTAAGAAAGGGGAAAAAAATTATTCAGATAATAATCACAGTCGGTTTAAAAATTTTCAAAATCCTACTACAAGTTGATATGTTAAGCGAACAGGGGTTGTTGGTAGCAAGTTTACTAATATAGTAAAGTGTTGGGGTTGTAATGGGCCTCATGTGTACCGGAACTATCCGTACAACGATGATAAGAAAGGACCAAATGTGAACACTTTGCAATAATATTCTACCATAAACGATGTATCAAGGAACATACCTCGAATTAATGCTTCCTTAGAGGACCGTTGGGAAAATCATCAGTCTACCAAGTTAGAGGTTAAAGGTAATATTTTGAAAAATGTAAGTTACACAAGGACAAAGAAAATAAATCATGGTTGGTTTAGCTAGCTACTGGAACCAAAATAAAAATTTCAAAAATAGTAAGAGAATGTAATCTGTCAATGAACAACATGAATACTAAAGAAAACTTATATATCTTACCTCTAGGTTCTTACGATGTCTTAATTGGCATGGAATAGCTAGAAGCTCATCATGCAGTAATAAATTTCTTAGACAAGACATTTACATGTTTAGATGAACAAGGGAATAGACAGTTCATAAAAGGTGTATTTAAACAGGTGTCTATAACACAAATTTGCACACTACAACTTAAAAAGTGTACTAGGAAAGGTTTCCAATTATATGTTGTCCAAGTATCATATGGTGGAAATGATAATCAGAAGTTAGTTTTAGAGGATAACCCTATATTAAAATAATTTCATAATGTTTTTCCGTAATAAATTTATGGCTTAACCCCTAGGAGAGACCTGGACTTTACCATTGATTTAACATTGGGGTCAACACCAGTATACAGAGCCACTTATCGAATGAGTATCCCCAAACTCATAGAGTTAAGACTGCAGTTACAAGAACTACTTGATAAGAAATACATTAGGCCAAGTGTATCACCGTGGGGTGCACCTATCCTATTTGTCAAGAAAAAGGATGGTGCTCTCTGCTTATGCATTGATTATCGACAGTTGAACAAAATGGCCATTAAAAACAAATATCCTTTACCTAGAATTGATGATCTGTTTGATCAGGTAAGGGAAGCTAAAAAAATTTCTAAAATTTATCTCAAATATGGGTATCATCAAATTAGATAAAAGATGAAGATATTCATAAGACTTCACTCAGGACAAGGTATGGTCACTATGAATTTGTAGTCCTTTGTTTTGGATTGACTAATGCTCATGGCGTGTTTATGTGCTTAGTGAATAATGTAATTAGTAAATATTTGGATAAGTTTGTACTCGTATTTATTGATGAAATTTTGATTTACTCTAAGGATGAAAGGGAGCATGAAGAACACTTAATCTAGTATTGCAAAATTTGCATGAACATCAATTGTATGCTAAACTCAGTAAGTGTGAATTATTTAAGAAAGAAATACAATATCTAGGTCATATTATTTCAAATCAAGGTAGAGTTGTCGATCTTGCAAATATTAAATCCATTCTAGAATGGATTTTACCAAAAGATGGCCATGATATCAGATGTTTTATGGGCATTATGTGTTACTATAGACGATTTATTTAAGGATTTTCAAGAGTATCTAACCGTATTACTTCCTTGCAGAAGAATGGTGTTAAATTTATATGGAGCCAACAATGTCAAGGCAACTTTGATACTTGCTGAAACACTTACTTACCAGTGCTCCTGTACGAAAAATAGTTGATCCATAAAAATATTTTGTGGTTTGTACAAATGTAAGCAACGGAGGATTACGAGGGGTACTGACTCAAGAAGGACATTTTATCTGCTATGAATCTTGCAAGCTAAAATACTATGAAAAAAATGATGCCCCACATGATCTAGAATTAATAGCCATTATCCATGCTTTGAAAATTTGGTGGCATTATCTTTTAGGAGAGAAATTTATTATCTTTTAGGAAAGAAATTTATGTTGTTAACATATAATTATGGGTTGAAATATGTCTTTGATCAAAAGATGCTTAATGCATGACAAGCCCGATGGATTACCTTATTAAGTGAATATGATTTCGATATAAAGTGTATTAAAGTTAAAGAAAATGTAGTTACGGATGCCCTTAGCCGAAAACAACATGAGTTACATGTGATTATAACGAGCAACTATGAATCTAATTTGAAAAAAATGATAAAAACAACCTTAAAAGAAGATTTAGAGTATAGGAATATGTTAGAAAAATGTCTTAACAAATCTTATTTAGAGGCTGTAAATGAATTTCAAATTGATACAAAGGGATTTTTAAAAACATAATTTATATACCACAACTACAAATTAAACAAATTATTTTTCAAGAGCTTCAAGACAGCCTATATTCTGGACATACGGGATACCAAAAAATTATTGCAGCCCTCAAAAAGGATTTTTATTGGCCAAATATGAAAAAGGACATAGTAGAATATGTTTCCAAATGCTTAAAATGTCAATAAGCTAAAGCTATTCATCAACAACCCGCTAGATTATTGCAACCTATACCCATTCCATAATGGAAATGGGAAACAATCACAATGGATTTTATTACTGGTTTTCCTAGAACCAAGAGACAAAATATTCTATTATGATAGTAGTTGATAAGCTTACTAAAGTGGCCCATTTTATACTTGTCAAATCTACATACAAGGCAATTAATATAGCTGAAATATCCATGAAATAAAATTTTAGGCTTCATGGATTACCTAAGACAGTGATTATAGATAGGGATACTAAATTTACATCAAACTTTTGGAAAGCTTTGTTTCCATGCTTGGATACTAAACTGAATTTTAGCACTTTCTATCACCCTCAAATAGATGGGAAAACAAAATGGGTAAATTAGGTACTTGAAGATATGTTGCGTATGTATTTTATGAAAAAACCAGGAAAGTTGGAAGATTTCTTGCATTTAGTTGAATTTGTGTATAGCAACGACTATCGGGCTTCTCACAAAATGAATCCTTTTGAGGCAATATACAACAAAAAATGTAAAATACCCTTAAGTTGGGGAAATCCATACGATTGGTTAACTTTGGGATCGCAAATTTTGTAGCAAATGGAACAAGTTGTACAACAGATAAAACAAAATCTCAAACAACCCATGATAGAAAATAGATCTATGCTCACAATAAATGGACAGGGAAGGAATCCCAAGTAGGGGGTCATGTGTTTTTAAGAGTGAAACCAAAAAGAATCTATTTAAGGAGTAGAACCTACACCAAATTTTCACCTATATTTATGGGTCCCTTTGAAATTTTATCTAGGGTGGGACTCATTACATATTAGCTAGCCCTACCCCCTCATATTAGAATTCATGATGTTTTTCATGTGTCTATTTAAAAAAAATATGTCTCTAACCAAACTCATGTTATTGACTGGGATGTGCTCCAAGTGGAACTAGAAGGAGAGATTCTTATAGAACCAATATGTATCATAGACATGAGAGAGATAATGCTTCGAAAGAGGGAAATCTTTCAAGTTAAATTACAAATATTGGAACATTATGCTCCAGAAGATGCCACGTGGGAAAGAGAAGATGATTTGAGACAAGCATATCCTTTCTATTCCAATCATAAGATGTTGATTAAGTTTCACTGACGACAGTGAAAGGATTTAGGGGGAGGATTGTAATACCCCTGGTTAAAGATTGAATTACTAAGATAGACATGTAAATAATGGTAGTTTCCTTGATAAATTTATGACTTTAGTGACTTTAAACAACATGTAAATATATAAGTATTTAATGATTTTGATTAAACTATTGTATGAGTGTGAGCATCCTTATAGTTAATTGAAAGAACTCATCCTTAAGATAACTACTCATATGTACTCATCCCTAAGGGGACAAGTGTAGGATTCCAAGTAGGGCAATCTGGATTCTTTGACTAAGTTTGTCTCACATGTTTTCTGTAGCTCTTGATTTGGTAGCTTATTGGTTGTTTTGCATGGTTTGTATGATGATTAATTTCTCATAAAGTAATTGCATATCACATTAATACATCATAACCCAATGACAACTGATATAATGTAATTGACCAAATCATTGTACTTTGGCAAACCCATAGACTTCAAAATAAGAGTTTTATGCAATAATAAATAATGGAATTTACTCAAGACTGTCTCATGCAATAAGATCTTAGAAGAGTATAAATATGACCTTTAAACAGTGGCCTTTCAGGAATGATGATGATGGTTATTATAACTGTAAATAGTGAGCAGCCTCTTGTCATGTGATACCCTGGAGGGCAGATATGAATATAAAGATGCTCCAACGCATGAGATGAAGGCTCCTTGCTGAAGGTGTTAATTAATGGTGTTGTTGGCTTCCATGGAATATGTATAAGGTAGACGCACAAAGAAAGTTTACCAACTGATTTGGGTTGTCTTGAAGATTGATGCACTAACCACACTTATCATGCAATACACTCATGATTCCACAACAATAGGGTTTGTCAAATAATGATGTTGTAGCAGTGTAGATATTAAATAGCATATGGTTGTATCAACTTCTAATATGTGGTTCTTTGAGCTTGTAATTAGTATGCTAAAATTATGTTGATAGTAGATTGTTGAAGAATAAGACAGTTGTTGTATATGATGTAAAAATGTGTGGATAGTGGACTGTTGGAAACCCAGGCAGCTGCTGCATATAAGTTGAGAAAAACTACGCTTGGATAGGTGGTTGTAGCAAATGAATAACACCTTGGAATAAATATGAAGCTGCCCAGTAAGGTAAACTCAGTCTAATAACCATATTTGTCATGGAGATTATACATGCAAACCTTGAATAAGGTGACTCCCAACGAGATGGAACTGTGATCTCTTTTACCCCCTATTTCCTTCAAACAAATAGCTGATCTATGCCCACGATCTCAGCAATGTAATGAGAAGTTGTTAGGAAGGGAAATCGTGGCTCTTCTCATGGATGGTTGCGCCCTTCTTTAAGGGATCTTGTTGCTTTTGTCTTCAAGGAAGGTTATGCCCTAGTTTGAGGAGGAATAACACGCACTTGTTCTTTAATGAAGATACTATGTTCTATAGTAGCTAGGGAACCCAATAGCTTATGGATAAACAGTTGCAAAAGGTAAATGCTCCCTCAGGAAGGCATTCGTTTTGGAATAGAAGATTGCTGCCTTAAAGGATGAATAGATGCACCCTATCAAATCCTATATCTACCTGGGCTGCCCTCAAATCTCTATGGTGAATACTGAATCTGATGTAAAGATGAATAATAATGGTAGACCTAGATGATCTACCCTTAGAAGTGATTAGGGCAGATAGATTTCACTGCCGAAATACACTTTTTTCCTAGGGAAGTGTGCCCTAAACCCTAAATGGCTCTCAGAGCTCTCAAACCGAATCTCAATGATCAATAACAATAATGGATACCCAGTAACTCAGTTTATCTTTCTTTTATTACCTTGACATTACATGCCCTAAACCTAAGTCACTTTTCTCTTCTATTTCTTCGTTGAGTTGCATGCATCTCAGTTGTTGCATGCGTGCATGCATCTCACTTCTGCATGCATACATCTCACTTTTGCATGTGTGCATGCATCCCACTTTTACATGCGTGCATGCATCCCAGTTTTGCATGCAGCATGCATCTCACTTTTGCATGCGTGCATGCTCTTGAGCTAGGGCTCGCATGCTCTTTATGTACTTTTTCCAGTTTTACCCAAAACAAAACATTACAGTCCTCCCTCACCAAGATTGCTTGTCCTCAAGCAATACCAATGCAACTCCCCAATTCATCGAGCTGAACCAACTGAATTTAGGGATAATCCCAGGATCCTAGATCATCCTAGGAGCTTTGTAGCACCCTCTCCTCAAGGTACTATTGTGCGAGGTACCAAAACAAGAGATATCTTGAAAGCATCATGTAAGTAGAGTAATCAACTAGGGTGGGAACTCGGCCACTTCCTCATAAAATACCTCTACTAAGGTCTCAATCCCATGTACCTGCAAATAAATGAGGGTCCTCTCATCTCTAGTAACCACTGAACTACCAAGTAGTATAATCCCAGGGTCCCAAACCAATATGAGAATGGCGGAGTACATACTGCATCCACAACTACCCTTTGTATCATCCCTACAAGGAGCATCCTTAAGACTCCAAATCCTTGTTGTACTATCCATTACTGCAATTCTCGAATCCCAGGCTAACCCCAAGAAGAATCCATTGTGTTGATGATGTGCCCCTCTGCTCATAATCATCCAATTATCATGACGTGCCTATAACTTCGACAAACATCTGATTTAATCTAACCGTATGCTTTCCCCTTCCTACCGAGAAGTGGTAAAGTCACCAGGGTCCCATACTGTCCTGTAAGTTGTAAAACACTCTATACTCGTCATGTCGGTCTGCCAAATGCTAGCACAAGACTCCATCTGTCTCCCTTTGAAGGACCAAGCAACCTTAAGCTACACAAACTCCTCAAAATACAAATACTCTACACACCCCAGCCTAAGCATCTCAAGAGTGAACTCTAGAAAATGAATGTTCGTTGTCTCATCTGTATCGGATCTCCATTATGACTGGATTATGAATACTAGGAAGGAAGGTCTGCTCTACCATAAAGAAGTTTGAACCTCTCTTCCACTAGCATCCTCTAAATATAGCGAATCGATCTCCCTCATAGCTCTGTTGATCACCTCTATTATATGGAACAATCCATCATGCAGGTGAATGTCTGGATCCCACCACCAACTAAGGGGTCCACCAAACCTGACTCTAACGAACTGTTGTCATACCATCCAGATAGTGATATGAGTTTAAATGTAATCCCTTGGTAGAAACCAAGTACTAATAATTGAATCTACTCCTACTAATCTAATCAGCTCCAATCCAACTACATCTATACATCTGCTAGCCCCCATACTATCAAGGTGCTCAAGTAATCCATGGGATATAAGCAACTCCCTGGGGTGTAGCTCTTCCACCTGCGATGTTTCATAATCATGCAAGTACTGAGAATTCCCTACCCAACACAAATCATGCATAGCCCTCATGACTCTCTCCCTAAGTAAGGACTCGGGGTTGACAGTGGTGCAATCTCTATGGGAGATGATGTCTCCTCCTACTCCGTCGATTGTGCTCCCTATGAACAAATCTAATACCATAGCTGCTATGTCGATCCTACCATACATCTTTGATGAACCTGTGTTGCAAGGTGTTGACACATCATCTCTACTTTGTTTGGAGATGAGGGTGGTCTGCCCTAGTCTGCGTAGATAATCCTACTCTGAATCATGCGACTAGAAAATCAGACACTCCCTCCAATGTCTTTTCATATCATATTCGAGATCCTTCCAAGAGAGTCTGTCGCTAATCTACTGATAGGTCATGAGGTGTCTCTCTAAAGTTGTCTCATGTATAGTTCTCAGGATTGAGATCCTAAGTGCAGACTCAAAGGCGAGGTATATGGTGTCTCTGTAGTAGATGATTTCATCCACTACCTTGTATTGGTCATCCTGGATGCACCCATCCATAAACTCACATGCAAAGGCATCCTTGGAATATTCCACCAAAAGATGGGATTTCCAATCAGGGATAATCATAGTGAGCCAATCCCAAGCATCTGGATCCATATCCTCTATGTTAGATCTCTCCTCGGTTACCGACAGCTTTGATTGCTCCTCCTCAGAATACCAAACTCCCCATGCTCCTTGTGCATAGTCCTTGTCGGAAGTTGTTATCCAAACCATGAGTGGTACTCCTACTCTCATGTACCATAACTATCCTGTATCCTCCTACGTTCTCTCTCTGCTGGTGTCATCTGAACCAAGATCCCACACATCTATACTATACTCATTTTGAAAAGCATGGGGTGTATCTATGTCATTATTGGATAGTCCTTAGAGCATGTCTCCCATAACACATCCGCAACTCCATGTGGAGCCATCCATGGCCCCTCCATAAGAAGTGAATCATAACCTCCATCTTGTCTAGCATGTATAGAGTCAATCCTCTCCGAGTCATGCTTCTCTGCATGTATCTCATCCATCATGAATGTCATGACTCTTGCAATAGATGATGAAGAGTGTACCAACTCCAACTCGTCTTGTATGTTCAAATCACTCCATATCACCGCTAGGTGATAACACCCCTTGATCCTTACAAGCATCAATACTAAGGTGAGATGATGAATACTCAATAATGGATGATCTGATAAATGCATCATGTGCAATATCCTCCTCTGGTATTGTCAACTTCATATCAAGCTGTTCACTAACGTAGTTCTCCTCTCCACCATTTTAACTCCATATCAAGTTTACCATCCACCTGTATATCATGCTCATCTTTTTGGTGGAAAGGCCTGTTGTAAGCTCTTGGCCTGTTCTTACCTTCAAAGTGGAAAAAATCCATGAAGGTCATGGCTGACTGAAAGTTGTCTCCCAATGCTCTATATTCTCTCGAATATCCCCCCATTGGCTCATCTGGATCTACCTATACTATGGGAATTGTGGTTGGGCTATCTAAGAACTGTGGTATGGTAGGTCGGGCGAACCTATTGTAGAGATGTGGGTGGCTCTGTAATTGTTCCCCATCGCTTATTGTGGATACCCTATCATTGTTGGGAGACATAGGACTGTGTAAGTCGGGCCTTGCTCTATCTGTCATTTGTTTGATGACACTCACCATTTCCTTTTGTCATGAAGTTAGTTCCTTCAAAGCATAAATGAGGCTATTGAAAGTTACTCGATCATTCTCTGCCACTATTTCTTTTCCTTTACCCTTTTCAAACTGAAACTTTGTATTCATCTATCTGTTAATAACTGCATGCTCCCACAGCTGGCGAGGAACATGCTCTGATACCACTGTAAGATTCCAAGTAGGGTAATCTGGATTCTTTGACTAAGTTTGTCTCACTTGTTTTCTGTAGCTGCTGATTTGGTAGCTTATTGGTTGTTTTGCATGGTTTGTCTGATGATTAATTTCTCATAAAGTAATTGCATATCACATCAATACATCATAACCTAATGATAGCTGATATAATTTAATTGAACAAATCGTTGCACTTTGGAAAACCCATCGAATTCAAGATAATAGTTATTTGCAATAATAAATAATGGAATTTAGTCAATACTGTCTCATGCAATCAGATCTCAGAAGAGTATAAATCTGACCTTTAAACAGTGGCCTTTGTGGAATGATGGTGATGGTTGTTATAACTGTAAATAGTGAGTAGCCTCTTGTCATGTGATATCCTGGAGGGAAGATCTGAATATACAGATGCTCCAATGGATGAAGGCTCCTTGTTGTAGGTTGCAGCGAAAAACTATTCGCTCATACAATAATAGTTACCAAAAGACCTGGTAAATCAAATAAGCCATTAATAAGTGAACTTATATAGATATTTTCAATAGATAAGAAGATGATTAATAATTTACAATGAGGCTCGCTTTTATAGGCTTGAGCATGTATAGTGAAGGGTTACACCCTTTCATTTAATAATTAATAACTTTAATTAACATACATATAATATTCATAGCATTGCCACTCTCTTAGAAAGGCTTTGTCCTCAAAGCCTTATAATTTTGTCGGATTGTTCTTTGCGATGTCATGGCTGATGAAACATGTCGATACGAACTGCTAAGTGTAGAGCATAACTTTCGATATGTGGATGGGTCAATCCATCCCAAATTGATTTGTTGCTGACTGTTGGGATTCCCAATTGATCTGTCGTTAAGACCTTTGATCACATTAGTACCATCGTCTTTTGACATTTCCGTCTTTTCAGAATATCGGTTTTTATGGTTGGGGTGTCTATAGGGAATTTTCATAATGTCATTTTCTTTTACGAGTGTCGTCTTTTGAGCATTGATCTGAGCTGGGATTTTTATTTTCGTCTCTTGAGGTTTTAAGGTTTCATTTGGTATCTTTTCCAACTTGTTTCCTAACTGCCTGTTATCATTTTGAAGCTTCTTAATCAATTCGACTTGCGATTTTCTGTCATCTTCAGATGTCTTAAGTTGCTCCTTAAGATCTTCATTATGACTTTTGATACAACTATTTTCTTCCTGTTTGTCTAGAAGTTTCCCTTCAATGTCGTCCATCGATTGTTCTATGTTTCGGCTATTTTTCAACTTCTTAATTTTTGTGACTAGTATCTTGTTATGATTTCTTAGTCTAAAAATTTCTTCAGTATTGTTAGATAATGCTTTATTACTCTTCGCGATCTCTGACTTATGTGTCTTTTTAGAGTCGTCATTTTGTTGTTGAAGAACTTTTATCTGTTGTCGACACTAGCCGACCTCTGATTCTTGACTTTCTAATTTATGTTGTAACTACATTAGTTCTTCATCTTTGTCGTTAACGATTTTGTTCAAGCGTATTATTTCTGCTTCATAATTATTTATTTCCTTCTTTATATCTTGATTTTTCAATCTCTGATTGAAATCACTTTCATCTTTTAATTCCTTGATTTGTGCACATAATTTTTCTATGTGATTTTTCTTGTTGGACATTGTTTGTTCATTGAACCGTTCTTGTATCTTATGTAGTTCAAATCTTTATTTTTGATTGTGTATTAATGTCTCGTAATTCTTCATTGTCTTTTCAATAGCGCTTTAACTTGGCTTCTAATTTCTCTCGCAAATCGGCTTCCATGGTTTCTGTCTTCTTCGATGGTGGAATGACCTTCTTTGATTTCTTTGATGAGTCTTTCTTAAACTTGGTCATCTTTCTTTGACTTGACTTATCCAACGATGGATAGTCTCTGCTAGATCTTCACTTCTTGTTTTTCTTCGATTTGTCTTCTTTGTCTTTTTCTCAATTTTTTTAGACTTCAATACTTCTTATCTTTTTTTCTTTTTTTTAAATAATTATTATTTTAATAAAATAATAATAATTATTAATTATTTAATTAATAATAATATTATTAATGCTTTCATAAACTATATATATATATATATATGTTTTCCAAAAATTAAAATATTTAAACAATATAATAATATTATAATGTTTAGTATTTTTTTTTTGAAAATTTTGTTAGGGTTTGTGAGGATGGAGGTGAGGGCGTGTACGGAGGCTGGGTGTGCATTGGAGTTGGTGGTGGAGGTGGTGGTGGGCCTGAGGGAGCTGGCGGTGGAGTGGTGGTGGAGTGTTGGAGACGTTGGGAAGGGGGTCGTGCAGGTGGAGGGAGAGCTGTTGGCGGTGGTGGGAGTGGTGGTCGGTGGCAGATTGAAGGGGAGCGACGGCAGAGGTGGACGGGGGGGCCGCGCAACAGGAGAGACGGTAGGCGGGAGGGACATGGAACAGGCTGGAGGGCGCGGGTATGGAAGAGCGCAGCAGTGGGAGGAGATGCATGGGGGTCGCAGGGTTAGAGGGGACGTGGATACTGGGCGAATGGGCAAGCGTGAGGTGGAAAGGATGAGAAGTAGCACGATGTGTGAGAGCAGGAAGATGGAATAATGAGAGGAGGGATAGGCATGTAGCGAGTGGGGATGGCGTGGTTCTGTGCATATGAGGAGGAGCGCACACAGAAGAGGGAGGTCGAGAGGAGGTGTGGGATATGCAAGCCGGGGAATGGATGGATATGGAAGATGGCTATGCGATGGAGTATGGTGGAGGATCGAGCAGGAAGGAGCACGGGAGATTGACGTGGGGGGTAGGCAGGAGTGGGAGGGAAGCGAATGAGTGGTGGTGGTGGTGGAAGAAGATCCGCGTGAGGGATACGCAGGAGTGATGGCGAGTGTGGGAATGGTGGTTGTGGCCAAGGTCCTTTGTTGATTAAAAATCGTGATCCAAAGAAACTCTGGTGAAGTGGCCGGTAGCCGGAATCAGGGAGGGCCGAAAGGCTTCGATACCAAATGCAGCAAAAAACTATTCGCTCATACAATAATAGTTACCAAAAGACCTAGTAAATCAAATAAGCCATTAATAGGTGAACTTATATAGATATTTTTAATAGATAAGAATATGATTAATAATTTACAATGAGGCTCACTTTTATAGGCTTGAGCATGTATAGTGAAGGGTTACACCCTTTCACTTAATAATTAATAACTTTAACTAACATACATATAATATTCATAGCATAGGTGTTAATTAATGGTGGTGTTGGCTTCCATGGAATATGTATAAGTTGGATGCACAAACAAAGTTTACCAACTAATTTGGGTTTCCCTGAAGATTGACACCCTAACCACACTTATCATGCAATACACTCATGATTCCACAATAATCTGGTTTGTCAAATAATGATGTTGTAGCAGCGTAGATATTAAATAGAATATGGTTGTAGCAACTTGTAATATGTGGTTTTTTGAGCTTGTAATTAGTATGCTAAAACTATGTTGACAATAGACTATTGAAGAATAAGACAACTGCTATATATGATGTAAAAATGTGTGGATAGTGGATTGTTGGAAACCCAGACAGCTGCTACATATAAGTTGAGGAAAACTATGCTTGGATAGGTGGTTGTAGAAGATGGATAACACCTTGGAATAAATATGAAGCTGCCCAGCAAGGTAAACTCAGTCTAATAACCAGATCTGTCCTAGAACTTATACATGCAAAACCTGAATAAGGTGAAGCCCAACAAGATGGAACTGTCATCTCTGTTACCCCCCTATTTCCTTCAAATAAATAGCTGATCTATGCCCATGATCTCAGCAATGTAATGGGCAGTTGTTAGGAAGGGAAATCATGGCTATTCTCATGGATGGTTGTGCCCTTCTTTAAGGGATCTTGCTGCTTATGTTTTCAAGGAAGGTTATTCCCTAGTTTGAGGAGGAAGAACACGCCCTTGTTCAGTAATGGAGATAATATGTTCTGCAGTATCTAGGGAACCCAATAGCTTATGGATAAATTGTTGCACAAGGTAAATGCTCCCTCAGCAAGACATTCATTGTGGAATAGAACATTGCTGCCTTAAAGGATGAATAGATGCATCCTCTCAAATCATGTATCTGCCTGGGATACCCTCGAATCTCTATGGTGAATACTGAATCTAATGAAAAGTTAAATAATAATGGTATACCTAGATTATCTACCCTTATAAGTGATTAGGCTAGATAGATTTCACTGCCGAAATACACTTGTTTCCTAGGGAAGTGTGCCCTAAACCCTAAATGGCTCTCAGAGCTCTCAAACCGAATCTCAATGATCAATAACAATAATGGATACCCAGTAAATCACTTTAGATTTCTTTTATAACCTTGACATTGCATTCCCTATACCTAAGTCACTTTTCTCTTCTATTTCTTCGTTGAGTTGCATGCATCTCACTTGTTGCATGCATGCATGCTTGCATGCATCTCACTTCTGCATACATGCATGACTGCATGCATCTCACTTTTGCATGCATGCATGCATCTCACTTTTGCATGCATGTGTCCATCCCACTTTTGCATGCATGCATGCATGCATCCCACTTTTGCATGCGTGCATGCTTGCACACTCTTGAGCTAGGGATCACATGCTTTGCATGTCCTTTGTTCCAGTTTTACCCAAAACAAAACATTACAACAAGTGTCCAAATGTGGGGGAAGTAGTTACTAATCAAGAAAGTCCTAGGAAAATAAAATACATGCCCAGGGAGGAAAGAAATCCCCCCCACCCCCGCATCCCCATGAAAAAAGGGTGAAGAGAGATTTCAGGATCTAAAGTAATCGAGCTATTAGGCTCAGTAAAAAGATAACAATTAGATATTTTAGTTTCTATTTTGTGAGTTGTCGGGCTCAAAAGAGAAATCAAAGCTTTTAGGCTTGGTAATAAATGAGCTTTCAGGCTCTTTACAATAACCCTACCCTTACATCTTGGTGTAACTTGAAGAGGATTGGTTAGCATATTAAATTTGAGTTTTGGACAAGGGGGTGGATTCTTGGAGGCTATATTGGCTTCGAGGTCCTAAGGCCGGGTAGAGTGTGGCTTCTCAACACATAGTACCATTACTTATCCATAGATAAGTTCTTAATTCTTATCATTAAGGTTAAAGTTAATTGAATTTTTCTGTTAATGTTATAAGTTACTTCAGTTGTTATTATGGTTGCATATGTTACAATAATAACTGTGCACAATTTGTAGATATATAACTATGATTAGCTATTTTCTGGTTATTTTTATTAAATAGGTAATTTAGGGTTTAAAAGTCTATGAAAAACTCACGTATAATTATAGCATAGTAAAAACCTGGATTGTTAATCCTAAGAAGTTTAAAGAATTTTGCTTGGTAAATCTGTACCCAACCTTCCTATTTAGGGGAATATTTTAAGTAAAAATTTAACTGAGGCCGAACCCATGGAAGTTATAAATAACCTGTGCATGATATATATTTCTAAAACAAATACAATTTAACTAATAATACAAATTATTTTTTATAAATTTTCTTCTTATATTAAACGAAACCTTGTTGAGACTATGAAAAAACAGAAGTCTACTTTACAAGAAATTAAAAAAAGGGGGGAAACTACCACATCATCGACAGCAAGAGTACACTAAGTGTTTAAAAGCATCATTAACATGATTAAATAACTGTAACTAAATTCAATTTAAATTTCAATCATCAAAGAAAACCTGATTATGGGATTACCGCTCATGGATACAAACATGATGCACACATATAACTCAAATAAGAACATATGTCAAATTAGGGTTCAAGCAAGTTAAGAACCTCGACATTATTTACAGAAAAAAACTGAATACAATCAGGGTATCAAACTTATAATTAATATAAAAAATAATAGTTAACTAATGCGCAACCCAAGTTGAGGAAGGGTCACATAATATACCATCTTGTAGAAGTTCAAGACAAAAAGAAGGCTGTAAATTATTTGTTTTACAAACAAGGTAAGGGTTAACTAGCTAAATGGCTCTTTGGTTGTCCACACTTCACAAACTCCTTTTTCTTCAGTACATAGCTTTTAGGGCATTAAATCCTTTAAAATTTATGAGCAAATAGGGTACGGTCTAAGGAATGTATAGAAAACCCTTGCTCTCTTTGAAAGAAAAAAAACCCTCAACAATTGTAATGGCAATACTTTCTGTTTCTGCAATGGCAGAATCAAGGTTGGGAGCCATAGTGTCCTCCCACCTTGATTCATTTGTTTCAAATCAAAACAACTACACATGCCAAAAACATCAATTACACATTTAATACACTAATCAATGTTAATCTAAAAACTGTAAAATGTACATTTAAAAATGAAATCAACCATTTACAAATCATGTAGTAACCTCAGACATAAAGGTATTTTATGCAGGATCGTCCATAGGGCCATGGCAAGTATGGTCGCAGTGAGTGCAATGATGGGGTAATACTCGGGTGTCAAAAGGATCCTTTGGCCCACTAGTTGTCATGGGTGGTCCATGAATAATGGGGCCTGAAGGACCTACACCTGATGGTTCTCCATGTTGCTCTGATGTGTCGTGCTTAGATGATGCCACAAATGTGGTGTGCTATAATATAGTATGAGTAAGTTGTGATATGGTACTGGCAGTCTCAGCTAGAAGATCCAGTAATTGAGGTGTCTGTGGAGAGCGGTTATGCGTACACCTAGGTGCAGGTAGCCCTCTCAATGGGTTACACCTGGAGGCGGTTCGATCCTAGGTAGATGTAAGACCAACCCCATGAAACTCACTAATGTCAAAGTAGTTGACATCTAGGCCCAACACAAACTCCGCATAGAGTTTCAAAAAATAAATAAAGTGGGACCTTCCTATTGTTGCAAGGAGTTTTGTCAAAAACCATAAACCATCGAATCATCCAGTTTTGTTTCCATGGCTCCTATGTGCACCACTCTATGCAAAGGATCCTTTTGCGTCGATCAAGGGGGTAGGTTGGTCCTGGGCGCAATGAAATAATTAACTAGAGTTTGTTTTGATAATGTTCAAGTCTTTGATTTGGTCTCTTACTAAGACCAATGGAATAGTATGCTCTCATCATATCCCTATACTCGGTTACGCTTGCAAATTGACCATGAGCATTGTCAACTGATGCAATGATGATGTTGAGGGATGTGGCTAGGGAAAGTCTTGATGGTTCCCTAGTCGTTCTAAGTTCTTGAAACAAGCTTCTTAATTGGTGTAAATTTTGGTTTATTTGGGTTTTCATGCTTGGGTTCGCCTAGGGGTGAATGTTTACCTCAAGGTTTTCTGTGGATGGGTTTTTTTTTGGGGGGGGTTTGGCTCTCGTTTTTCTATCATTGTGATGGAGTTGAGATTAACTGCGATTAAAAAAAATGAATTTGTTACAATATTGTTTGAGTTTTTTGGATTTTTTATATTGTAATGTTTTTTAAAATCATTGAAAATACAAACAAAAATTGTATTTAGAGGAGAAAATTCTTACCTGGATGATTATTGGGGGATGTAGGTGATGGAATTGGTGTGCATGCGTAGTCGTGGGGTTTTTTTGGACAATGGTGCACTACAAAATCAAGTAAGATGGGTAAGAGACGGGCCTCGTCCTAATTTTTAATATACATAGAAGCATGCATGCACTAATAGTGTGTGCGTGTTAAATGTGCATGTACGCATGCTCTTAAGACCTACATGGATAGCTACATGGAGGTTTGAGAATTTTACCAAACCTTTGCATGCACGCGGTCTTAATGGTGTCTGCGCTATGTTTTTTTCGCTCGTGTGCTCCCGTTGCAACGAATTTGGGGAGCATCTTTGTGCGCACTCCCATAATTGATTTGGGATGCTAAAGTGGATGAAATTTATGTCCACTTTAACCCCATCCTGATATAATTTGCCTAGTTTTTCACATAAACAACCTAACACAAGGAGAATTTAAATGTAACTGATTTGGGATGCTAAAGTGGATTAAATTTGCATCCGCTTTAGCGTCATCTCAATATAATGTAACCAGTTTTGCACTAGAGAACCTAGCATAAGGAGAATATAAATGTAATTGATTTGGGATGCTAAAGTGGACACAATTTGTGTCTACTTTATCATCATCCCTATAGAATGTGGCTCATTTTGCACCTACCATACTTGGATAATTTAATTGTAGTCGATTGGGGATGTTACTCTAGGTGCTAAGTGCACCTAGTTTGGTGCCTAATTTGCATTTTTTTCATTATTAGGACCATAAGGTAAAGGGGTTAATGTTAGTAATATAATAGAGAATGACAATGATGATAACTATGACAATGAGAATGACATGAATGACAAATATGATGATGATGATGACAATGACAATGATGATGATGATTTCAACGATGAGGACAATGACAATGATGATGATGATTTCAAGGATGATGACAATGACAAGGAGGAGGATGACAATGATGATGGTGATGACACTGATTACATCCCTTATCCATTTACCAAAATTATATTACATGGGGATAAAAACATGGGCCAAAACTGGATAAAAAATAACCAATTTGGTGTAGGGTTTATGCAAATAAAAGAATACATGTACCCAACAACAAAGGCAACAATAACGATGATCAACAATGATGATGATGATGATGATGATGATAATGACATTAACAATGATTTGATTATATGATGATGATGATGACAATGACATTGATGATGAAGATGCGAGTGACAATGATGATGACAATGACAATGACAATGACGTTGATGATGACAGTGGTGATGATGATGATGATGATGACAATGGAAATGAAAATGATGTGGTTATATGGTAATGATGATGACAACAAAGATGGGAATGATGACAATGGTGACAGTAGTGATGATGAGAATGACAATGACAATGAGAATAAGAATGACATGAATGATGATGATGATGATGATGATGATGACGATGCTGACGATGACAATGATGATGACAATGACAATGACAATGACAATGATGATGCTAATAGTGATGATGTTGATGGGAATGAGGATGATGATGATGATGATGATTATGACAACGATGATGTGTACAAATATGATGATGATGATGGCATTGATGACACTAGTACAGAATGAGAGAAAAGTGACCAGGCGACCAAAAAAATTGGTCACCACATATTTTTCAAGGGATAAATGAACAAAATTGAGAAATTTTAAGTGAACTGACTAAAAATGACCAATATTTAAATGACCAATTTGGTCATGGGATAAGAAATAAACTAAAAATGACCAAGATAAAATACCAATTTGGTCATGGGATAAGAACTAGACTAAAAATGACCACATAACAATTGGTCATTTTTAGTTGTGTCATTCCGGCAATGGAAAATTATAATTTTGATAATGAATTTGTACAATTTACCAAATTTTAACATTGCAGATGGATTCAGACACCCCTAATTTTAACACTGCAGATGGATTCAGAGACCCCTAATTTTAACACTGCAGATGGATTCGGAGACCCATTTCTATAAGGGGTCTCTGAATCCATCTGCAGTGTTAAAATTTAGTAAATTGTAACATTAATAGTACACAACTTGGATTATTTTTCAATACATGTCTTCTAAGGGATCATTTCTTTGATGCCATCCCGATACCTATTGTGTTAGGTGATAGGAGAATCATTGAGATGTTCATTTAGGGGTTTCTCTACTAATTAGTGCCTTGGGTTTGGTGAGTTGATATCTAGATAATACATCATGTCTTGCATATAGTTTATCAAGTGATAGATGAGTTCTTCTAGTACATGTGGTTGAGTTGAGTCTTAGATATTTGTTGTCTTTCCTTTTTGGAATTGGCATGTCTTGAAGTTAGTGTCACTCAATTCAGCTTGTTGTACTGGTTATGTTCATATTTTGTTTCAACAAAACCATCGTCATTTGACCATCTCGGTAGTTTGTTAAAGTTTCGACAAGTTCATGTATTTTGTGTCATGTTAGCTAAAAATTGTCAATTTCACAACCTCCATTAATTCTGTATATGCATTCATTCACCGTGGTTCTCTTTGCACCTGAGTTCGAAAATAATTAAAGTCCCATGGGTCCCTCCCTTACAAAAAATAGCCAATATCCTCCATTTTGAAGAAAAAATAATTCCTCCCTTTTTGTAAAAATCCATTTGTTCCCATCTCCTTGAATAATAATAATAATAAAAATACCCCCATAATCTCAGCTAACCCCTTCTCCTTTCACATATAAATAAATAAATTATCAAAAACCTTTTTGCCTTATATCTTTTCACCCATATATAATATTAATATATTGTATATTTATTATATATATATTTATATAATTAATATATGACGTAACTAGTATTAACAAATTAAGAAAAAGAAGAATATAAACAAAAAAATGTAACAGATAGAGGGAAACTCAAAAAAAGTTAAAAGTGAATGAGCGGTAAATTAGAAAATAGAAAATTGATTGAGAGGGAAAATAAAAAAAAATAGGGCCTCTAATAGATCTAATCTACACGAATTGCTGAGAGAAAGAAAATTTTTCCATATGGTTGCAAGGATATCCATGTGATCTCCACAAATTGCGCACAAGAAGCAAAGTTCTCCATAAGGTTGCAGGGATATCTATGTGATAAGCTTCTTGATTTTGCTTCATATCATCTATTTGCCATCAATTTTTTCAACAATATTTGGGGTGGGTTCGAAACCCTAGCTCAACTACTGCAACACATTCATGCTCCAGGTAACAATTCCTACCCTTATCACTCTAGTTCCATTGTATTTATGGGATTTCTTTAATCTTTAAATTCATGGTTTAATGGTATCAATATGCAAATATAGTAGCTCATTCTGCAACATTGCTATTTTCTCCTTGAGTTCTTTTTTTATGTTCTATGATTGCATCGAAGAGGATTATGGCTTACTGATGGTGGATTCCAACATTCATTCAAGAATATTGCATCCGTACAGAAGTAGCTCCAACCACAATGATGAAAGAGATCTCATATATATTGGCATTGCATAGAGTCTCCCATGGGATGCCATGGCAGATATGCAAGAGATCCAGAAGATTGAGGAAGAAAAATATTTGGTTTCCCTAGAGATTGCGTCCAAGGATTCTGCAATGTGCGCCTTTGTAAAGAAATTGCGGGACACCTAGCAGGGTTTGGAACAAACCCTAGAATTTTAGGAGGGTTACAGGAAATGTTAGCATCCAAAATCCTTGAATCCAACTTTGGATGGTGTTGTTGGGATCCGTGATTTGTATTTTTTTGAAATTTTGACCTACACCTATAAAATAAGCTAAATGACATTCTGGGACTGTTGGAGTTCGGTGCTAGGGTGCTTCGTGGTGCCATGCCCCCTACTCCTTATAAAGACAACAACAAAAAAATCCTCCTAGGTGTATCAATATGAGATTTGGATGTTGGAATCCTAAAACAAACAATTACAGATCCATTGCGTGTTGCAATTGTGGAACGTGCTTTAGAGAAAGTTGTTAAAATCCATGCTAGAGGTTGTCCCTGGAACACTACCACTGATGCTAGATGGAGGCCCATAATCGAAATTGAATAGCCTGTAATTCCTCCAATATGGAATCCTAGAGATCATGTTCCATTTCCTCCAGTTATGGAAGTCCCTTCTAGTTGGAATCCTAGAGATGTTGTGCTACTTCCAAATCCTAAAGAGACTTCTCTAGCACTGCCAGTTCCTCTCACTCCTCCAAGACCTGCCAAAGAACAAAATCTCCTCTTTAAGTCTTTATCTTTGTGGTGTTTGCATCTTATTATATCTCAGAAGGGGGCTGAATTGCATATGGTTCACAATGGGTTCCTTGAGAAGGGTGTATTCATTTCGTCGAGGGTGTTTTAGCAAAGATACAGTACTATCATCTCTGCTATCTAAAGTGCGGTCTTGACTAGGGAATTTCTGCTTCATTGTTCGTGCTTTTGAGGTTCCAAAGGAACATATTTCACTGCAACAATATGGTCATCTAAGGTGTTTTTATATATCACTATTTGCATTTGAAAAGTGGCTAAAGGAGAGCTGGGTACGATTTTTATACCCACTATCTACCAGTTGTCAATACCAAGCCCATTCGATTCATTCAAGGAACTGTGCAAATTGCTCTTTTTTATTTACAACCATTTCCAAGCATTGAGGACGCTACATTGGAGGCCAAATTCAAATTGCAAAAAGGGACAATCATCAAATCTCATTCCCAAGTTTGCAAATCCTCATAAATATGATTTTTTTCTTTGTAGTATCTGTTGTCACAATAGATATGAATATTGTATTCAAGGAAAATATCATTCTTGGTGAGACAATCAGTCAAAAATCCAATGTTCCTATAGCTTACAATTGTTTGTATTCATTGTGTTCCAACTAGTGAAGTTACACTCCTTTTCCCCTTTGGTTTTTGAATATTCTATTGTGTGGTGAACACTTGATTTTACGGTTAATGGGCATAACAAAAGAGATTAATGGGATCTAAATTAAAGAGACACCTCCATTAAAAATTAAAAATTTAACAAGCAATTAGATTAGATGAAGAATGGTAGAATGGAGCTACAACAGTAAATATACAAATATTTTACAAACATCACACACAAGCTTATTCCGACATTTAATCCTAAGTCAGATTCACGTACATAGTTAGCTACAGCAGTGCATAAACCAAGTTTTGATGGAAGTCCAGAACCACATTGTCTTGTAGTTGGAAAAATTTTGGCCCGTATTTGGTTGGCTCTAGGAAATGGATCTTCATGTTAATGATTGGACACATTCTCATGGATGATGTTGATGCCTTGATCGGCATTAACAAATGATGGACTGATATCTTGTAGCACTCACCTATGCTACTTTTAAGTCACTGTTGAAGTAGCCTTGATGTATTTTTCACCTTGACACAAAGTACTGTTGAAGGTTTAGGGTTGTCGATTTGGTGAAAAATAAAGGTCAATTATAGCATCCAACATAGAGGAGAAGCATGCATCCTTTTCCGAGCTAAATTTTATTGACAATGCTAACATATTGCAGCACCCTAACAATAGTAGGAGGATTGAAAATCAAATCTGGGCACTTTCCTTAAAATCCTAGGGATCATAACAAGTAGAAAAACAATCCAGATTCATATTTGTCCATTATAAGAGGAAAGTTTGTTGTAAGACCAACAATAAATCAGTAGTATGAAGCACTTTTGGGCCATTTCTAAGCATTCATGTGCATGTTCTAACCTAGTTTAGGAAAAAACAATATCTTTTGTAAGTATGGGCACATTTTGGACAAGTCTGGGCATCAATACAACAGATTTGGGCAAGTTTGTGGACGAAAAAAGCAATAAACCTCAAGTGAGTATGTACTGAGGATAAAAACAGTAGAAAGAAACACATATGAGTTATTATGGGTAGGTCTATGGATGTTTCAACCTTCAAATAGTAGCAAAGGAGAATCACATCCAAATATGATCTTGTGATTAGCACTAATTACCAACTGACAAAAGGAATCGTGGTTTCATTTATAATTTGAAGAATAAAAAGTGTTGAACTCAAGAAATGTAGAACCAACTGATATCTTTTCAAATTAACTCCTCCTTTAGGTGCAACTGCTTTTGTTTCTTGTATAAGACTACAGCTTCATAAAGGCTTACAAACATAGCAATACATATCTATATATCTAACCCAGACCAAATGATACAACCAAATGATCTCAGATTTGTTCATAAAGAATGTTGATACATCAACCAAATGATTTCCCAACAAGTTATACAACTGAATCAACTCCCAATGAATGGTATGTTTTTGAAATCACATACTATTCATAAACAATAAAGGAATAGTGGGATAATATTCATACAATGAGGATTTTTCTTGAAGGATTCAACACCTATATTGTCTGAAAGAGATTTGTAATCACGACTAAGTTAGTCTCAAATATGTAACAAATAAAAACACTCTCCATGAAAACAAATCAATGAATATACCTTCAGAAAATGCTATAAACATTTTCACCTTTATGTTGGACCCGTACAATAAGCCATATTTCCATTGTAGGATGTTGTTAGGCCACTTAGAATTTTAAAAAACATGGATATTCAATTACAAAGGAAGAACATAGGCATACCTTCTCTTTCTCGCGTTTGTTCGGGGATCCCTCTCTCCTTTTGTTGAGGAATAAGTTGGTAGGTGAAGAGTCACAACTACCCCTTTAATTTCCTCCAAAATTAATTGATGGAAAATTTAATTAGTCTTATGTATGGCTGGAATTTGGAAGTACGCATTGGTTAAATTGAGCTAGAATCCCGGGCTAAGAGAATCTACTCAATTAGTGTGCACTTCTATCAAAATATTTTCAAATATTGTTGACTCAAACCTGTTTAGTAAAGTATTTCACCACTTTTTTATGAATTATATTTAAAAATAACTTTTTGAGTGCTATGCATTTTATGCATTTTTTTCCACACACAGATATAACCTCTACACACAATGGGAATACCTATCACCTCTACACACACAACGGAAATAACTGTCAACTGTCACTAGTTTTCTGTAAAATTAACATGTTCATAAACATAATTCCTCTAAAAATCTAGCTGATCTAGCCATCAAATCATCCAAATATACACTAATACCATAGCAGAAACTTGTACAAAATATGTATCATAGTAGCTCCATGGAAATGAATAAATGCTGAAACATTTGTCATTTTCCCAAGTCACAAAACTACCATCAATATACTTGTAGCACATGTGCTTATTCTCTTAGAACCAAGTACATATAAACACCATGCAAGCATTCAAGTAAGGTTTCATTGCATCTAGGATTGTCCGAGCATGAGGTGAAGGTAAATGATGTGGAATGGGACCCAAGAAGGACATAATATTATTGGCAGGTCTCAATTTGCAATGACGAAATCCAAATCTACATGCTTTTCCATAACCAAATATGAAAGTATTATTAGATACTAAGTGTTGTGTACTTCCAACTAGTAATGCTACAACCGTGAGTCAAGAATTCTCACTAAGATATCATGCACATGCTACCAAATAAAACATAAATTTCTTGTTGTTTATTCCTTATCCAAGACTGTTTTTATATCTCAAATCACATAACCAACACTTGAAACTTGTTTACAATCTCATTGTGAAACAATACATTTTTTCTCATGGAGCTCAAATGGTTTTCCTATGCAATTATTTGCATGCCATACTTGCAAAATCAGGTTGAAAAACATGCCCATGAATGCGAATGTTGGAAACAATATGAACAACCATGCATTGAAACCAGTTCAAGGAATTCCATGTCTGCATATAACCTCAGAAATTTCTATGGTTGTAACAAAAACCAAAGAAAATGAGCATTCATGGTTTCCACTACTTCTACTTCTAGGCATCACTACAATAATAAAAATATGCACTCAATGTTTTCCATTTCACACATCTTCCTTTTATCATTCAATGGAGAATTTCTAAAGAGCAATCACATATCCACTCATAAACTACATGTATAAATAAAACTTGGATAGAGATCGGAAAGCCCAAGCAAGGAAGAAATGGGATGCTATTACAGAGCAACACTTGCTAGTGAAAACACCATCATGGCCTCTGAACCTCTGCTATCAAGAGCAGGGCGATATCATGATATCTCCTGGAACATTTACACTTGTAATTATGTACAAATAGGTTTCCATTGGTTGCATGAGAAAACTCATGAATTGGTTCACCAAGAGCCCATACTATACTCATGGCTTATTTTGATAACAAATGATTTGCCAACATTATTAAAAGGAAAATGATTTGGTTAATGGAGGGCAAATGAAGCAAAAGAGATCCATGAGATTTTAAAACGTTTACCCACTACAATCCAAAATAGAGAGCTTGACCAAATTGTTTTTTTTTTAAATTCATAGCATATGAGCAAAGGAAATTCAATGGGGCTGAAAACTACACAACCGGGTCATGAACTAACATTTATAGACTGATATACGTGTGATGGGAGACAGCTTTTGTGACCTAGAGTAACTTTGCATAATCTGCAAGAGTTGAAGCTATCAATGAATTAAAAAACGGAATGAAAGAGATATGGGTAAATACAAGGTCGTTGGTCTAAGAAAATAACCCAGTTTAACTTAAAAAAACACTACTAGGCATCACACAATAACCATACATACAATTTCATCCATGGTTTGAGGCTTATCTCATTTTAATGGCTAAATTTTTCACTTTTCTTTTGGCAAGCTTGCATTTCCTGCAATCTGAAACCAAGGAATGTCCAAGCAGAATAATTCCTTCAGCAAGTTATCATTTTGTATAAGCTGTAGTGATTTATTGGAGTGTGGCTCATTGTGCTTCATTTCTATGAAAGAGGGAAAATATCAAGTAAAAGAGTAATTGTCAATTATCAGAATAGAAGGTAGCCTCTTGCTTCCATTTCTAAAGCACATACACTTTAAGAAAAAATTAGGTTGAATGCTTGGATAAGGGCTTATGGAGAACTGACTCTTTTTACCATTATTGAATAAAAATCAAATGTTGATAATCCTCACCATAAATCATTATCGGTAATATCATTTACATCCAATCCTATATATATCTTTATAATACCCATATTAATATGAATATTATTATCCTTCCAACAAAGCTCCACCATAATAATTTTTTTTCCAATGCATGAATTTTCTTTTGGTGAGCTTGCATTTCTTGCAATCTGAAACCAAGCAATGTCCAAGCATAAGATTCCCTTCAACAAGTTATCATTTTGTATGATATAGTGATTTATTAGAGCATGGTCCTCTCTTTCATGTGAAAAAGGGAAAATCTCAAGTAAAAGACTAAGCCTCAATTACCAGAATGAACTGTAACCTCTTGCTTCCATTTCTAGAGCACATACACTAAGCAAAAATGAGGTTGAATTCTTGGATAAAAGATTTTGGAGAATGAACCTTTTTTTGCCACCATTGGATCAAAATCTAAGGTTGATAATCATCACAATAAATCATTCTAGGTAATATCATTTACATCCAAGTCTATATAGTATCTTTATACCACTTTATTATCCTTCCAGAAAAAACTCCACCATAATTATTTTTTTTCCAATGCATGAAACATGACATAATTATTTGTCAATTAAATGATTTACCATCTCATACATTTCCTCAATATATGATTGTGATTTGAATTCAAATGCATATTTCAATCCTGTAATGAATATGGTGGACATCATTTCTTTTATGTTTTTTGGTGAGAATAAACTTGAGGCCTTGAGTCCTTGCCTTGGTTTGCAATAGATATAGGTATTGACATAGATTGGGATTTAATAGCATGTGTGACCCCTTGTTTGGAGATGGGTGTCATTTGAAGACGAAGACCTACCACTAGAAGAAAACATTCATGTCCATCAACCCTTCCCTTCACAATATTTGCATACTAAATTTTTCATACATTATTGCAGATGATTTGTAGCAACCTCAACAATTATCATATCTGTAAATGAACATGGACATAAGCATAAGACAACCATCATCATTATCACATCATATCAACATAGAACCTGAAGTATGATCGATTTCATCTAGATCATTAACAGTGCAATGATCTCAACATCCTTAATGACTTTGGTGCACATGGGGAGGATGACCCTATAGCCTAATTGTTGGTATGGGGCGACCACCTTCTAACATGTAGCAAAAAATTCTTAACTACTACAGTAGTGAGGGCACATTCACTTACTACTACTAGCCAAAAAGGAATCATGAGTGTGGGCTATTGGTTTAGATGTATACTAAACTTTCCCAATATGTTATAACAAACAAATCCAATGTTTTTGTTTCAGAAAATGTAGTATATTTTTTGTTTATGTAGAACATGTGTAGTGAAGTAAAGTTCAAATTAGTCACACTTGTCCGTACTTTCTAGAAATAATTTTGATTATGTAACTCTAATGACATGTTTCTTTGGCTCTAATTATTCTCATCACAACATTGTTCATGTTCCTCTACATTGTTGTCAGAAACAAAAATTCTTGTAGGTTTGTGCCTCTACCAAAGCTTGGAGATGTGGCATGCATGACTACTTGAGGGTTGCATGATGAAGGAAGAATAATCTCTAAACCATATTCATTCTTACCTCTGTGTTTGCATGTTCATAATCAACAACCTTTTATAGTGAAATGCTACTAGTTGTATCTTGAAGTTGTTTTGAGACCAACAGAAAGACATTCTGAAATCATGGAAAAAATTATTACTGTAAACATAGAAAATGAAGTCTACATTGAATTTTTTGAACTGTTGTGCAACTAGTAAATTCATATTATTGAAGGAAATATGTCCAATTAATACTCATAGTAATTTTCCACTTATATATATATATATATATATATATAATGGTTATGGGAATTAGATTTGTGATAATAGAAACAACACGGGAGCATATCTTTTATCTCCACAGTCATGAAATAAGCAATGTAATCTACATAAAATAGCAAGATGCAAAAAGAGAAAAGAGAAACCAATGGAATTTATGCACAAGAGTATTGGCTTAATAAATATGCAATATATGAATTTTGGGTTAATCCATGAAGGTGGTTCACAATTTTTTCCAAGTGAAGCGCCAAAAAATTGTGCCACAGACCCTTGATCGAGGTCTTTTAAAGCCCTCGATCGAGGTATTATAACCTCGATCGAGGGTTTTGAAATAACTCGATCGAGAGATTTAAAATACCTCGATCGAGGTTTTAAAGAAGACCTCGATCGAGGGCCTAAAAAATAGGCCAAAAGCCCTTTTCACTGCACAAAGAAAATTTGGTCTTCCTTTTAGAGCCTTAAACTATGTCATTAAATGCACATTAATGAGAATACTTGATACCGTTGGATTCGTCAATGAATCCTCTATCAATATACATATAATTTATGAATTTTGATCTTCGTATGTCATTTGTTTTTAAATTTCTGCTAAAGATTACCCTAAAAAACCTTATCGGCAACTTCAAATGAGCTCAAAGATAAATCAACAACATTCAAAATACACATCCAAAAAATTTGAAAAAATATACAAGCGCTACATCATTGCGTCCTCTTCAAAATGACATTTTTAGTTTTTCAAATTATGTAAACAATCAAAATATTTGGCGCACACACACACGTGTGAAAAATGCGACTGAAATATTCACTCATTAGTTTCAAAAAATAATAATAAATATAATTTGGGAAAAATTAAAAGAAACATATGTACGCAATAGTGCAATCTATCTAGATCATGTTCACATATTTCATTTTTTTAAATTATTGATTTAACATTACATTATTTTGCACACACACGAGCCACTTGTTAATTGCTCTTCAAATTTTTAAGGACACACGTTTCATTAAATGAAAATTTGACATGGTAAATGACATTGGTATATTTTTAAAAAAATATTACTGGAAAGCCAACATAATTCTCTACATTTCGTTTTTCAACTGCATGTCGAAATTCATATGGCAAATATGAGTTTCGAGAGCTTCAATTTAATACATGGGTAAAATTTTCATTTTTCATCGCCATATTTGGCCAAAAAGAGTTACCCATCTTCATGGAATCACCCATGAAGAGGGAAAATATAAGGGTGAGAAAATGGAAGATGCATTCTAGGCATCAGCAATCTTATTTGTATACATGGTTTGACTTACAGGGGGTGGTTCATCCACAATTGTAATGATGAAGGAGTATCAATATGTAGGTGGATACAACAGGAAAGCCTTGACATTGGTTCTCTTTGATTACAACTAGATTTAGTGGGGATTAGAGAACTATTGGTAGCTTTATCATTGGATGCTATATGTTCTCATTAGATCATATGTATTAGTTCGAGATGATATGTACTTTATACCAGTAGTAAGTTTGATGTGAGCTATTGAATTATTGTATTAAGAATGATGTTGAAAAGGTGTATTTATAAATAGTTCTTACTACTGAGGAGATAGTTATTTCTCTTATTTTTTTGGCATATCAAATAAAAATTTGTGTTTACACTCTTCTATTTTGGTATAGAGGTGGGCCTTCAACCACACAAAGTAGCCGACCATTCTCTGTAGTTTCATCCACAAAGGTATGTAGTAATTTATTGGATGAGTAATTTATTTTGCTAGTATATTTCTTCAAAATTGAGATAAGAGTTAGATTTTTCTTTACATTTATTTATTATCCACTATAAATATTTTGTATTGCTTTATTTATACTAAGAATAAGCATTTTACAAATTATAGTCTAACTTATCTCTTTTATTCCGATTTTCTCTTTATAGGGGAAGGTTGCTTGGCAAGTGAATTCCTCTGATGGATTTTTGGAGTATGAATATATTCCTATGGTTGTTAAGGATGTGGGTGGTTGTTGGAAACAAAGGGGTTATGGAGAAATTTTACCAGTATCTAAAGGTATTTTTTAATGTGTCTTTGACTTTTGGAATAAAAAGATGTTTTATTTTTTATTTTTTTAGATTGTAGGTAACATTGCTCATAGGATCTTTGTAGTTGGTCAAATATTGTCTCTACCTCAATCAACCATGTTTCGTGATATCAACATATAACAAGTATTATCATGACCTTAATTTAAATCATAGAATTGACAATGGATCCAACATTCTATCTTTTGGAGAATAGAAGCACCTAATTCTATTAGGTGTTATCTATTTGTAGGAAATTTTAGTTGGTAGATTGTCATTTAGTTTTTCTAGATTAAACCCACCAAAATATTATTTTCTCGAAAAATACTTGGTTCCCTTACTATTAGATGTTTAGATGGGGGTTTTCCTCATGTTGGTGGGTAACAAAAATTTCATGTGATTAGTATTTGATTGGTGCTATAACAGTCCTCTAATTAAAAATAATTGGTTATCATAGGTTAACTTATTAGTTTAAATGAAGAAATCACCTTTTAGAGGAAAAAAGGTTGCATGATAAGCCAAGCACAACATCTCTATGCTCATCACTTGTACGTGTATTATAATTTGTCTTTCTATTTGGAAGACTTTTTGTTAGTTGTTTCATATTTTTACTAAAAAACATAGCTATAGAACTTGATAAATAGTGGTTATTCTCATCTATTGAACTTGGCTTGATCCCACAGCAAGCCAATTTAACTTGGAAAGGAAAGTCTTCATCCAATTTCCAGCACTATTTGAGTTTGACCAATTTTAGCAAGGGTTGACTAGGTTTGTTTGATCTTTTCCAAGTTTCCAACCAAAGTTCTTACATTAAGGCTTTATGTTTGTCTCCTTTTATGGAATTAACTATTTATCTACGCTCTTATTACATTGCAACTTTGTTTGTTACCTTAGGTTAAAATCCTTTATATGTGATTACTCGAAGGTTATAAGAATTTAACCCTTTGAAAGATGTTAAATATAATCATAACATGTTTGCAAGAGACATAGATAATATCAAGGCATTTCTTAATTGGATCTATAACTTCAAGGTGATTACTAGTGTTTTTTTCTTACCTACGTATGTTACCCTTTTCCATAATTATTTGGCAAGATGGTGTTAACTGTTGGAATTTTTATTCTCATACCAATCCATAAGTAATTCTATTTAAGGGTGCTAGCTCAATGATAGAGCACCTTCTTTATAGGTAGGAGGTTGGTGGTTTGATTCCTTCGTACCCTATATATATTCTGAAACCACTGAAAACAGATAAATGACTAAAAAACTGACCAAAATTTGCATATAAACGACCACTAGTACAACATGAGAGATAAGTGACCAAAACAATGACCAAAATATGCATATAAATGACCACTTTTGAGTTGGCGATCCATGGTAGAAAATTAGTGACAATTAATGACCAAATATATGACCACAAGATAAGTTATAAATGACCAAGCTAAATAAGACCACATTTTTGGTCATGTGATAAATGACCGCTAATTTGCTACTAGTGGTCACCAACTCAAAAGTGGTCATTTATATGCAGATTTTGGTCATTTTTTTGGTCATTTATCTCTCATTTTGTACTAGTGTGATGATGACCTAGATGATAATGACAATGATGATGAACTATATGAAAATGTCAATGTTGATGATGTCGAAAATGATGAATTATCATCATCATAATTATCATCATGATCATGATCACTATCATCATTTTCATTGTCATCATCATCACCATAATTACTATATTCATCCTCATCATCATCATTGTTATGGTCATCATCATCATCATCGTCATCATCAATACAATCATGGCCCGTGATACTTATAAGAAATTTTTGGGGTCTAAGTGTATGGTTTATGTCCCCAAATAATGGTTCCTACATCCCACACATAGGCTAAATTTTTAGTCTAGATGGATTGTGTAGTAGTATGTAATATTGGGCATAACCATGATTCCGTGAAGCAATTGTTATGGATTACATCATTGTCATTGGCTCTATTCATAGTATGTTATATTATCACCGTCATCATCATGTCATTTCCATTGTCATCACCAATGCCATCATTTTCATCATCATAGTCATCATCATCATTGTCTTGAAAATATGATGATGATGACAATGACGATGATAATGTAAATGACATGTCAATACTCTTATTCTTCTCCCCCCTTTCTTTATAATCCAATATTATTGTAATTTTCTATCTTACCACTTTGATCTAATTCGAATTCCTAGAATGTAGTTGGTAGGGGTAAATAAACCCAATTTTGCTACAAACTCCTAAATTACAGTGCAGTCAATCATAGTTATAAGTTATGCATGCTTTGAATTGTAACTATATCCCACTTTTTATGCATGATTTAAATGGTAACCATATCCCATATGCTTTAATTGATGATGATGACGATGACCTAGATGACAATGACGATGATGATGAACTACATGACAATGATGGAAATGATGTTTTCAATGATAATGATTATGATGATAATGATGATGATGATGATGGATCATCATCAATATCATCATTTTCATTGTCATCATGATGATCACTATAGTCATCATCATCATCATCATTTCCATCATGATCATCATGATTATTATATTAATCATCATCATCATTGTCAATATTTCCATCATGATCATGAATGATTATTGTATTCATCATTTTTGTCATGAATTTCATCATCATTTCCATGGCCGTCATCAATAAAATCATAGCTCGTGATCCTTATAAGAAAGTGTCGTTGTCTAGGTGAATGATGTATGTCCCCAAAAAATCCCAACACGCAATACAAATTCATTCTATTCCAAACCTCAAAATTATGGCCACATCCTAGGCATAAGCTATTTTTTTAATCTACATGGTCTATGTAATATTATGGAGCCTCAGGCATATCCATGAGTCCTTGAAGAAATTGTTAAGGATTAAATCATTTCCATCATGATCATGATCATAATCATCATCATCATCATCATCCATGTCATTCTAATTCTCATTGTCATTGTCATCATCATTGTCATTGCGATTTTCATCATCACTATCATCATCATCTTCATCATCATTTCCATTATCAATGTCATTGTCCTCATCATCATCACCATTTTCATCGTCATCATAATATAATCACATCATAGTCATTCTCATCATATTTGTCATCATCATTGCCATCATCATCATGGTCATTTCCATTATCATTTTCATCATGGCCTCTATAGCAGTATGGAACCTTGGTCATAATCATAAGTCCTCAATGCAATTATTAAGGATAGCATCATTTCCATTATCAACACCACCATAATTATCATTATTATCGTCATATAGTTATTATTATTGTTATAATATAATCAAATTTCCATTGTCATCGTTGACATCTTCATTGTCATCATCACCATCATTCTCATCATCATCAACACCATTATCATTGACATTGTCAAAAATGGAATATTCATTGTCATCATCATCACAATCACCATCATCACATAATCATATCGCTGCCGCCACCACCACCATCATTGTCATTATCATTTCCATTGTCAACATTATCGCCATTTCCATTGTTATCATTTGTCATCATCATCGTCATTTCCATTTTTATTATTGTCATCATCATTGTCATGATCATCATCAACATCATCATCGTCATCATCATCATCGTCATCATTGTCATCATCATCATCATCATCATCATTGTCATCGTCCTCATCGTCATTGTTGTTGTCATCGTCATATAATCACATAATCAATAATGCCATCATCATCGTCATCATCATCATCATCATTGTCACTGTCATCATTGTCGTCATCATCATCGTCATCGTCATCATTGTCACAATCATCATCAATAGCATTGTTGTCATCATCACATCATCATTGTCATTATTGTCCTCATATAATCACGTAATCAACAATTTCATCATCGTCATTGTGACTACCATCGTCATTGTCATTGTCATATCCATCTTCATCAACGTCATCATGTCCATCTTCAATTCTTTAATAGTTTGTCAATGGCCTTTTACAACTCACCATACTTACATTTATTATAGTCGATTATAAATATGTACATGTCAATAATATGATTCTCATATCCTCTTTCTTTATGATTTGATCAAATCAGATCTTCCAATCTTACCAATCAAATCTAATTTTATTTTCAAGAATGTAGTTGGTAGAGTTTAAAAAATCAAATTTGTCTACAACCTCCAAGAATACAATGTGCTCAATCATGGGTATAAGTTATGCATGATTTAAAGGGTAATTATATCCCACTTGTAGGTAATATTTTCCCTATATAGGGCATGTATGATAGAATGAGGCTTTTTGCATGTCCCACAAGAGCTAGAGAAAACAATTACGACATAATGGTATAGCTTTTACTCTATAACATGGATTGTGGCATGAGAACCAAACCTAGTGTGACAAACCTCTAAATGGATACCACATATTCCTTGCATGCCAAATATTCTCTACATAGTTAATGATTGGAGGCCTCGGGCCCCAAACATGGTTTGTGAGCCCAATAAGTAGATAACATGGCCTCAGACAATGGATTTTTTCCCCACATCATGCCCTCATTGTAAGTGTCATCATCATTGTCATCACAGTCATCATTGTCATTGTCATTGTCGTCGTCATCATCATCATCATCATTATCGTTATCATATAATCACAACATCATCAACGTCATCAACATCATCATCATCATCATCATCATCATCATCGTTGTCGTTATCATCATCATTATCATCATCGTAATCATTATTGTCATCATCATCATGCAAAATTTGATGCAATAGGGATGCCATAGTAGATGCAAAAAATAGACATAAACCCTGATGGAAAACCAGACGCAAAAGGGGATACAAAAATGGATGCAAGAAAATATGCATAAGTGGATGCAAAAGAGGATGCAAAAAAGGATGCAAAAGTGGACAAAAATGTGGGTGCAAAAGTGGAGGCAAATGTGGACACAAAAGGGGGCACAACCAGAGTAGACGTAAAAAATAGGTGCAAAACTAGGCACATAAACTGGCACAAATGCTAGCACTAAACCTAGCATTAATCATGGTGATATTCCTAGTTTCAAATATGTCCCTAAACCGACGTAAATTGTGCCTAAAGTTAGTGCCAACTTGAACAAAAGAATGAAAAAAACACCTAAAATAGCGCTCACCCGTGAAATAGCATCGACTTGTTCAAGGAAATGAAGAAAAATACATTAAAATCAGGCCTAGATGCAAAGAAAAGGAAGCAAAAAAGGACGCTAATCATATGGTTTTGTTGTAGTGTATATGTGTGACTACTTGATGGGACCAATGTTTGAATGGGTTATATAATGGCCATAATAGAATGATACGAATCATTACAATGCCCCATTCGACATCCCAATCTACAATCAAGACCTTGCCTATCGTGGAAATATTTGAGGGCCACCTTATCTTTGACAAAAAAATCAAATCTTGTTAACATGTATGCATGGGTTCTTTTATCAAAGTGTGTTTGATGTAGGAAGAAAAAAACCCAATGATACCTTATGACAAGGTGCATTAATATAGAGAAATGGTAATTGCCAAGTCATCCAATGGATAGTTGGGTAATCGCCATCATTGAAATGGAAAACCACCATCACTTAGATGGTAGATCATGAGGAATGAATCCCATGACATAAATTCCTATGTTCTAAGAACTTCCTTGTGTTGCTTTAGGATTTTAATAGGATACTATTCTCCAATTGTTAAAGGAGAGCAATATTACATGTTTCCACGAAACTACTTGATTAATCTTGGACTTTGCAAGCAATCCTTGGTTCACAATAAAATTGGTTTGTGAGAGAAACTACAGGTCATGGTCGTTACCCTCCAAAAAATGATAAAGCTTACCACTATCTCTATCAACCAAAACTATGGTGGAAAATCGTAGATGAAAAGCAAAATTATCCATTGGTTTCCAAAATCAAGAAAAATTTTAGCGGTGAAATTTAGCCCATGGGTTAATTTTTTATGTTTGTTTTCAACAATATATTTAGCCCAAATTCAATAGGATAATATTTTTTACTCGAAACATCACCAAAATTGTCCGCAAACTATATAAAATCCTTATAAATTTGAATATGTTTATAGAATATCACCAAACATTTTATCGTTAGGAATTAAGAATTATAAGATTCACCAAGTTTTCTACACTTTAAGAAAATCATGAATCCTTAAAATTTTCCTTAATTTGAATCTTCACAACGGTTCACTATTGGTGAAAATTGATATATAAAGCAAGACCAATGTTCCTTTAACACTTACTAGGTCTGAGGCAAGCACAGGGGCTTCACTCAATAAACCGCTATCATAGCACGTTCATTCGTCACATATGAAACAATACCCCTAATTTCACTAAATATTGGAAAAAAAACCCCTCTCAATATGCCTTCCCAATTTAAAAAAACCCTTATTTTCACTAGATATTGTATGTATCTATTTTTTCATTAACATTTTTTATACCCCTTTATATTTCTACCTAGTATATTGATATGATACCCCTCTTATGACCCCACATGCATTCTACAATGCACCTTGCTTCTTTTGATGTATATTGTGGATGCACATTACTTCACCCACAATGCAATTACTCAACCACATATCATTATGTTTTGAAACATTTAATGGTCTAATGAAGAGATAGGAGATCACTTCTTGTATGTCACTAAAGCCAATGCACATAGTACAACATTTAGATTGCATGTTGCAGTTCCCCAGTCGTTGACTAAGCTTGTTGTGGGCTAGGTATCCAAGCCCCCAAGGCGTGTAACAAGCTCTAGGAGGCTGACTAAACATCTCAAGGCTTGTAATAGGCATGAGTGGTTGGGTATTCAAGCCCCTAAGGCCTATCGAGGGCCTATAACAGGCCCTGGAGGCTTAGAGCCTCCCAAAGCTTTTGGTAACAAATGGCTGAGTGCTATTGGTAACAACTGGTTGTCAATGACCACTGTCTCTCGACTATGATCAGTTGGAAACCCTCTTCACCATGAAACCCTTGGCCTCAAGCATACCTCAAGACGTGATTGCCATGCGTACTAGTAAGCCCGAGCCTTGCCTCAACCCGATTACTCATCCGTCCGTGATCCCACCATCTCCATTTGACGGATATTTGTTAGCCCGCCCATATAAAAAAGACCCCAATGTATTTTTATATTGTTACATTAAATAAAAAAACCCTTTGCCCCTTAATATACAAGCTATATAATTTTTAGGTTTTCATGATTATTTAATACCACAATATGAATGAATGTGATATTATAGGCAAGGCCTGAAGCAATACCATGGAAAATAAGGGAATTGCTCACTCGCCTCCAAATCTGTCAAATGAGTCCAAGCTGAAAGACAAAAATGATGAACAAAGACCAAAAAAACATCTTGTCCATTGTCTATAAAAATAATGTGTTGGCTTTGGTACAATTATTGAGTATTAGTTCACCATGGATTCAAGAAAAGGTGGCCACATTCATACGTTGTGTCATTGTGATCGATGCTTCGTATTGAAAGTTGATCTTCCACCCCTAGTGTGATAACTTGAATTCAATAACCCTTTGTCAAAAGAAAAACAACATTCTCCCTTTAACGTCTTATGTCTGATGCAAAAGACAGTCTGATTCATGCTTTGTCATGACGGGCTTCCATTCGTGATTGAAATATGCCATGGCAGTTTGCGGCTACCAGAGGGACGAATGTGGCCAAGGCAGAAATCTATGAATCGTGCCAAGGTTAGATAGGGTTTGGCAAAAGAAAGCATCAATTTTGTCACGATAAATTTGCTTGACGATATGCATATTTCAATGAAAAGAAGCAATACGGACCTTGATATACATGAACATTAACATTAATCGTTACACTTTGAAAATATTTTTTCTGCCGTTTACCTACACTCTTCTATGTAAGTCCATACCTTGGAGTGATATTATTGGATACTCTTTATCGCTTTCAATGATTTTCAAGCTCTAGATAAGAGAGTCAATATCTTATTTCTGTAATAAGGCTTCCAACAACAATGGTTACTAACCCATAATTTTGGATGCATACTATGTAGAGTTATCATTTAAGAATATTAAAAAAGTTTAGCAGGTAGGATGTGAAAACGCAGAGATCCAGCCAACGGCATTAAGTAATTTCCCTTGAAAAAGTATAGGAGTGGATAAGGTAATAGTGTGTCACAAAACCAGGATAAGGTAGTAGTGTCTTACAAAACCATGGTTTTGGGTTATAAAATAGTTTATATTTATTTTAAATTTGGATCTATGAAATATGGAAAGAGATCCTATTTTATTTTATATTAATATGATTTTTTTATTAACTTTTTTATTTTAATCAATTATCAAATAAGATGAAGTGCTTCAAGTTACTTAACCTCACAAACTTTAAACAGTTAGAACCATGTGAAAATAATAAAGACACCTTAACAATCATTCAAACATGTCGTGATTATATATATATACATTGTTTTGTTTTCATCTATGAAACATTTCCATTGTTTCCATTCACTCTCGCATACCGTCTGATCTGAAAGAGCTAAGCCGCATATCGGAAAGAGAACGACATTCTGCTGCGTTGTTTCAGGTTCATATGGCAAACAATGGGCGTCAAGGTGAAGGCCGTGAACCTGTCTATAATGTTAATGTTGCAGGAAACAGCGCATACCCAAGAAGCAGCGCAAACCCAAACAATGGGCGTCAAGGTGAAGGCCGTGAACCTGTCTATAATGTTAATGTTGCAGGAAACAGCGCATACCCAAGAAGCAGCGCAAACCCAAATATTCAGAATAGTAATACGATGATACAGGGGCCGGCGCGTCAAGGTCAAGCTGTGCATAATGTTAATGTTGCAGGAAACAGCGCAAACCCAGGAAACAGAGCCTACCCAAATATTCAAAATAGCAATATAATGATCCAGGGGCAAGGGCAAGGGCAAGGGCAAGATCAAGATCAGAGTCGAGTCCCATATGGATATAATCCGTCATGGTATCCTGTTGCCCCGAGTAATATGTTGCATTTGCGACCAAATCATAATCAAGATTTTTATAGTGCTAATGTTGCAGGAAACAGTACATACCCATATATTCAAAATAACAATATGATGATACATGGGCGAAGGCAAGATCAAGATCAGAGCCGAGGCCCATATGGATATAATCAGACATGGTACCCTCGTGCCCCGAGTAATATGTTGTATGTGGAGCAGCCAAATTACACATATCCTAATCCATCCCCTGCAATGGACATGAACATGAATATGAATAGCTATAACGGCGGCTATGATTTTAACTATTATCATCACCCACCAACTGATGGCCGCTTTCATCCATTACAACCACAACCACAATTGTCAGTACAACCCCAACCATGGCAACCACAACAAGAATTGTCAGTACAACCCCAGCAATGGCAAGCACAACCACAATTGCCAGTACAACCCCAACCATGGCAAGCACAACCACAATTGCCAGTACAACCCCAACCCCGACCACAACCGGTATTCGACGCAGCAAGAAGAGGAAGCTTCAGCAGGCATTCCAGTGGAAGGAATAGTAATAATCTTCAAGCAGCAGGGAGAGGGAGAGGGAGAGTGTTGATGCATAATAATTATAATATTGATACATCATTTGTCGATGCTTTGAATGCAAATGCAGATGCAGTTAGTAGCGGGTATTTGAATGCCAAGTTTTTTGTTATAAAGTCTTATAGTAGGGAGAACGTGGTGAGTAGTATTAAACACAAAGTGTGGACGAGCACCAGAACAGGAAATAGAATATTAAATGCAGCTTATAAGGGTGAAGCCCATCATGAACAACAGAGTGTAAATGCTTCTTGTCCTGTTCTCTTATTCTTCTCGGTAAGCTTATAACTTTCTTTCTCAATACCTATTTTCTTTAATAAATTGATCCAATAAAACAACCAGTCTTTCAATTGCTTCTTTATAAGAAAATTCTGAATTTAAAATATGTAAACATGAGTGCCATGCAGGTGCAGGGAAGTGGGAATTTCTGTGGCCTGGCTGAAATGGACGGGCCCGTAGATTTTGAAGCGACCGCAGATTGTTGGGATCGCTATTGGAAGGGAATATTTCCAGTGACATGGCACAGAATTAAGGATGTGCCCTACAGCCAATTCCGGCATATTACTTATAATACTCTGGGAAACCCAAACCAGATATCAATTGCATATTGTAAAGACACCCATAAGGTAAGTACTGCTGGTTGCTCTCAAAAATGAATTTGCTAGAAAAAAACTAATTTTCTAGTTTCCTTTTTATAGTGTTGTGGATGGGTACAGGTTGATTACATTGATGAATGAACATGTTGAATAATTTGCTGGTATTCAGGTTGAATTTGAGAATGGATTAGAAATGCTGGATATATTTAAAAGGTACGTTTCGAGAAAATCTCTGTTCGGTGAGGCATCCACGTCGACTGCATCACCACAAAACAGCATTGACAACCAGAGGTGGAGGTTAAAGTATCAACGTGAAGGACAAGATCAAGATCAAGAAGGAAAAGAAGAAGAACAAGATCAAAATCAAGAAGAACCAGCAGAGGTGGAGGATAAAAAAGAACAAGATCAAGGAGAACAACCAGCCGTGGATGCTAAACAGAAAGGGATAGAAAAAGAAGAGGAAGGCTGTGAACAGTACTGCGTTGGGAGTGCAAGCTATGACACAAGTACTAATCAGATAAAGCCGCAAGACACGATTGAAGAAAGCCCCAGTGATATGCAATTGCAGAAGATTGTAAACACCGATCAAGAACAAGAAGATGAGGTGGAGGATAAACAGAAAGGGAAAGAAAAAGAAGAGGTGGATGATAAACAGAAAGGGCAAGAAAAAGAAGAGGAAGGATGTGAACAGTACTGCATTGGGAGTGCCAATTGTGACATAATTAGTACTAATCAGATAAAGCAACAAGACACGATTGAAGACAGCCCCAGTGTTATGCAATTGCAAGAGATTGTGAACACCGAGGAGATGCAGCAGGGTCATGTGGAAACCAATAATAAGCCACCAAAGGCTACTGTAGACACCCATGCGACTACGCAAGTGACTGAGGCCAACACTGGTTATACCAACCAAATAATGACGCCACCCTAAACCAATGATGGCTTATCTCATTCGTTAATTTATCAATGCGATGCTACTGTACTGAAGTTTTTTTGGTGTCTCTGGAATGATATATCTCTGTTCTACTTAACTGTTTTTGGGTGTCTCTGGAATTATCTCTGTTCTACTTTTACTGTTTTTTTGGGTTAAATATGATTTGATCTTCAGATGGGTTATGTTTCATGATATTTTGTGTGTATTAAGTTACGAGTTAGTGTTATATTAAATTTAGATAATTTTTGTAAGTAAATTTTTATTATTATAATTATTTTATATGCTTTCCTTTCATAATATAAATTGATTTATCATATTTTATTATTTTATAATCTAAATTGAATGAAAAGAAAACATAAAATATATTATTTGAAAGTTAAATAACATTATTTATTTAGTTTAGAACTATTTTTCATATATGATATACTTTGAATTTTTTTAAAATAATTTTTTGATGAATGTAAAAAGGTAATTATCTCATGTAGAAAAGCATTACACTTTATTTAGTACTTTTAGATATGTTAAGTTTAATATAGAAAAGCATTATACCTTATTTAGTATTTTTAGTTATATTAAGTTTGGTATGCACTTGAGACAATCTCTTATTTTCATCAAATTAGTTTGAGAAATCTTCATTGTTTCAATTTTGATTTATTTATTAAAAATATTTTTTAATATATATAATAATGTGTACTCTTCTTATCAAACACATAAATATTGACATAGAAGACAAATAGATTATGAAGAAGAATAAATGGACATAGCCGTCTAAACCTTACATTGTTTATGGCTATGGGAAATGAATTCATGGCTAATTGAAGCTTAGGTATGTGTCTACTTGGAAGGATTTCACTATGAGAGATTGTGGTAGTTTATTGGTCTCAACCAATTCTAAGCATTGTGGATGTAGTTTAGTGAGCTCTAGAGTTTGTGATTTAATGTTCACTATTGTGGATGTAGTTAAGTGAGCTCTAGAGTTTGTGATTTGAGTTTCAAGCATGAAATTTAAGTTCAAATCTCTTTATTGGACAACTTAACTATGTTTGTAACTTTTTTGGTGAACCATGTTGTAATCTTATTTCGTGTGAATTAAATCCATGTTTGATATTTATGCTTTTAATTCTTTAATTATATGAAAACTCAAGTTTATTGGTAAATTGTTTAATGAATTAGCATAATATTGTAATTAAGTAATTACTTTTATATTTGCCACTAATTTGACATTAGGATTTTAATGATTTAATTTTACTAACCACTCAAATCTATGGCTAAATTGTAATTCTTTAATTATAGGACCCAATACGGCATTAGGCTTTTATGACTAAATTGTAATTCTTTAATTATAGCACCCAATTCGGCATTAGCCTTTAATGGATTAATTTTATTAGCAACTTAAATCTATGGATAAATTGTAATTTTTTAATTTTATGATAACTCAACTTTATTTTATTGATAAATTGTTTAATCAATTAGCATAATACTGTAATTAAGAAATTTCTTTTATATTTGTCATGAATCTAGTATGAGGCTTTTAATGCTTTAATTTTACTAGCAACTCAAATCTATGAGTAAATTGTAATTCTTTTAATTATATGACAACTCAAGTTTATTGTTTAATGAATTAGCATAATATTGTAATTAAGTGATTACTTTTAATTTTACCGTTTAATGAATTTTCATAAGATTGTACTTAAGAAATTTCTTTTATGTTCCCCGTGGTAATAAAAATGTTGTGGTAATAAAAATATTGTTGTATGTTTAAATATGACATAAATTTGCATGAGAAATTGTTGCTAGCTAGATCTTGATAATCATGGTAGATTCTATGAAAAAATGAGTTTGATTTACTTTGTTGAGCTGCCCAAGGATTAGTCATGTTTTAGTGATGAGGCCTTTAGGTAGAGTAATCAGCATGAAAAAGTAGAGCTTCAAGAATCAAATCATTTAAAGTGTATAAAGTTATATTACTATGATCATATGAATTTAAATTGTTCCTATAGTTGCAAGAGAGTTAAAAGTTTTCTCTTATCATTCTTACATTCCTCCAAACGATTTGACTTTCTCCTCTACATATTTTGGTACAACTTGTATGGTATCCATGGTTTCTATACTTATTATTAGTTTATAATTGCGTGAGAAAAAGATCAATGAGAGCATGTAGCAATTAGACTAATGGTTTGTTGTCGATAAGAAGGGAGCTGGGTTGATTTTGAGAGGAAGAACCATGGCTATGGTGTCTTCATAAAATGAAACAAACTATATCAAACATTCAACCATGTTTATGTGCCAAGAATTAGTTTTAACATCAAGTTCTATCATCCCATGGACCTAGAACATAATCAAAATAATCATTTTTCTTTTCCTTTTCCTACAATGGATCACTAGAGGGCATGAATTTCCTAAGGGATTACATGGAATAGAATAGGAATTCTAGACCTTATGTTGTGTATGGCTATGGGGAAGGAATTCATTGTTGAATCAAGATTAGGTGAGTTTTCTTAAGGGTTTATAGCTCAAGTGCAATTAGAGCCACTTAGGTATTTCTCCACCTTAGTGGTTTCATATAATGTCTTAGGGTTGGATCGTACATTGGATTATACCGACTAATCCTTTCCTAACAACTAGTTTGGTTCACAATTCATGATGAAAGATAAGTATTTGTCCTAAATTTTGTATGAATAATTATATATGTGCTTCTAGTGTTAATTCCATGAATTCAATATATAGCACATTTATTCTTTGAATTATACTTCCTGGTAATTGATAAATTATATATAAGTAAGTGATTATGTCTATGGATATGGAATCCATTGAAAATATTTACATATTATGGTTTATGCATGTTTAATTCCAATGAAGAATGGACCAATATTATATAACAATATATATCATGGGTAAGCACTTCCTCTCTTGTGCAGTATATATTGTGGCGTAAGCACTTCTCCTCATTTTGAGGATGAGACTCTCTCTCTCTAATGGTGATTGTATTCAATTGGAAAAGATGATGAAATTTGGAGTGGTTGTGCTCTTAACGACCAAGGGAGGCAACTCCAAATAAGTTATTGAATTATATAGTTGAACCAACCAAATGAAATAGATGATGGGACATGTTTTTCCTCTTGATCATAGGAAATATAATGGGATTTCCACCATCAAGTCGAGACCGTCAATTAACACAAAAAGGGGTCTTCTGTAGATTCACTCCTAGAAACCATAACAACCTAGCCTCATGGAGTCTAATTTAAAATGACACCATGTACCTAGAAGATTAGAGCCTAGAGAAAAAAATGAGGAGAGATAAGTTTTTTAGCTAGTGATATAAATATATGAATGTGTATTAAGTAGCGAGTGTGGATAACACAGATTAAATGCAACTTATGGTGAATCCCATCATGAATATTGTAAGTGCTCATTGTCTAAGTTTTCTTATTTTTCTTGCTAATCTTAGAATATTCTTGTAAATGTGTTGTAAATGCTCATTGTCTAGGTTTTCTTATTCTTCTTAGTAATCTTAGAATTTTCCTCTTTGTGTTAATATAATTGAATTATGAATCTTAAATAATTAAAGATGTATCCTACACACCAACTCCATCATATTAGATTTATTGATGTAATATCCTTAATCTATCTCTAAGCTTTTGATTATGTAAATATGGTTAGAAATTTTGTTAGACATTTTATGACACTATATTGTATAGCACTTGTGTATTAAATACAATTCCTTAAGTTGAATTGTATCTTTTTACCAAAACATGAAAAGAGGAGACAAAGTTCTACTAGGGAAATCGGACTTGGGTGAAATAAACAAAAGAAAATTATAATTTTAAGTTTTATTAATTAAAAGGGGAAACATTAAAATAATATAATTTTGAGAATAGGGTTAGGTGTCCTCCCTAGATTCAAGGGAGTCAACCCTCCTAAAAGAGTAATTTTCTCCTTCTTAAGGAATTCTATGGAGAGGTAAAGAATATAAAAATATCTAGTCAAAATAATAGAGGGTTAATAATAATCACTTTCTTGTGAAGCGGTCAAGGAAACTGAGGAAACTAGAAAAACTAAGTAAAAAGGGAAAAGAACGATAGCAATGAAAATGAAGGAAATTCATTAAATATTCCATGGTTAAAGTTCAAGCTTATTCATTGAACTAAGAAATTCTCTAAGGCCATAGAGTAACTGAATAGGATGTGCAATATGGAAAGAGGTGTTTTCTTAGAAAAAAATATTTTAAAGGTACGTAAAATAAAGGATACTTGAACCTATTTCAAATCTGATCACTTATACTTCATGAAAATGATCAAGAAGGTATCAAATTATAGTAAGGATTTTTTTCCAATCACAATAAACTAATAAAGAGTTTAATTAAGACAAATTGATTGAAGCAAAACTGAGTTGAAATGGAAATATAATAGGCACCACAATTTTTACTAAATGACTCAGTTAAACTTAGTGCAACCTCATCTATTAGTTGGATTAGAAGATCATAGGTCAGCACAACTTTAGCTATATAGTTTAGTAATAAACACAACTAGAACCAGAGAAGAGATTGAAAGAAATTGGAGGTGCTAGCTCAAGAGGAAAACAAAAACCAAAGGAGAAGAAATCAATAAAAGGGACTATACAAATTTAACAATTATGGACGAAGTTCTTAGCCAACAAGGTTTTGTGAACAGACATTCTTGAGAAGAGGAACCCTGGGGTTGAACTGAATGTTGTAAAAGAACCTGAAACCCCTTTAGAGATGTCGGAGACCATGAGGAGTCTCAAGGAAGAACTACAAATTTATAATGTTGATAATGAGAAACTAGTGAAGGCTTAGGCAAAGAAGCAAGAATTGAACACACTTTTATTGTAAATTTTATCTAAAAGGAAGAATAACAAATAGGTGAGTGCAAGCTATTGAGGGTCAATTTTGGCGCATTAGATGCAATAGAAAACTGAAAAATGAGGCATCCCTCAACTTACTTGGATTTTTTGAGATACTTACACAAGATATCTTGCATTGAGTAAAAAATATAAAATGTAGGAAATTGAGTCACATTTCCGAATATATAAATTTTATGTATTGAAAATTTACATAACTATGTCAAATATCATTTTTTTCTAACAGTCACTTTTTATGTTTTTGGAAAATCATAAGGTATATGTTTTTGTGGGTGCAGCCTTTGAGTGCCTAAATGATGATTACATGATACAAAAATTGGCAGACATGTAGAGAACAAGTAGTACTAGTGCAACACTATTTTTCCAAAATTAAATGTTTAATTTTTTTTTAATTAACTAAGTGATCAAACCTCCAGAAAGGTATGTCAAGTGTGCTTGTATCATTTGAAGGTCTTAATGCTATGATTTCGACATGGATTTTTTATAGCATGTAGAGGTGGGTATCTACTAGTGCAACATACAATTTTTTTTTAAATGGTTGTGAAATGAAAAAGTTATGGAAGAAACTCTAACAACACATTTTTTGACTTAAGAAGTGATGTTACAAGAAAATTAGGAAAAAACTAGATTTTTTTTTTTTTTAATTACATATTTGGAATGTACATAAAAAATGTTGTTTATTTATAAAATTTCATAAAAAATGGTTGTGTCTGTCATGCTGTAAAGAGTTGTGGAAGCCATGTATATTGAGAAAATAGAGGAAATTCCCAATTAGCTATGGTTTACCATATTCCATAGCACAGGGTTGGTAACTCCGAACCAACCACATAGGAGTTTGGATGACACGCGGGCGCATGAAAAGGAATGTTTTAGTTTCTAAGGAACACTCACGCATTATGTTTAAATTCAAATTTTTATTCCCGTGCTTGGTGTTGACAAAAACGCTCTAGCATTTTTTTCTCCAAAACACTAGATTACAAAACACCCTAGCATTATTATAAATCACACAAACTATGTGTTAAGTGTTGAATGGATATAGGGGTGAGAGAGAGAGAGAGAGAGAGAGAGAGAGAATATGAGGGGCAGAGGGTAAGGGACATAAATTTAGGGAGGTTGAGAGAGGAATGAGAAGGGAGAAAATTAAAATGTTAAATTCATAAGTCCTAAGGCCCAAACCCACAAGATCCCTAAGCCCCTCAGAAACTAAGCCCTTAACACATAATCCCTTACCACTTTAACTCCTTGACACGTAATCCTATCATTTTACACCTTGCCCCACTAATAGTCAATCCCTAAATCCCTTAACCTATAAAGATCATAATCCTGAAATCCCTAGTCCCTTAATTAACCCCTTATATACCATCATTGTAGTCCTTATCCTCTAAAACCATAATCCCTTAACACTATAGCACCCAAGCCCTTAATTCCTATCCTCTTAAAACCTAACACCTTAACCCTAGAGCCCTAAATCCCTTAACCCCTAAATCCCCTAACCCCTAAACCCCTTAAGTCCTTTAATTATTTACCTCTAATCCTTTAACCATTAGCCTCTAAGATCTAGTTTACCCCATAGAGGAAAAATAATTGTTTACCTCTACATTTTGTTTCAATGTGCGACCTCCCTTCTTCCAGTGCGACCTGCATTGGCTTGTGTGCTCTACGTCTGCATGTTCCCTCTTGTTTGTAAGAGATCTCTATGTTTGCTTGATCTCTCTCCCTTGGGATTGATCACTCCTCTCTCAGCTCTGGAATTCTCGCTTGGGATTGTGCACTAGCCTCTAAGCTCTACTTTACACATTATAAGCCTTTAACCCTTTAAACCCTTCACCATTAATCCCTAACCTATTAAACCCTAACACCCTATCCCCATAGCACTAAATACCTTAACCCATAAATCTCCTAACCCTTAATACCTAGTCCACCCCTAACGCCTGAACAACCTAACCCATAATACTTAAATCCGAAATCCCTGAAGCCCTAAATCCCTAAGCCTTTAAACCCTAGAAAAAAATAAACCTTTAACTTCTTAGGCCTTAACTTCTAACCCCTTAACCCCTATCTCCCTAACCATTGAACCCTAAATTCCTTAAACCCTAAATCCCATAACGCATAAAACCCCTTAACCCCCTATTTTCTTAACTCCCTAACCCATAAATATTTAAACTTGCTAACCACTTTATTCTCTTACCTCTAAAATCTTAACCCATAACCCGTAAGTCCTAGTTAACGCACTAACCCTAAAAACCCTAAACCATAATCCCTAAATCCCAAAACTCATAAATCCCTAGAAACTCCTAATCTCTCATCTCCTAGAAGACATTAAGACCTTAACCCCCAAGCATTTGATCCTTTAACCCCTTGACAATTAAATCTTAACCAAATCAATCCTAACATCCTAACCCTATAGCCCTAAATCCCATAGCCCGTAAATCTGCTAACCCTTAAAGGCCTCACCTCTTAAATAACCGCCAATCCCCTAACCCTTATGTCCTTAATCGCTAAGCCCCTAAGTCCTTAATCTATTACAATACCTTAACACTTAAACCCTTAACCCTTAATGCTTAACCTATTGAACCATAACCCCCTAACATTGGTGTCGTTAATCCCTTAACCCCTAAAGCCCCTAACCCCTAAACCCCAAGTTAAGTTCGTTATGTTCATTCATAAATCTCTCATATAATTTTGTTTGTGTCATATCAAGAAAATGTTTAATGTGTGGTTCACGATCCTTTGAACCCGTTCTCAATTTTAATACATCTTTTTGGTTAGAAGAATGTCTAGTGCTGTCATGCCAAAAAGCTTGCACTAATCCCTTTACCACATCAATGAGCTTCATATCAAGGCATGGCAACCTTCCAATGAAGGCCCAAACATCTATTTGACTGGTTTCAAGTTGTTCTCTTCTAACACAATAAATACGAAGTGTCTTCAGATTCAAATTAATAATTTTGGAGGTAGGCTTAAGAAAACGAAGTTTCGTAGTGTTTTTGTTCACAATTGATTGTAACAACACACAACAAGCCGCATTGCGATCCTTTGAGCGAGATTTCTTTCCAATTGTACTAAATGCATCTACTAAACTTTTAACAATATGAGAACTTGGTTCTAACTTTTTGGTCATCTTTATCCTTAACATTCTTCTAACAACAACCATAGAACTAGATTCTAACAATGATAAAATTAATTTGCACTTATCCCCACCATATTTAGAATAAAAAAAGTCATCAAGTATTTGTCGAGTTTGATAAGCAATAGCACATTTAGACAACGTACTTTCAAATGAACTAATGAGAGTTTCATCAATCTATATACATTTCGGAGTTCTTCGGTGTGTAGTTGCTAATGGAGGTAAGGGTGTTGGAATTCGAGCATGTACAACATCACCAGGACGCTTTGGAGTTGCAATAGGAGCCTCTTGTATTTCATTCTCTTGTTGGCAGTTGGATGTGGAAAATTGGACTTTCTCTTGGATGGTATCCATAACATTTGCTTCTTTCATTGTAAATCCGTCATTCAATGCCTCCCTAACTTCATCGCTTGTATAACCACAACCCAACAAGTCATTCACTACCATAGTATGAGGTTGACTTGATGTGGGAATTGAAACATCCCCCGATGAGCAACTACGTTTTACTTCTTGACTAGTGCCATGGGGTTCCTATTCATCAAATGTTGTTGAAATTGAGGGCCCCTCTAGTGAATATTTTCGTTTTTCTTGAGGTGGATGGGTAGGAACAACCGTGGCATCATCTACGGTTCGAATTGGATGAGTTTCCATGGAATGTCTTCGATTCCACATGTCCAATATTTTGTTTTATCTAACTTCTTACATGGTTACTTGAGGCTTCTCTTTCTTTGCAGATTTCCTTTTTCGGTTGCGTGAATTCTCCATGACCACAATGAGCAATTTACTAAGAAAATAGATTCTAGAGGTGTGCTCAACTATTCAAATATCCAAATTCTTTCTCAATTGTGAATATAGGTTCTTCAAGCTTGCTTAATTCTGAGTTTAGATACTTCCTCAATTGTGAATATAGATTCCTCAAGCTTGCTCAAATGTGAAAGTAAAGTTTCTACCTCACTTGTGAATATAGAAAATTATTCGTTTGTGAATATAGGTTCTTCAAGCTTGCTCAATAGTGAATGTAGATTCTTCTTCAATTGTGTTCATATAGATTCATCAAGCTTGCTTGAAATTGTGAATGTAGAATCCTCTTGAAGGTTGAAATTGTGAATGTAGAATCCTCTTGAAGGTTGAAATTGTGAATGTAGAATCCTCTTGAATCTTGCTAATTGTCAATGTAGAATCCTTAATTCCCAATGCTAACTGTAGAATCCTCTTCAAGCTTGATGATTATGAACATAGAGTATCAAGATTCCTCAATTGCCTTGATTGATGTTTGTGAACATAGAGTATGAAGTTTTTTTGCAGCGCTGTTGGGGAGACAAAACAAAAAATTTGGGTATGAAATAGGCATAGTATTTCACTGAATTTTTGCACAAACAAAACGTGCTAGCATTATGGATACACAAAAGGCGCTAGCGTTTCTTAAAACTATAATGCGAGCGCATTTCTTAAATGTTAAAAAATCCCTAGGAAATTAATATATTTGGTGCATGGCTAAATAACGTCTAGTGGCCAAAAATGTGCGAGTGTTTCTTCATCCAAAAATGTGCTAGCGTTATGGTAATCTACATAATTTTCAGTTTCATCAAAACTTTATTTAATAGTTTCTTCTCAAGAAAATAAATTTCCTTTATTTCCCTAGATCCCTACTTATATTGAAAGGTTTTGGGCTTCATGTTCTATGGGTTAGGAGGTTAAATAGGGATTTGGTGTTAGGGTCTAAGGGGATTAGGGGTTAGATATGGGGGGTGGTCAGTGGTAGGGGAAGGGGGATTATGAGATAGAGAGTGGGGGGGTAGGAAAGAGAGAGGGGGGTTAGTTAGGGGTAAGGGGCTATGAGGGGGGTTAACAAGGGGGGGGGGGGAGAGAGAGAGAGAGAAGGGGGGGGGGGGGGGCGGTTAGTAATGGTTAGGGGGGAGAGAGAGAGAGAGGGTGTTAGTTGTAGGGAGTGAGAAAGAGAGATGGGAGGTGTGGTTAGAGGTAGGTGGAGGTGTAGGGAATAGAGAAATATTGAGAGAGGGGGTTATTAAGGGATAGGGATAGGAGGGGAGAGAGATAGAGAGGAGGGAGTTTAGGGATAGGGGGAGTAGGAGAGAGATAGAAAGAGTAGGATTGTCAGGGATGGGGGAGAGGTTAGGGAGAGGGAGAGGGGGTTTAGAGAGAGAGAGAAAGGTCTAGAAATAGGGAAGAGAGAGTGAGAGCGGGGTTTTGTAAGGGTTTTGAGGAGCAGGGGATAGAGAGATAGAGAGGGAGGATGGTGTCAAGGGGTTAGAAGAGAGAGAGGGGTGTGGGATAGGGGTTGGTAGAGGAGTACATAAGAGATAGAGAGAGGTGGTTAGTAATGGTTAGGTGTATGAGGAGAGAGAGTGAGAGATGGTTAGTAATGATAGGATTAGGAGAGAGATAGAGAGAGGGGGGTTTAAGAGTGGTTGGGATTAGGGAGAGGGAGAGGAGGGGTGAAAAAGAGAGAGAGGGAGGGTGGTGGGCAGGGAGGTGTTTTTACGAGTTTTCAGATAGAGAGGGGTGGGGGTTATGAGTATGTGGAATTTGGGATTAGGGGTGGCGGTTATGAGTAGGTGGAAAATGTTTAATTGTTTCTAGGGTTAAGGGTTTACTGATTTAGGGTTTTGATCTTTTTAAGTAATATGGGTTAGACTATTTAGGGGTTCAGGGTGGACTAGGTATTAGGGGTTAGTGGTTGTGGGATTATAGATAAAGTGGCTAGGGGGTTTAGGGGTTAGTGACCTTAGGGGTTAATTGATTTAGTGCTCTAGGGTTAGCGTGTTAGTGTTTATGAGATTAGGAATTAATGGTAAAGGGGTTAAAGGATTAAAGGATTATATGGGGTAAATTGAAGATTAAAGAGACTAATGCACATGCCCAAGAAAGAATTTCCAAGCTGAGAGAGGACCGATCAATCTAGAGGGAGAGAGCTCAAGCAAACATAGAGCTCTCATTCAAATGAAGACCACACATGCAAATGTAGAGCGCACAAGAAAATGTAGGGCACTCTAGCACATGGGAGGTCGCACATGTAAACGTAGTGTAGAGGTAAAGAATTATTTTACCTATATAGGGTAAATTAGAGCTTAGAGGGATAATGGTCAAAGGATTACAGGTAAACAATTAAAGGACTTAAGGGGTTTAGCAGTTTGGACTTTAGGAGTGAAGGGATTAAGGACTATGGGATTAGGGGATTAGGTTTTAAGAGGTTAGGAGTTGAGGCCCAAGATGTATAGTGTTAAAGGATTAGGGAATTGGAGGATAATGACAACATTGAGGGGAGGTAAAGGGTTAATTAAGGGACTAGGGATTTAAGGAGTAATACATTTATAGGTTAAGGGATTTAGGATCAACTATTAATGGGTAAGGGACTATGTGTTAAGGGATTAGCTACTTACGGATGTATGGATTTATGGGGTTTAGGACTTAGGACTTATGGGTTTAGGCCTTTAATTTTCCTCCCTTATCATTACTCTCCCCAACTCCTTAAATTTATGTCCCTTGACCCCCCTCTCATATCTCTCTTTTCTCTCTCACCCCCTTTATCTCCATTCAAATATTAAAAACATAAATTTGTGAAGTTTATAATGCGCACACATTATGTGAATAATAACGCTCGAGCGTTTTGTCTATACAAAATGTACACGTGTTTCTTCTAACACCATGCACGTAAACCAAAATATTTGAATTTAAATAGAACTCGCACACGTTCCTGAGCGCCTAATAATTACCTCCTCCCACACTCGCTTGTCAGTCACAGTCCTATGTGGTTGGTTCGGACTTACCAAACCTGTGCTATGGAATTTACTGAACCATAGCTAATTAGGCATTTCCACCATTTTTCTCAATATGCTTGTTTTTCACCGCTCTCTTCAGCACGACATACATGACCATTATTGAAAAAAATTTAGGCATAGATAGCATTTTTTATGCAGATTCTAAATATGTAATTTAAAAAAAAAAAAATTATTTTTTCTATTTGTTTCCTAATTTTCTTATGTCATCACTCCTTAAGTCAAAAAATATGTTATTAGTGTTTATTTCATAACCATTTTAAAAAAAATTTGTATACTGCACTAATAGACACCGACCTCTACATGCTATAAAAAATCCAAGTCGAAATAACTGTATTAAGAACTTCAAAGGATGCACCCACATTTGATGTATAATTCTCTAGGTTTAATCACTTACATAATTAAAAATAAAAATTAAACATTTAATTTTCGAAAAATAGTGTTGCACTAGTTCTATGGGTTCTATACATGTCTACCAATTTTTATAGCCAGAAACCATCACTTAGGCACTCAAAGACTACATCCCCCAAAACATATACCTTATCATTTGCCAAAAAAAAAGTCACTGTTAGAAAAGATGAAATTTGACATAGTTATGTAAATTTTCAATACTTAAAACTTACATATTTTGAACGTAACTCAATTTCATACATTTCATCTTTTTTACTTGATGCAAGATATCTTGTGTAAGTATCTCAAAAAAAACCAAGTAAGTTGAGGGATGCTTGATTTTTCAGTTTTCTATTACATCTAACGTGCCAAAAGTGACCCTCATTAGCTTGCACATGCCCTATAAGCATAATAAAATTTGAGCAGTAGGTTTGTCAAGCAACGTGTGCATGGGTTTCTGAACGCTAGCTCTGTCGAGCAACGTATGCATGGGTTTCAAAATGCTAGTTATGTCGAGAGCTCATGTAGAAATCACTTAATGCATCTCTCTCAGTCAAATACTCCATCAAAACTCATGCATAGATCACTAAAATACCTCTGTAAAAAACTATGCAAAGATTATCCACAAACAAACTCCAAATTTTGACTTGTTAATATCGGGCGCATTTCTCTGAAAGGAGTCGTTCTTTCCCGGAATTTAGAGCAACATTCACAAACAATCGGTTCCCCAGGCTGAACTACCAATGAAGAAGAGAGACCGTCCCCCATCCTACTCGAGCCTTGATCCTCTTATAAAAGATGGGCCTTCCTCTCCTTGAGATGACAACTGTCAGTTGTAAAACTTAGGGCTTTTTCACACGCACAAATGGCAACTTAGTCATTTTGGATCGCTCCTTCATGGAGACAAGCTACCATCGATTTCTCCCAAGATTCTCCACCAAAACTCCACTATGCTTGACACTGGGAGTGCGCCCTTGTTGATGTCAATTATATTATTTTATATTTAATATGTATAAAACATCTGCATTCCATATAAATATGCATATTTATTTCTATTATAAATCTTCTTTAAGTAATAGTTATTGTATTACAATAATTTTTTTATCTTTTGATTAGTCATATTCTAAAAAGGAAGTAAGCCCTCTTTGATGTTGGGAAATACGATATATATATTACAAATGATAACTTATTTAGGATATTTTCTTTTTAGGAAAAATCCTCACCTTCCATTATTTTTGGAGCTTAGTAACTTCTCTAGGATATTTTCTTTTTAGGAAAAATCCTCACCTCCCATTATTTTTGGAGCTTAGTAATATTTATCCAACACCTTTCATTATTTTTGGAGCTTACTAATATTTAACCGACACCTTTGTCGGCTTAGGAAAATAGTAATAAGCAGGATAATAGTTAATTTAAAAAAATAGGCCATTAGATCTTACTTAGATGCTTGTAGCGAATAGTAATTCCTACGAAGATGGACCTTTAACTTAGGACTAACATAACTTAAGACGATGCTTAAGGATTTTTAAGGAATTAAGCAAACCATCACTTTTCTTTAAGTTCCTACAGGCACCAAGATGACGTCTACCATCAATATCGTAGACCCCATGGCTTGCTCACCATTCGATCTCTCTCTCCGCTAGTTGGATTCATTGCCCCATTGTTTAGTTGCGTCATAACCTTTAGTCTCCTAGGCCTATAATCCAGAATTACAACTTAGGATTTAAATAACAATACTTACAAAGTTTACTAGTGGGGCCTTGGCCTTGAGCTCCTCACAAGAAACAAGTACATAGTTACATTTTCAACTATAAATAATAGGGTTAAAAGAGGGATGTTACAAATATTCTTCAATTATTAGAGGAGAGCAATATTACATGTTTCCTTGGAAACTACAATTAATTTTCGACTTTGCAAGCAATCCTTGGTTTACAAAAAAAAAGTTTATAAGAACAACTGCACATCATGGTAGTCACCCTTCAAGAAATGGTAAAGCTTACTACTATCCCTATCAACCAAAACTATGGTTGAAAATTGTCAATGCAAAGCAAATTTGATGCATTGGTTGGCAAAATCAAGGAAAATTTTAGGGGCAAAATTTAGGTCATGGGATTAATTTTTTATATCTTTTCTAGAAATGTATTTGTTAATTTCCATTTTTTCCCAAAATTATAAGCCCAAATTAAGTAGAATAAAAATATTTTACTCTAAACATTTATCAAAATTGTTTATAAAGTATAAATAATTTTTAGAAATTTTAATATGTTTATAAAAATATCACCAAACATTTTATGGTTGGGAATTTAAGAATTATAGGATTATAAGAAAATTATGGATCCTTAAAATTTTCCTTGACTTGAATCTTTACAAGTATTCTTTTTTCTTGAAAATTAATAGTTTAAACAAAACACATGTTTTTTTAACACTTACCATATTTAAGGCAAGTGATAAAGCAATATGATGGAAAATAAGGAAATTGCCCACTTCTCTCCAAATCTGTCACATGAGTCCAGGCTCAAAGACATCGACAACTTCATAGAAATAATGAATCAAGACTAAAAAAACATCATGGCCATGGTCTATAGTTGTGTGTTGGCTTTGGTACAATTATTGGGTGCTAGTTTACCATGGATTCAAGAAAAGGTGGCCATAGTCCTATGCTGTGTCATTGTGGCTGAGAATTGTGATTAGTGCTTCGTATTGAAAGTTGATGGTACACCCCAGGTGTGATAACTTGAATTCAAACACCCTGTCGCAAAATAAAAGCAACATTATCCCTTTAACATCTTATGTCTAATGCAAACGATAGTTTCATCCATGCTTTGCCACGACGGACTTCCATCTGTGATTGAAATATGCCAAGGTTGTTTGGCTTTCAGAGACGAATGTGGCCAAGGCCTTTGAAAAATCTATCAACCGCGCCAAGATTAGATAGGATTTGGCAAAAGAAAGAATCAATTTTGTCACCATAAATTTGCTTGATATGATTGGAGACTCTTTATCGCTGTCAATGATTGTCAAGCTCTAGATAAAAGAGTCAATATCTTATTTATGTAATACTGCTATCAGGATAATTTTGGATGCATGCTAGGTACAGTTATCATTTAAGAATATTATTAAAGGTTGACAAGTAGGATGTCAAAAGGTTGAGATCCGGTTTAACCGAATTAAGTAGTGCCGTGGATATATCGATATATATATACTTACTTTGATTCGTTTTCATCTATAAAACATTTACGTTGTTTTCATTCACTCTCGCATACCCTCTGATCTGGAAGAGCTAAGCCGCATATCAGAAAGAGAACGATATTCTACTGTGTTGTTTCAGGTTTATATGGCAAACAATGGGCCTCAAGGTGAAGGTGAACCTGTCTATAATGTTAATGTTGCAGGAAACAGCGCATACCCACGAAGCAGTGCAAACTCAAATATTCAGAATAGTAATACGACTATACAGGGGCAAGCGCGTGAAGGTCAAGCTGTGAATAATGTTAATGTTGCAGGAAACAGCGCAAACCCAGGAAACAGAACCTACCCAAATAATATTCAAAATAGGCGCAATACGATGATACAGGGGCCGGGGCGTCAAGGTCAAGCTGTGCATAATGTTAATGTTGCAGGAAACAGAACCTACCCAAATATTCAAAATAGCAATATGATGATACAGGGGCAGGGACAAGATTAGCATCAAGGCCGAGGCCCATATGGATATAATCAGGCATGGTACCCTGGTGCTCCAAGTAATTACACATATCCCAATCAGAGTAGTAATACGATGATACAGGGGCCGGGGCGTCAAGATCAAGTTGTGCATAATGTTAATGTTGCAGGAAACAGACCCTGCCCAAACATTCAAAATAGCAATACGATGATACAGGGGCGAAGGCAAGATGAAGATCAGAGCCGAGGCCCATATGGATATAATCAGGCATGGTACCCTCGTGCCCCGAGTAATATGTTGTATGTGGAGCAGCCAAATTACACATATCCTAATCCAGCCCCTGCAATGGACATGAACATGAATATGAATAGCTATAACGGCGGCTATTATTTTAACTATTATCATCACCCACCAACTGATGGCTGCTTTCATCCATGGCAGCCACAACCACAATTGCCAGTACAATTACCCCAACCATGGCAACCACAACAACAATTGCCAGTACAACCCCAGCAACTGCAACCACAACCACAATTGCCAGTACAACCCCAACCCCGACCACAACCTGTATTCGACACAGGAAGAAGAGGAAGCTCCGGGAGGTATTCCAGTGGAAGGAATAGTAATAATCTTCAAGCAGCAGGGAGAGGGAGAGGAAGAGTGTTGATGAATAATAATTATAATATTGATACATCATTGACCCATGCTTTGGACAACAACATCGGAGAGTTATTGATGAGATTGATAATCAGTCAGAGCGAGAGGTCCATTGAACGTCAAGGCCATGGCCATGCACTAGAACCCAACCAGCATGCAAATGCAGATACAGTTAGTAGAGAGCATTTGACCAAGTTTTTTGTTATAAAGTCTTTTAGTAGGGAGAACGTGGTGAGTAATATTAAACACACAGTGTGGACGAGCACCAGCACTGGAAATAGAATATTAAGTGCAGCTTATGCTTCTTCTCCGGTTTTCTTATTCTTCTCGGTAATCTTACAACTTTCTTTCTCAATATCTATTTTCTTTACTAAATTGATCTAATAACCAAACAGTCTTTCAAATGCCTGTTCATAAAAGAATTCTGAATTTAAAATATCTAAATCTGGGTGCGTCCACATGCAGGTGCAGCGAAGTGGAAATTTCTGTGGCGTGGTAGAAATGGATGGACCCGTAGATATTCACGGCTTCGCAGATAGTTGGAATGGCTATTGGAAGGGAAAATTTCCGGTGAAATGGCACATGATTAAGGATGTGCCCTACAACCAATTCCGGCATATTAGATATAATACTCCGGGAAACCCAGACCAGATATCAATTGTATATTGTCGAGACACCCAACAAGTAAGTACTGCTGCTATCTCTCAAAAATGAATTTTCTAGAAAAAACAATTTTCTAGTTTATAGTGTTGTGGATGGGTACAGGTTGAACAGGTTGATTACATTGATGAATGAACATGTTGAATAATCTGCTGGTATTCAGGTTGAATTTGAGAATGGGTTAGAAATGCTGGATATAGTTGAATTTGAGAATGGGTTAGAAATGCTGGATATATTTAAAAGGTACGTTTCGAGCACATTTCTGTTGGATGACGCATCCACGTCGACTGCATCACCACAAAACAGTAGTGACAACCAGAGGTGGAGGATAAAGAGAAATCAAGATCAAGAAGGAAAAAAACAAGATCAAGAAGAACAACTGGTGGATGCTAAACAGAAAGGGAAAGAAAAAGAAGAGGGAGGAGAGGAAGGTTGTGAACAGTACAACAGTGACAACCAAGATCAAGATCAAGAAGGAGAAGGAAAAGAACAAGAAGATCAAAATAAAAAAGAACAAGCAGAGGTGGAGGATAAACAGAAAGGGAAAGAAAAAGAGGTGGAGGATAAACAGAAAGGAAAAGAAAAAGAAGAGGGAGGAGAGGAAGGCTGTGAACAGTACTGCATTGGGAGTGCCATCTGTGACATAATTAGTACTAATCAGATAAAGCAGCAAGACACGATTGAAGACAGCCTCAGTGATATGCAATTGCAAGAGATTGTTTACACCGAGGAGATGCAGCACGGTCATGTGGAAACCAATAATGAGCCACCGAAGGCTACTGTAGACACCCATGTGACTACGCAAGTGACTGAGGCCAACACTGGTTATACCAACCAAATAATGACGCCACCCTAAATCAAGGATGGCTTATCTCCTTCGTTAATTTATCAATGCGATGCTATTGTACTGAACTGGTTTTTGCTGTCTCTGGAATTATCTGATTTGTATTTAGTTCATTGAAAAATAACAGATGATGAAGAATAATAAATGAATAAGTATTTAGTTCATAGAAAATAAAAATAAAAATAAAATAGATGATGAAGAATAATAAATAAATAAGAATGAGAATTTCATACCTTACATTTATAAACTTTTACTTGTATTTAGTTTATAGAAGAAAAATAGATAAATAAGAATGAGAATTTCATACCTTACATTTATAGACTTTTACTTGTATTTAGTTTATAGAAGAAAAATAAATAAATAAGAATGAGAATTTCATACCTTACATTTATAGACTTTTACTTGTATTTAGTTTATAGAAGAAAAATAGATGATGAAAAATAATAAATTAACCAGAATGAGAATTCCATACCTTACATTGTTTATGGCTATGGGAAATGAATTCATGGTTAATGGAAGCTTGGGTTTTGGCTATTTGGAAGGATTTCATTATGAGAGATTGTGGTAGTTTTTTGGTTTTAACTAATTCTAAGCATTATGGATGTACTTGAGTGAGCTCTAAAGTTTGTGATCTTTTATTTATGGTTATGGTGCCATAGCCCAATTGAGACATGTAATCTATAATGAATTATTTTTGTTGGACAACTTAACTTATGTTTGTAATCATGTTAGTGGACCATGTTTGTAAACTTATTTCGTTTGTGAATTATCATGTTTGATATAATTTATGCTTTTAATTCTTTAGTTATATGACAATTCAAGTTTATTGGTAAATCGTTAAATGAATTAGTATAAATATATTGTAATTAAGTAGTTATTTTTATCTTTGCTATGAATTTGGCAGTAGGCTTTTATTTGCAACTCAAATCTATGGGTAAATTGTGTAATGAATTAACATAAGATTGTAGTTATGAAATTTATTTTATGTTCCCATAAATTTGGTAATAAAAATGTTGTTGTGTGTTTAAATTATACATAAATTTGCATGAAAATTTGTGTGATAGCTAGAGCTTGATAATTGTGGTAAAGTCTTAGAAAAAAATGGGTTTGATGTGACAAAATTGTGTTAGTCATGTTTTAGTGATGAAGCCTTTGGGTAGAGTAATAAGTACAGAATGGTCAAGAATCAAGTCATATATAATGCATAATTTCTTTTTAAGGGTTTGATGTGACAAAATGGTGTTAGTCATGTTTTAGTGATGAAGCCTTTGGGTAGAGTAATAAGTAGAGAATGGTCAAGAATCAAGACATATATAATGCATAATTTTTTTTTACTATGATGGGATGCAATGAAACTATTCATATAGGCATTCTTACATTTTTTGAAACCATTTGACCTACTTTACTTATTTTGGTGCAATTTGTATGGTATCTATGGTTTTTATACAAATTATTAGCTTATAATTGAGGGAGAAAAAAATCCAATAATAACATTTAGCAATTAGAATAATGGATTTGTTGTTGATGAGAGGGATAATGGGTTAATTTTAAGAGGAAAAACCATGAGTGTGACGTTGACATATACCATATTGAGATGATTATATAATTATATTTTAAATGGATAATAATAATATACCATGGTAGAAACACAAACACCAACATCTCCATATTGGGATGAGTGTAAGTGTAGTTAAAAAAAATTATTTGAATATTTATTTTGTTGAAAGTGTTTATCATATTATTTCATTCAAAACAAGGGCCATAGAAGTAGCTATATTAGAGGGAAAATGGGTTAATTTTAAGAGGAAAAATCATGACTGTGATGTTGACACATACCATATTGAGATGATTATATAATTATATTTTAGATGGATAATAATAATATACCATGGTAGAAACACAAACACCAACATCTCCATATTGGGATGAGTGTAAGTGTAGTTAAAAAAAATTATTTGAATATTTATTTTGTTGAAAGTATTTATCATATCATTTCATTCAAAACAAGGTCCATAGAAGTGACTATATTTATAATATTTTAAAGTTATCTTGTATTTTATTTTGTTAAAATTAAAAAATTCTTTATTTTATTTTCTTAAAATTAAATTAATCAATAATCATCCTATACCAACTTTTTGATTATATAAATGATAAGAAGAAACACATTTTTAATTGGTGACATATATATAAATTAGAGAATAAATATTTAACATCTTATTTTATAAAAAAAACTAATTAAAATAAATTACATAAAAGAAGAAGAGAACCATGATACTATGTAAAGGAAAGGAAAGGAAAGCATTATAAGTGAAAATAATTAACAAATGCTAGACGTCTAAATAAAAAATAGAAACCTAAAATAATAACCATATTTGATGTAAAGAAGGAATATAAATGGTTAACAAATGCAAGATGTCTAAACAAAAAATAAAAACCCCTAATAATAACCATATTCATGTAAAGAAGAAATGTAAGTTAAATAAAAAGATGAGCGACGCGTCAAGGGGTATATTGTTTCAAGCACCAAGAGGAGGGTGTTAGGTATGTTGTTGAGATAGTGAAATGTAGAACCAGTGAACAACTTTAAAGTACTCTAAAATACGTAAAAAATGTCATAAGGAATGATTGGAAATGTTATTGTGGCCAGACTTTTCTGCATAGTGTCATTGGTATAAACAATTGATAGGAAATTATGTCATTGTGGCCATACTTTCTGCATCGTGTCATTAGTATAAAAAATTAATAAATTGTTGAGTAAGCTTTTGTTTAGGAGGTTTATGGACTTAACCATTGGTACCTTTTCTATGGTAAAGATAAAGATAATTATTATGTCTATCATGTTAAAAAGAATTAAGTACCTCTTCTATGGTAACGATAATTATTATTTCTAATATGTAAAAAACAATTCAAGATTGAAAAAGCCGATGATTGAGTTTTGTAACTTTGTATTTGTTATTATTAAATTATTAATGAAAAGAATTTTTTATATTAATTAAAAATAAATTTAGCGAAATATGGAATGAGTATTATTATTATTTTTTTTTGTATTTTAAGTTAAAAAAGTTTTAAAAAAAATATTACAAAGTTTTATTCATTTCTTTCTTTACATTATATGTAGATTATTTGTAATTATTAACATCTAAGAAAGCTAAATATGATAGCATTTTCACAAAGATGAATATGCATGGAAAAAGTGGTATAAATCTTTTATATGTATGGAAAATAAGGCTTTGGCAAGAAAACAAAATTATATTACAAGCTAAGAGTTAACATAGTCAAACATAAAATACCTAATTTGTGTACGAGTAACGAAAATATAAAGTTATCTTCTAACTTATTATTTTATCTTAAGGTCACGGCTTGAAATATGTTTGTGTATAAAAAAATTATAAATTTAATAAGTAAATGATATATGATAAAGTAAAAGAAATAATTATTAAGAGAATACAAATATCTTAGTTATAATTGTTAAGCTTATGATATATGATGAAGTAAAAGAAATAATTATTAAGAGAATACAAATATCTCAGTTATAATTATTAAAATTTTATTTAAAGAATTTACAAATATCTTAATTACCTTTATTAAAATTTTATGTGAAGAATTTACAAATATTTTAATTACAATTATTAAAATCTTAAAAAACAAATTCGAAGAACAAAACCTTAACCATGGTTTTATCAAAAGTATTACATAGAAAGTCAATATAGAAAAAACATTTTACAAAATAAAAACCCTAAACAGCTCTTAACACTAAAACAATTCAAGCCTCTTTTGAATATAGAAAGATATGGGGTAATTCCAAGTCCCAAACTCACTATTCAGATCAATTAACCAACAGAGGCCAGACCATCCCCTGTGAAGCAAGTAAATAAAACATAAAAAAATACCCTAAACTCATAAACATAAATGAACGATGCAAGACCCTCTCACAACCTGGGGTCATACATTGTGTTTTGTAATTGAAGAAAGGACAAAGAATTAAAATAAGGTAAACACAATTTGAGAGAATCAATTAATCCTGGCCCTTGATGAGATAGTCGTTGCAATATTAACATGAGCTCTTAGAAATATTGATTGAAGAACCTGGGTACATGTTGAAAATTCTTAGAAAAGTTAGGAATCACTTGAGAACTTGAGTTACATTACCTAATATTACAAAACAATATTTAGTAAACCTGTAAAGTATTAGGTATAATTGAGTTCAAGGGATCTTGGGAATTCAATATCACTAAGACTAGATGTCAATAAAAAAATAGAGAGGGCATACATATTTTACCTAAGAGTTATATAATTGATCGATCAAACTCCAATTACGTTTATAGGCATTTAGATATTATCTGAGATTTTGGACTTCCTTGAATGGATCAACAATATTAACATGAGTGTAACAAGTATACATTTTGGATTCATTTTATGGTCGTCGTATCTTGTTATGCTTAAATGCATCTTGATTAAAATTTAAATAAGGTTCACTTAACTAATGATTAAAAAAATATCTATTTATTAAATAGTGTTTGTTTTATGTTTATATTAATTAATTTTATTGTTTCAATGTTTAGTCTTTATTTAACCGCTATTCATCTTCTCAAAACTAAATGATTAACTATACCTATTAACATTCAGTAACCGCTTATAACTAACTATACTCATTAACAACAACAAATGTCTAACAATATTAAAAAACCCTTTACTGAATAAACTCAGACAAAAACACTATGTGACACCTCCGAAGAGTGTAAAATCCCAAACTGAGACCCACTAAAGTTGAAAACCCATTCGCAAAAACCAGGGGATGGGTCATACGTTGAAAACACAATCGAAAGGTGAGAACCAAAAAAACATTGTCGTTGAACTACCTGTCCTCGTGCACTTATGATCGAGACTTCAAGAAGGGCGTCGAAATTAATGCTAATTAAAAAAATGTGAATGGAAATGTGTAAAAGAACATGAATTACAACTAAAGTCTCAAAGTTTTTCCATCGTCATTTAATGTTGGTACAAGATAAAAAACCCACCACGTGCCAACTAAATACAAAGTCCCAGATTGGAGTCATAACTTATGAGGTTCGAATATTAATTCAACCAAGTTTATATTTGGTCAATCAATCTATAACATAACCAAAAGAACACAGACACATAATGAACACAGACACATAATGTGCAAACAATGTATAATGTGGGATAAGATGTGTAATAGTTAACATGAATTGAAGGTAAGACCTTAACTCTAATATAATATTGCCCTCCAAAAGGTTTTCAACATTTTGTTTAAGAGTATGGTGTGTCATAAATGTCCATATAACAACAAAAAGAAAGGGATGGTATAAGCCACGTTTTAATGCGAATCTTACCCCTTAAATGCTAACACACCGTATTATGTACAAATAAAATGTTAAATATAAGTTATGTGAATAAATCATAATGAACCAAGTTATGATACAAAGAAAAGATATTAAAGATAATCAATATATATGAGATTAAAAGTTGCACCCAAATATATACTTGCCGGAGATAGATAAAATGGGTTTTATATCTCACAAATTGAGGATAACAATTCATTGAATTGAGGATAACAATTAATTGAAGTTTATAGCTATTAAGTAAAATGATAGCAGTAAGACCTTGGAGTAAATGCAATGAAAAGATTTCTTAGAAGGTGTTTATCAATAACATGCTTGGAACATAGATCATGGTTATAAAGTCCAGGATGTTTGTCGAATCCCTTTGGCTTAAATTATAACATTTGGAATAATTATTCTCTTAGGAATAACTAAAAACTTAAACTAATCTTACATGTTATCTTATGACCTATAGTGTTTAGGGTTATTGTCAACAGAAAATATTAATTGACTCAAGCATGAATATAACACAAATATATATATTAAATTTAAAAAAATGGTTAATTGGATATGTTACAAATTGGTATTGGAGTTGTAGGTTACAACACTTAGATCGCTTTGGGTTTAGAGAAAATGTAAAAATTTGTAAATATGCTAAAATAATTGTTTGATTATGAATTGACTATGTCAAGTGAGAAGGAAATTAAAAAAAGACACAAAAATAAGAGTTGACCCAACTTAATCTTGTCCAACCTTAATTACATGTTGGAATAAAGATTAGAGATCCATATTGAATCAATTATATCATATAACTCTACAAACAACTATAATTAGAGCAGAGATTTAACAATCCTCGTAAGATTTAGTTCAAGAAGAAGATATGAATCAAAGGATAGGGGGCAGATAAAGAAGGGGTTCATATAAAAGAATTCATAAGCGTTATTATGGAGGAAGTCCCTAGTCAACATGGAGTTGTGAATTAACATTCGCAAAAAATAAATTTGTGTAGAACTAAATGATAAAAAAGAACCAAAAACCCCTTCTGAGATGTTGGAAACCATGAAAATTCTTAGGGATAAGTTGAAACATTGCAAGTCATATAACGAAATATTGATAAAATATCAAGAGGAACAACAGGGGATGAATGCATTATTTCTACATAATTTGACCGAGTCAAAGAATAACAAGAAGACATGACAAAATACTAATAAAAAAGATAAAAGGTATCATAAATATAGGGATCTAACCTCTATGGATAAAATTGGTTTTAGTAGTGAGTATTCTAGTGAAACCGGGTCCACTATTGAAAATTATGGAAGTAGGAAGTCAAGAACTTCTTCACACAGAATAAAAAAAGCATAAATTTAAAAAACAATATTTATGGAGAATTAAAAAAGATTAAACCACAAACATTTAATGGTGAAATTAAATCGATCGAGGAAGTCAAAGCTTAGTTACTAGGCATGAGTGAGTATTCTTAGATTTATGACTACTCTAGTAACCTGAAAGAAAAAATGACAATCTACGACCTACATGGGAAAACATTTATTTGGTGGAATGACCTAAAAGTAGTGAAATATATAAGGGAAAATGAATTAATTGGAAATCATTCAAGAAGTATTATAAAATGTATCTATCAAAAAGGTACTTGATCGAAAAATTAAATAATTTGATGAGCTAAAGCTAGGTTGGATGATAATGGAATACTTTTCTTACTAATTCATCAAAATATTAAGATACGGGCCGTCACACAAAGTTGAACGACCCTTTAGGTGCAATCGTGCATTCACAAAACATGCTAGAATTTTGTAAATTAAAAATGCGTTTGCATTGCTCAGAACTAGGCATGGGCAGACTTTGACCCTTCCATGTCAATTAACATGTAGGATAGGATTCCAAAATGGACGCGTGTTATAGTGATACATAACGTGCATGCATTATGTATCACTATAATGCGTGCGCATTTTGGTTAATATAACAAAAAAAATAAACAATCTGCAGACCACGGCCATTGTTTACCCACTCAAAACTAGAACGCTTGAGCGAATTTGGCTTGGAAAAATGCATTGAAGAAGTGAAGGGAGGCCAAATTCGAAGCTCAAAAAGGGAGATTTCATCTTGCAAGGAGGATTGGAAAGGTAAGCATCCAAGTACTTTCCTCATTTCATCATTAAAAATATAAATTTTTATGTTTCCCTAAATTAAAAATATTTGTAAATGAAATTCCAAAACAAAAAATTTTAAAATTTGTTATTTAACATATGTTAATTCCTCCCTACTATCAATCCCCTTAATGAACTTTACATCCACCCAAGCAATAAGGGATTTGAAAAAAACTAAAATGGAAATTGGAAATTGAATCCCAACACCATTATTTTTTCCACATCTATTGCAATTTGGAAAAATAAAACCATCCACCATTTGGCTAGGAGGAGGAACTATGGACTATAACCTAAGCTTGGTTTCTAGACTTGACTCAACCAAACCCTATGTTTTTTTCCCACGCATTCTTTTACCCTAAAAATGGTCAATCAATGCTTGTGAATCCAACCCACTAGCATGATGTATTTTACATCATCCCCCAAACCCCAAGGGACTAGGTTCCCCTCCTTTTCAGACACACTGCTTACTTTGTTGCTAAGATGAACTACCACATCTTTTTTTACCTCCTTCACCACCAATATGTTATACACAATGGATCACTCAGAGGGGGGGTGAATCAATGAGCTTGCACTTATTAACAATTTCAACTTCTTCTCTCAAATCTTATATCATTAATTACAAATTCACTTCAATATCATATTCATCAATAAACTATATCACGTCATTCATTAAGCAATACATATTATCATCAACACATTACAAGAGACAAGATATAATATTTGTAAACTTTTTATAATCAGGGACTTTAATCTGCAGAATGGGCTACAACCCAAAGTGGCACCAACCACAAGATAATTCTGTCAGCTGCAACTGACTGGGATGCACCAACACCCCAACAACCATAGATTTACAAATGATATTTCAGACTCTTCTTATGTCTCCAGATTACATACATCATCAACCAGAATCCCTTATTTGTTTCCAAAGCACTTCATCATTCTCATCAAGCACTCATTATTCAATATAACTTCATTATGTCCATCAACAAATATCACCAATCAGATCGCATCTTCATTATGTCATCATTATTCATGTCATATCAATCTGCTGCCATATCTCCATTCATACACATTACACTATCCATGTGCACATCATAACACTCTTCCCATATCATCAGTCATCTCTTCATCATTCTACCAGCATGTCTTCATTCTATCCATCAATAGGCTGCCTCAGTTTAACCCAGAATAAAAGATAGAAAGAGAGATTGTTTTACTGCTCCACATGTTGTTGCTCCTTCACCAAAAATTGTCCTCATATTCCTTACCCCCAATATTAGAGCTCTCCTCTATCTCCCAAATTCTCCCCCAAATTCTCCACACTCACCACACAAAAAACACAACCATATTGTTCTTCATTTATACTTCTCCTTTCCATGTATTTAGGAGGACGACTTGTCTTTTTGTTTTTATTAATTCAAATAAGTCAAGTGATATTTTTATTTCGATGTTATCCTTAACCAATAAAAATACATATCTTTGCCACATAATCATGGTCTTTATGCCCGCATGGTCTCCACCCTTATGCCCGCAAGGACCCATAATGTATGCCTGCAATGGTTATATGAAATGATATTTATGTTTGTAATGTATGCCTGAGATGATATTTATTTTTGTAATGTATTCATTCTTGCACAAAGTTTGTACATTTTTCATTTTTGAGAGATGTCATTATAGCACATGTATACGTTTCTAATGATTTGTTTTTGTTTTTATTTTTTTTATTGCAGTGACAACCATGGATGCACGTTTAGACATCCAAAGAGAAATTCAGAGGCCCAGAGAAATTCGAGCCTCAATAAGTTTTGTTTATGATAGGCATCTTATGCTTGCATACAATTTGGATGCAATGATAGAGACCTTTAGTAGGTCTAATGGTGCACTGCAATATATTTCCACATCTAGAGAAAGAAAGAGGCAACAATATGAGGATGGAATTAGCTACAAAGAAGTTAAGAAGTGGAAAATAACAAAACAAGATATGTTTTCCCTCTTTAGAGATCCACGGATGGGTGAAATACCGAATGCAAACAAAAGGCATATTTCTATTGAGTGGTGTACATATCAACCATTCATAGATAATTGGATTGACCTATGGTAGATGGTGTTTGATGTACCACCACATAACAATAGGGAAATGCCTCTATGTTTTCTGAGATATATGTACGCAGAATTTGTTTTAGGGAAGCATGTTAACTATTTTGATATCTTGGAGTACCATGGCGTTGGGATGGGGATGCCTTAGCAATGTTCCAATGCGAGGCACATAGATCCCAATCGCCTAGTAGCTCCACCTCGCAGGAAGCTACCTAAGCTAGATGTGCCGCCTACACATCAGTTGGTCCCAGAGACACAAGAGTCATTCCTACTATTGGCACAGGAGGTTTTTCACCATAGCACGTATCTTCAAGGTATGTACCAGGAAAAGCCATCAGAGCCACCATCTATGGGTGGAGTAGATCCACCACCTATTGGTGGGGTAGATCCACCACCTCCTGGTGGGGTAGAGCCACCACCTGTCAGTGGGATAGATCCACCACCTCCAAGTGGGGTAGTGCCACCACCTTCCAGTGGTCGAGGAGCATCTAGTAGTGGCACTATACCTTCACATCATGAGCACAGCCGAGATCCCCACCCATGCACAGTATGCGGCCATCCTTGCTTTGGTCCTGTCCAAACAGATGATACCTTTACCGGGTATTTTACACAGTTAAGTAAGTGGTTAACAATTTAGTGTCATTTGTAAATTATTTTTCCTTACTATACACATATATAGATTGCTAATATTTGTAATGATTTTAAAACTTGTAGAAGGGCACGCGTTTGTCGACCTTTCCACTGATGTTGCAGAGCATAGTCCAGAGACTCATGCACTAGCACCGTCCGATGTAGAATATGTTGTCATACTTTCAGTGACAACAACTCACGCCGAGGTAACTATTTCAACATGACATTATTTTAATACATGAGTAAATCCAATTAAAAATTTAGTGTCATTTGTAAATTATTTTTCCTTACTAAACACATATATAGATTGCTAATATTTTTAATGATTTTAAAACTTGTAGTTGCTACAAGAAGGGCATGAGGGGAAAGAGGCGCATGTAGCAGAACCTTCTAATGTAGAATATGTTGTTGTACCTTCAGCGACAACAACTCATGCCAAGGTAACTATTTCAAAATGAAATTATTTTAATACATGAGTTGTAATAATATGCAAGGATCTAACAGCTGTAGCAACTCACAATCAAACTCACAAATATGTTGCAAAGAAGAAGAGAAGGAGACACTCAATGATCACCATAAACAAATTAGAATAGAACATAATCTCAGTATTATACAATGAATAAGAATGTAAGTGAATGAATACAATAGAACAATAAGGAGCATAATATAGGATTCGAATAGGCCAAGTAGGGCATTCGAATTCCTAACTCAAAGTGTGGCTTGAATGATAGTGGAGTCATCATCCAGTCAGTGTATCAATCATCAGAGGTGACAGTCAGTCAAGTGAGTCTAGCTAATTGAGGTAGGCATGAACTGAAAGAAGGAGGCTCAGTGAAGGGTGCATGATGAGGCTAACTGAGTGAGGTAGGCATGAACTGAATTAAGGAGGCTCAGTGGAGGGTGAATCAGGAGCTAACTAGAGTCAGAATGGACAGACTAGTCTCGCTGGGGGTCCATCAGAGTGAAATAGTTAGTGGGGGAGTCAATCTAGCTTCAAATCAAGGAAGAACTGAGAGATAGCTGACTGGTGGGTGAGAAAGGTGCCTAACTGGCTGTGGTAGGTGAGAAAGGCGCACTAGCCATGCAAAATACTGGAGAAGGGTGCCTTTGGTAGTTGGGAGGCCCCCTGGGGCTGTAGATAGGCTGTGGAGAGCTAGAACCAAGCTCTAGGAGCTGGGAGGTCCACCATGATAATAACTGGATGCATACAGTGGCATGCAAATGCATGCAGGATGCAATTTTGCATAAAGGTAAAGAAGAGCTAGAAGCAAGCTCTAGGTGCTAGGGAGACCCCCATGATGATGATAGTATGCATGCAAGTGCATGCAGCATGAAGATCTGCATGCAAGCATGCAAAATACAAAATTATGGGGAGAATATTCCAACACCCCCCCACAAGCTATACTATGAGGAAATAACTGAAGAATAGGGCCCTGGTTACTGAGACCAAAAGTCACCCTGTAAAACAGTAAGATAGGGCCCTGGTTATTGAGACCAAAGGTCACCCCATACAATCAATCTAAATAAACTAAGTGAGAAAAGAGAGAAAACCCAATGGGAAGAAATCCCTCCCTCAAAATAGACTGAAGGTGCTAAAGTAGCATATCATGACTTACCCCTAAAGGAGGCAAGTGTCCTTCTTTTCCAAAGAGGAATCGATCGATCTGCAACGAATCAACAATGTGAGAAGGATGAAACCTTCCATTCTGAAAATATGATCTGGCTCTTCTATGATCATGTGAATCACTAACCAAATCATCAGCAGATCAAAGTGTAGTGGTTTCCCATCGAGGAAGAGAAGGAATATTAGTTGAGATTTCTTCAGGTTCTTGTGGATCTGGATCTCCCATTCGCTCATCTTGATCATCAGTTGCTAGACCTTTAGGTTCTTGTGGATCTGGGTCTAGCATTCTTCCATCTTCATATTCAAATTCAGAATCTGAAATATCATGTGAAGATGTATCTATAGCTGGCTCATCATCATATCCAAACTCTGAATCTGAAATCTTATGTGATGATGCATCTCTCTCTTGATCATCAATCAAGGAAGGAGGTATCTTCTTTTTGGGAATAAGTGGATCAGGCTACAAAAACATAATATGGAGATCATCATGAAGCATGTGATTTGAACCAACTGAGGTAGAATCAAAACCATGAATGTGCATATAGTTCTTTGATATCTCCTTTGAACCGACATAGGTGCGATTGTCGCCAAAGAAACTATGACATGATGATGGTGAATATTCAACAAGATCACTGGTGGATGCAACAATGGTGGTGGACCATGAACCAATAGGTGCTAGATCTCCAGGTTATTGTGGATCTGGATCTAGCATTCTCCCAAAAAGAGTTATCTCCCTCTTGGGAAGAAATATATCATGCTGCAAAAACAAGTGCTTGAGTTCTCCAGTAATGGATGCAAGCAAATCAGATCCAAGACTTGGAAGATGGTTTCTCATGATCTCCTTTGAACCAACAGGGGTGAAATCTAAACCAAAATCCCAAAAATGTGCATGAGTCATGAACTCAAGTGAATGATAGAGTCTTCCATCGTCATTGAAACTCTGAAAACATGTTCCAATGACCAGCTAGGAATCCAAAGAAATCATATGATAAGGAGGAGCGAATGCATTACCTTCCAAATCTTATTTTACCTTCAAAGTACTCAGTAAGTCACCATCTTGCATATCAACAGGTGCATCAACTCCATGAAAGTGTATGTATTTCTTTGATATCTCCTTTGAACCAGCAGGGGTGAGATAAGAACCAAATGAACCATATAATGGTGATGACTTGAACTTCAAATCAGATCCAAGATTTTGGGGATGGTTTTTCAAGATCTTCTTTGAACCAATAGTGGTGAGATCAAAACCGGAATCTTGAGAATGTTTGGCCTTCTTAGAGTACAAAGCTCTATCTGATTGGTGAGTAGGCCTTGTATCACCATGAATTTCTGGCTTTCCTATATCATTCGCTCTCTCTACAACTATAAGGGATGAATCCAATTTGGGTATGATCATTCCCATTGAAATCATCTTCTCTTCCTCTTAGGTAAGAGATTGTGTGAAATCATCAAATGAGGGAAACTTCCGTCTTGGAATGGACAACCTAGCTGACTAGAAAGTAGAGACAAAAACTGAGAAATTTGCCCCCAACTTTGAGAGAATGGAAAGTATAAGCTGCTTATCTTCCTTCACTATCTCATATCTTTTCAACTGTGATATCAAGCTTTTGAACTTGGTGAGAAAGGCATTGATAGAATCGAAGCTGCTAGGACTCAAACATATGAACTCATTTTCCAATTTCTGTGCTTTCGGAGATGTAAGATCAATAACATGAAAGAGCAGTTCATCAAAAATTGAGAGAAAGAGGAGACCAATTGCTTCATCAAGCCGATCCAAATACTTGGACTTTTCAACTGCACTAAGAGGTTCTACCATCATTCCGTTGAGTATTCGGGTGAAGCTCTTGGATCTCATGAAGAGAGCCATCTTGGATTTCCACTCAACATAGATGGAAGATGTAAGCTTTAGATCCATATGAACAGAGAAAGTCAATAGTTGAAGAAGATTCCGAACAGGTGAATAAACCTGCAAAACAATAAAAGATGTGCTAATGGAGAATGCTACACTTCAACTGAAAACTACCTTAAGGACACTTGGCACATGGACTAATTCCTTCACACCTGGCTAGACCTCAATGGATTTCTCTAATGAAATCAAGTAATAGCACTAGGATTTGTTGTGGAAAATCAGAGGCTTCTGGTGCACAAGTGAAAGATAGCTGCTCAAAGAAATGTTACAACTATTGCAATTCAAATAGCTGCTTCCTACTCTGATACCATGTAATAATAAGCAAGGATTTGACAACTATAGCAACTCACAATCAAACTCACAAATATGTTGCAAAGAAGAAGAGAAGGAGACACTCAATGATCACTCTTAAAAAAAGTAGAATAGAACATAATCTCAGTATTATACAATGAATAAGAATGTAAGTGAATGAATACAATAGAACAGTAAGGAGCATAATATAGGATTCGAATAATCCAAGTAGGGAATTTGAATTCATAACTCAGAGTGTTGCTTGAATGATAGTGGAGTCATCATCCAATCAATGTATCAGTCATCAAAGGAAACAATCAGTCAACTGATTCTAACCGAGTGAGGTAGGCATGAACTGAATGAAGGAGGCTTAGTGGAGGGCGCATGAGGAGTCTAAATGAGTGAGGTAGGCATGAACTAAATAAAGGAGGCTCAGTGGAGGGAGAATCAGGAGCTAACAGGAGTCAGAATGGACAGACTAGTCTCACTGGAGGTCCATCGAAGTGAAACAGTCAGTGGGGGAGTCAATCTAGCCTCAGATCAAGGAAGACCTGAGAGATAATTTACTGGTAGGTGATAAAGGTGCCTAACTGGCTGTGGTAGGTGATAAAGGTGCACTAGCCATGCAAAAGACCGGAGAAGGGCACCTTTGGTAGTTGGGAGGCCCCCTGGGGGCTGTAGACAGGCTGTGGAGAGCTAGAACCAAGCTCTAGGAGCTGGGAGGTCCACCATGATGATGACTGGATGCATACAGTGGCATGCAAATGCATGCAGCATGCAATTTTGCATGCAGGTAAAGAAGAGCTAGAAGCAAGCTCTAAGTGTTGGGGAGACCACCATGATGATGAATGGATGCATGCAATTGCATGTAGCATGCATATCTACATGCAAGCATGCAAAATACAAAATGATGGGGAGAATATTCCAACATGAGTAAATGGTTAACAATTTAGTGTCATTTGTAAATTATTTTTCCTTACTATACACATATATAGATTGCTTATATTTTTAACGATTTTAAAAATTTTAGTTTCTACAAGAAGGGCATGAGGGGTAAGAGGCTCATGCAACAGAACCTTCTGACTTAGAAGATGTTGTCATACCTTCAGCGACAACATCTCACACCGAGGTAACTATTTCAACATGACATTATTTTAATACATGTTAGTTTGTTATCACATGTTACTTAATTAATGCTACATGATCTAATATTTACAATTTTCTAAATTGTAGGTTGTAGAACCCCATCAGAGGGAAATTATTTCATCTAGTCAGCTCCCCCCTGGTGGGAATGCAACCAATAGCATGCCCACAAAGACACAATGGTCGGAAGACCATTTCTTAGATTTGATTGAAGTATATAGTACATCGGTATGTATTTCATCATTGTCAGTTTGTAAATACATGATATTTCATTGACCAATGCATTTCTAACTAAATCAATATTTGTGATTGTACCCACCAGCATCTATACTTATGAGACTGCCAGCAGTTGGATCTCCTCATAGTCCAAATTTGCAAAAGGGACAAGTGTATAAGACAGGATCCACTCCTAGAAAGGGTGTCGATGTCCTCTATAGAAGACACACGAGAGATGCATATACCGCTCACCTAACAAGGGTCATTGATGATGCAATTAGTGTCACATCTACAATAGCCACAAGTCATACAAAGGTAACAAATGCAACAATCACAATGCATAGTATTTAACCATGTTACTATATTGTTTATTGATGCATGTCTAGCTATTTCCCCATTTGGTGATTGTAGCCATTAGCGGCAGAAGTGCCCGACCCCTCTGCTCAATCCATGGTTCTAACTGGGTCTCCTCTTGTGGGGATATGTTCATTAATGACCAAGCTATTTTATTCAATTTACCCAAACATGTTGATCAATGTTGAATTGTTGAATTAATTGAGATATGATCTTTTATTTGCAGAGCACAACTATAGAGAGGCATTCCATGAGCACACTGCTCACATCTATACCCCATGAGGATTTGGTGAGTGTTTGTAATAAATAATTTGGCCATAAGTTAATATTTTAAGGTTGTTAATGGTAGGGTATTAGTGTAGTTATTTGATAAAAATAATGATTTTTTTTGCAAACTCGTGAGATGCAGAGCGATCCCAGGGAGATGGTCGATAGAGGAAAGTCAGGGAAAAAAAAATGAAAGATTGATTTTTTATGTTGCATAGTCTTGTATATATGTATTTTGGCATACATGTACACATTGTTGTACTTAGGGATACATGTACATTGACAGGCCATTTGAGAGCCAGCTACTTTGCCATATTTTGTATTACAAACATTCGACTATCAATGCATGATACACTACATTCCATATTTTCTCTTGAGTTTCCACTTGTGCTTGTGATGATTTATCTCTTCCACAAATTGATAAATTATGCTATTGAAATTTATATAATTACATTTTAAGCAAAATTTATTATCTTACATTTATTGCATTGATCAAGTAACACCTCACCATTGTCTTATGAAAACATTATCTTAATGGAAAAAACTGATAATATCTTTCAACAGTTCAATGAACTTAGTACATGCATGTTAATTTGATATCTAATTTAAAATTGTGTTTTTTGTCAACTCCAGGGTTCATACTCATTGATCAGTATTATGGTTGCAAGGAAAAAACAAAAGTTAACAAAATAAGTCAAAATATGTTTGAATAACCTCTATCAGAATAGTAACATGCTATGCATATCATTAATGTAATCCTATGACATTTTCAGAAAGTAAGAGGAATTCTAATAGATGCTACACGTTTCATCAATGCTATCGTATTTCATCAAACGATATGTACATGAGCATCTATGCAGTTCGGTTGAAGTGTGCCTACTCTAGCATGCTAAAAACAATGGCAAAGTATCAAGCACAATAGAAAGGAATGCATAACTAAAGTGTAATAAAATTCATTGGGCCTTCATGTACATATGGTCAAATATATGTAACAAATATACCCTAGTTTGTTCCAATATGCTAACCAATAGTTGGTCATGAATTCACTCCCATAAAATCATTGAATATATAAACCCTATCCTTACTAAAGCCTAGTATGTAAGAACCTGGTTTGTGCTTTAACTCTTTCATATGTTCATTTTCCACTTGTCATAACCCAAAAGTAATCATACAGAATCCATGGAAAATGAAATACCTTACTAGTTTAATTATATTCCTTGATAATGTTGTTTTGATGAAGGAAAATAAGATGTTCATGGTCCTATGCTTGTAAAAAGGATGGATTATCCTCATATGAAAATGTATTTAAAATTGAATGTTCTTGATTGATACAAACGATGATATAATGGTTGTTAATTGTGATTTGGCATGTATTCCCCCATAACTTGATGGAAAAGTTTCATGGTGACTTTGATCTAACAAAGCTAGCAAGGATCAGAGGGATATCATCGATGAAACATTGCCTCCATTTTTTAGTTGGAACTTTAATATCTTAAAATTGACATTAATTACTCAAAATCCAAATATAGTGGAACACTAAGGAGATGTTAAATGATGTGGCACACTAAGGACATATAAATGTACCAAGGTTTCAGTGTGGTAGGTTTGATTTCCACTCTTTGAATGTCTAGTTCTAGAATCAAAATAAAAAAATTTCAAAGTTGACACCCATGTGCAAAACTGCACACTCCCTTACTGAGCGAAACCTTAGTTTCCAAAATTGTCCTAAAAGTTGACACCTGGGCCATGGGAACAGAGGAGAGGGGAACCCCTAGCACTATCCCTATATCCTAAATCCAATGGATTTGAATTTTTGTCGATCCGAGCCACAATCGTCATTCTATGGCTCGTTCCATCTCACATCCAAAAGGCCTTCAGGGACACCAGTTGGAAACCTATCAGGGCTATAGAATTTCAACTGTGCAACAAAACCAAGATCCATGGAGTCCTACAAGTGTTTCTAGGAAGGTCCCAGCTGGGAACACTATCAATAAGACCTCGGTTGATGATTTTGCAAAGTTGACCCCATGTGCAAAAATTGCACACTCCTTACTGAGAAAAACCCTAGTTTCCAAAATTGACCTAAACATTGACACTTGGGCCATGGGACCAGAGGCGATGGGAACCCCTAGCACTATCGCAATGTCTTGAATCCAATGGATTCAACGATTTGTCGATTGGAGCCATGGTCGTCATTCCATGGCTTGTTCCATCTCGGATCCAAAAGGCGTTCAAGGACACCAGTTGGATGCCTACCGCGGCCATAGAATTCCAACCGTGCAACAAAATCGGGTTCTGTGAAGTCCTGCAAGTGTGTCTAGGAAGGTTACAGCTAGGAACACTAGCCATAATTCCCTGGTCGATGATTTTGTGTAATGTCCCCATTCAAATGAATGCATGACAGGAAAATTCCACCAATCCTACTAGTTCCCTAGGTTGGATGGAGACATTGGTATTTTCAATAAGGGAGCTAATAAATGATGTTTATAAATTAGAATTCTATAAATATTTAATAAGGAGCTAAATAAATAAATACAAGAGAAAATCAAAGTGGCAATTGATCATGAAGAACATGGAGGATGTCGGACCCACAAAAGCTAGATTTTCCATGCCACATGGCATCATCCTCTTGTCAATTCGAATCCATGATAAGTCCAACTTATTGGGATGAGTTTGAATGCTTATACACTTGGGAATATGCATCATAGGTCGAATTGGGATGGAATTGTAACTCCCATGGAAGAGGAAGAGTCAAATGAGAGGTTCTTGGACACTTGGGCTAGATTCCCTAACCTCTATGACAACAATGATGAGGATTCTATGACACCTATGAAAAATTTTAGACTTGATTGTTGAAATATGACCAATATGACATGTCATTCTTAGAAATATCCTCCAAGAGGTCTCTCATGGGAGTTACAAAAGCTCAAGAGATTCCTACTCGAATTTGTGGAAGGTGGAAGGCTAGGAATTGGAAGACAAGTGGCAAATATGGAATCCCTCTGTAATTCGAATTAGCTTGGAGCCTATGGATGGAATTAAAACCTTAGAATGATAAGCATGTTTATAAAATACAGGGATCAAGTAAGAGAGAGTACTTTGATCATTTTCATAATTTCCATTTGAGAGGAGAGCTAGTGGAGTGCTACTCTACTTGCCTTAGCACCAATTTTGAGGGTGAAAGGTTCCCATCCTAGTTGGTAATTGGAGAGGCCATTCATACCTTTGATTTGGATATTTAATGGGATTCATATGTTGCATGTACAAGCTACAAGGAATCTCATGGTAACTTCTAGTTCAACTTGTTTCTCCAGCCATTTCAAGTTTTCTTAGCCATTTCAACTTGTTCTGTTTGGGGGAGATTCTAATGACCCATTTTCTTATCATCTGATGTAATTTCTCTTTTATTTATATTAATAATACCTTCAGGTATAAATTCCAAGTGTAACTATGTAAATCTGATCATTAATGAGCAAATGGTGCCAATTTCCCCACTATGTTGATGTATGCCAATGATATGATGTTATTTTCGAATGGAAAAGTGAAACAATGATGATTTTATGATTTATGGAGATTTAATAATGTTTTATATAAGTTTCATGTTCAGTTCTTAAGCTTTTGGAGTCATATTGTTCAGTTTCATAGGATTTGGAGAAGATTGCCTAGCATTTCCCCCAAGGTCGAAACTAGTATTTTTGTATCTTATTTGAGAGGGTTTTATTAGACTTCATAAAATGAATGGTGATGCATTTAAGACCATATTTATGTGCCCTAGATATCCCCTACTTTTTTTCATAAATTTGAGAGGGTCCAATAGCATTTGGAGATCCATTTACAGCATCTACCCATAGGGGAATTGAACCCCAAATTGCTAGTCTAAATCCCTATATTTACCAGAATACAAAGGAGAGTTTCAGAATACTTTTGAAGACTATAAAGCATTGATTGACCTCATAATAATGTCATGATAACTTCCATACACTTTCTGTAACAATTTGGGAGCATTTGGAGTCATTTGGAGATCAATATTAGTAGTCAAAGCTCGAACTAGTGGAAAAAGTTGAAAATCCCACCATTTTAATAAATTTCAAAAAGGGACATTACTAGTGGTATTAGAGCATGATATTGAAACATGATGTGGTCTGATATTCATGAGGACAAGAATTCAGTGACCACCATTAGATATTGAAACCAAAAGTGCTTTTGTTGAAGAGGAAAAAGTAGGAAAATAAGATCAATGTTTTGAGGAAACTATGACTAGGGATGAAAAGGGAATCTCAAATGATGGTGAGGATCTTAGGAAAATCATGAAACCAATATTTGAATACATGACCAAGCAGATTATGAAAGGATTTGAATTGGTTTCTAGCCAACTTGGAAGCAAAGAAGAAAGAGTAGGCAACAATAGTTCTCATCTTGAGGAAAAGAAGGTAATAGGTGAGCATATTTTCTCAAGCATGGGACCCCATAATAGAGCTAATGAATTTCAGAATGAAGAAAGGCCTACAACACCTAAATTTATTGATTCCAAATCAAATATTAATACTCCAATTGATGTGCAAGCAATTCTAATCGAATGGAAGAATTTGAGTGAAGATTGCATAAACACCCTACCATTTGATCAACACCTCATTTTCTCAAAGAAGCTCAAGATGAAGGAAGATAATAATAATCCATTCCAAAATAGAGAATTGAATTATGCAATAAGTAAAATGCCACTTCCCACCTTTGATGTCTCATCTCAAAGTTCTGCACATACTTGGGTACAAAAACTAGATGTGTATTTTCAGTTGAATCCAATGGTGGAAGAGGATGCTCTAAAAATGGCCATTTTGCATCTTGACGGGGAAGCCAATGATTGGTGGTTCCATGCTATGAAAAATTTGGGACATGATCAGCTTAAAAGATATGGAGAATTTTTTTATAGGGTATTAGAAAGATTTGAGAAAAAAGACCCAGAAATTCCTTTCAAAGAACTAGCCCAATTGAAGCAAGTTGGAACCCCTGCTTAATATATGTTGGAATTCCAAAGATTATCAGTTAAGGGGAATGATATATATATGGTGATGTTAGTATTATTCTTTACTGAAGGTTTGGCTGAACCCTTAAAAGGTTTAGTTAAGGCCTACAAACCAAATTCATTGAAGGATGCCATGAACTTGACAAGGGATCTACAAAATGTGTTACCTAGGACAAGGTTTCCTCCCAAGCATAACTTCCCTTCCAAATTCAGATTTGAAAAGAAGCATTGGAAAACATATGCATTTGAAAATAATAAGAAAGAGGGACTAAACAGGGAAGAACTTAGAAGAAAGAAATTATGCTACACATGCTTCCAACCATGGGCACCGGGGCATAAATGCACTAAGAGAAAAGCTCAATACATTGAAGTATTTTCTGATAATGATGAGTATGAAGGGGGAATGGAGGAAGAAGAACATATTTTTGATCAAGAAGAGAGATATGATAGAGCAAAAGAAGGGAAACAAGAATAAAATTAGCCTTCACCTGACAAAGCAAGGATGGCAGTACCTTCAGCATTGCCTCGTTATCACACTATTCGATGCAAGGGTGTGGTACTAGGACAAAGGGATTCGATTTTGGTTGATGGAGGAGCCACACATAAATTCATTGATGCGGACATGGTGGAGAGAAGGAATATACCTACTAAACCATTCAATGGCTTCACAGTTGTCATTCCAGGTCACAACACTATGGAGTGCAAAACATGGGTTCCAAAGCTACAAATCACCATAGGTAATTACACTTTTTCTGATAGCATTTATGTGGTTGATGTTGCTGATACTAATGTTGTTTTTGGAGTGCAATGGTTGTATTCTATAGGGGAGCATATAGTGAAATATCAAATTCCTGAAATGAAATTCCAATATTCGAAAGGAATACTAAGGTTTGTGAGAGGGCAGCACACCTATCCGAATCAAGTAGTAACCTCCCATAGTATGAGATCCATATTGAGGCATGGAGACATAGAATGGGCTACTAAATGATTCATCACCTCTCCCAAGCCAAACATAAAGGTTTTTGAACACGCAAAGGAGATAGAGCTGTTAGAAAAACAGGATAGCAGAGAAAAAACAATAAACAAAAATGAAAATATAATCACACACACATTACAAGAGAGACATAGATATATCGTGGTTCACCCCCAACTTGGGCTATGTCCACACTAAAGTTTCCAGTCCTTATTATTATTTTGTCCAGCAAAGTGAAGGGATACAACCTATAGCACAGCCACTGCACTTCCTTTTAACTGTCTCATAGTCTCTCTTCACAAATCTCAGAGATATTTACATTGCATAAAACCTAATACATATTTATCTTAGATGTATTACAATGTCTTTCTTTTATAGGGGAAATAAAATGGAAAAATACCACGGGATACCCAAAAACATGGGCTCGCAAAACAGCTGGCGAAAATGCAGAATGGGTGTATAGTTCTCCGGGGTGCACGGATAAGACAATATCATCTGAGACTGGAAGATCTAGCTCCACAACCAACAATCTCCCACTTGGAGACTGATCACAACAACTCCCCCGCTGCTGCACTTGTTGGACTTGGACTTGGCAACTTTTTCCTCTTCACCTTCATGCTAGAAGGCCAACTGAAACCGAGCAGGAACTCAATTTCTCTCTGGTCACTACCTTTGTGAACATGTTTGTAGGATTCTGGCTAGTATGTATCTTTTCCAACTTCAACAGTTCATCTTCTAGAATAGAGCGTATGAAATGGTACTTGAGTTGTATATCTTTAGTCCTGGAATGGAATGATGAGTTCTTTGCAAGATGAATGGCACTCTTGTTATCACTATACAACCTTCTATCCTTCTGCTTCTTACCCACTTCCTCCATAAAACTCTGCAACCAAATCATCTCTTTACTAGCCTCTGTAATAACAACATACTTTGCTTTCATTGTTGAAAGTGCAACAACCTTCTGCAGTCTTGAAATCCAACTTACTGCTATTCCACCTATAGTAAACACATACTCTATGGTGCTCCTCCTGCTATCCTTATCACTTGCTATATCTGCATCAACATATCCCTGTAGAATAGTGTCTAAACCTCCAAAACATAATGCCTAAGTGGGGGTACCTCTCAAATACCTGAGAATCCACTGTACTTCCTTCCAATGTTCTTTACCTAGATTGTTCATATATCTACTCACAACTCCCACTGCATGTGCAATATCTGGTCTTGTGCACACCATAACATACATCAAGCTACCAACTGCTAATTGATAGGGAATATTGGACATGTAATCAGTCTCTTCATGTGTCTTGGGACACATTTCTTTACTTAGACATAAATGGCTGGCCAAAGGTGTACTTACTAGTTTTTCATTCTGCATTCTGAACCTCTCCAACACCTTTTGTATGTACTCACTCTGAGACAATGTCAATTTGTGATTTTTCCTGTCTCTTGTTATTCTCATGCCAATGATTTGCTTTGCAACACCCAAATCCTTCATCGCAAATGAATTAGCTAGCTTCCTTTTGAGTACATTTATATCCTGCATGTTAGACCCTGCAACAAGCATGTCATCCACATACAATAACAAGATAATATATCTTTCATTGTCTAGCTTCTTGAAATAAACACAATGGTCAGAATGACATCTACTATAACCTTGTTCTGTCATAAACCTGTCAAATTTTAAATACCACTGCCTTTGAGCTTGTTTCAAGTCATACAAACTCTTTTTCAACCTACATACCAAGTTCTCCTTACCTTTGACCTCATACCCCTATGGCTGCTGCATATATATCTCTTCCTCCAAATCCCCATGGAGAAAGGTTGTTTTTACATCTAACTATTCAAGATGCAAATCTTCTACCGCCACTAGACTTAAGATAGTCCTAATTGAAGTCATCTTAACAACAGGAGAAAATATTTCATCAAAATCTATAACTTTCTTCTGTGCAAACCCCTTTACAACAAGTCTAGCCTTGTACCGCTTCTTGCCTCCTTCTTCTTTCTTCAACCTGTAAATCCATTTGTTCTGAAATGCTCTTTTACCAGCAAGCAACTGAACCAAATCCCCAAGTCTGGTTTCCTACCAATGAGTCCATCTCCTCATTCATGCCTTGCTCCCACTTCTTTCTAGTTTCCACCTGCATTGCTTCTTCATAACATTATGGTTCACTAGCATCGGTCATCAACAAATAATACATTGAAGGAGAGTATCGTTTAGGGAGTCTACTTAACCTTGTAGATCTTCTTACAGTTGTAGGTGTTTCAGGCACTTGCTGTTGTTCTTGATTTTCTGGCACCTTTGGAACTTCATTTTCTGTAATTTCATTAAGTATTGTGTACTCTGTGTTTTCATTTTCCTGTTTCTTTACTTGCAACTGATCTTTATACATGACATTTTCATTGAATATGACATCTCTACTTCTAATGATTTTGTGATTTTCATAATCCCATAAACGATAACCAAAATCATCAACCCCATATCCAATAAAGGTACATTTCTTGGATTTAGCTTTAAGCTTTGTTCTATTTTCTTTATCAATATGGACAAATGCTTCACAACCAAATGTTCTCATAAATGAGTAGTTTACCTTTTTATTTGTCCATGCCTCCTTTGGAATACCACCATCCAAAGCACTTGAAGGTCCTCTGTTTATTAAATAAACAACAGTATTTACAGCATCCGCCCAAAACTGTAAGGGAAATCCTGCATGCAATCTCATACACCTTGCACACTCCATGATCGTTCTGTTCATCCTTTCAGACACACCATTTTTTTGTGGTGTTCCTGGGACTGTCGTCTCTCTACGAATCCTATGGTATAAATAGTAACTATCAAACTGCTTGCCGCAGTACTCACCTCCATTACCAGATCTGAGACACTTCAACCTTTTTCTTGTCTCATTCTCAACCAAAGCTTTCCACTTCTTAAAAGTAGCAAACACATCAGATTTCTGTCTAATGCAATAAACCCAATTTTTCCTAGTTGCATCATCAATAAATGTAACATAATAATGAGAGCCACCAAGAGATTGTACCTGAGCCGGTCCCGATACATCTTTATGCACTAGCTCTAACTTTTCATTCTTCTTCTGTTTCCCAACCCTGAGAAATATGACTCTCTTCTGTTTTCCATAAACACAGTTTTCACATAATTCCAAACTTACCTACTTCAAATCTGGTAGCGACTTCCTTGAGTGGAGAATCTGCATCCCCTTCTCACTCATGTGGCCAAGCCTATGATGCCACAATGCTGTATCTATTCCTGTGGAATCTAAAGAGATAGAATGATCAGTATTATGAGGACATAAATACAACATACCTATTATGTCTCATTTTGTTATCACCATTGATCCTTTAGTGATCTTCCAGCACTTTTCTCCAAATGTAGATAGACAACTGCCATCTCCCAACTTCCCTATTGAGATCAGATTTCTTTTCATAGCAGGAATATGCCTAACATCTTTCAACAGCCAATCAGTTCCATTCTTAACTTTTATCCATACCTTACCCATTCCAACAATTTTACATGGCTCATCATCACCCAATAAAACATGTCCAAAATCACTTGGAACATAATCATGAAAATATTTCCTATGGGGTGTAGCATGACATGAATCCCCTGAATCTACTACGCAATAATCACTTGTATTATCTAATGCAAGAATCAAAGCATATTGTAACACATCACCTACTACATTTGCTTCCTCGGTAGTTTCCTTCTGTGCATCTCCTTTCTTCTTTAGAGATCTACAGTCTTTCTTCAGATGTCCTTTCTTTCCACAGTTCCAGCACTCTATCTTTCCCAGTATGAACTTGGATCTGCACATTTTAGACTTCCCACGATTACCTTGGCTCCTTCCTCTCTCCTTTTGTCTTCCCCTGGTCTCCATGGTCAACGCATTACCTGATGTCTCACCTGTGCTTTTTCTTCGCATTTCCTCACTAAGAATAACACCAATAACATCATCAAATTTCAAGGTGTTTGAACTAGAGGCATAGTTACTTACAGCCATGACCAAGCTATTCCATCTTTATGGCAATCAACACAAGATTAGAAGAGCCCTAACCTCATCATCAAAGTTCACACTTACAGAACTTAGTTGATTTGTAACCGTATTAAACTCATTTAAATGATCAACAACAGATCCACCTTCAGACATCTTCATATTAAATAAACATTTCATTAGAAATACCTTGTTGGAGGCCGAGGGTTTTTCATATAGCTTACCCAGTGCGCTCATCAAACCCTCTGTTGTTGTTTCTTTTGAGATATTGAAATCCACTGACGAAGCAAGCCTCAACTGTATTGTTCCCAGAACCTTTCTGTCAAGAACCTCCCATTCTTCATCCTTCGTAGCCACCGACTGCTTTTCTCTTCCTCCCAACGGTAGGAATAGATCCTTTTGGTATAGATAGTCCTCCATTTGCATCTTCCATAACTAGAAGTTTTGGCTGTTAAACTTCTCGACCTTAAACTTTCCTTCTTCTGCCATTGCTCCCACTCGAACCAAAAACCCTAGATTCTTGCAGGTTTATTTGCAAATAGACCTTTGGCTCTAATACCAATTGTTAGAAAAACAGGATCGCAGAGAAATAACAATAAACAGAAATGCAAATATAATCACACACACATTACAAGAGAGACACAGATATATCATGGTTCACCCCAACTTGGGCTAAGTCCACACTGAAGTTTCCAGTCCTTATTATTATTCCGTCCAATAAAGTGAAGGGATACAACCTATAGCACAGTTGCTACACTTCCTCTTCACTATCTCACAGTGTCTCTTCACATATCTCAGAGATCTTTACAATGCATAAAACCTAATACATCTTTACCCTAGCCGTATTACAATGTCTTTCTTTTATAGGGAAAATACAATGGGAAAATACCACGGGATACCCAAAAACATGGGCCCGCAAAACAGCTAGCGAAAACAACCCCTATCTGAATCAAGTAGTGACCTCCCATAGTATGAGATCCATATTGAAGCATGGAGACATAGAATCGGCTACTGAATGTTTCATCACCTCTCCCAAGCAAAACATAAAGGTTGTTGAACACCCAAAGGAGATAGAGCAACTCCTACAAAAATATGAAAAAAGTTTTTGGAGACCTTCCACATGGTAGACCACCTAATAGGGGGGTTGAGCACAAAATTGTTTTGGCGGAGGGTACTTCACCCATCCAAATACCACCCTACATACATCCAAAAAAAATCAGATATGAAATTGAAAAGGCCATCCAAGAACTTTTAGAGTTGGGAATCATTAGACCAATTTCTAGCCCGTATGCCTCTTCAGTAGTGTTGGTGAAGAAAAAAGGTGGAACCTTAAGGATGTGCATAGAATTTAGAGCTTTGGACAAGAATAAAATCAAGAATAGGTATCTCATTCCTAGAATTGATGAGATCCTGGATGAGCTATGTGGGGCAAAATATTTCTCCAAAATTGGTCTTAGATCAGGTTGCCATCAAATTTGAATGAAGGAAGAAGATGTGCAAAAGAATGCTTTTAGATGTAACTATGGCCACTTTGAGTTTCTTGTTATGCCTTTTGGATTAACAAATGATCCATCCACATTCCAAGCATGCATGAATAGGATCTTTTGAAAGCAGCTTAGAAAGTATTTTTGTTCTTCTTTGATGATATTCTCATTTATAGCAAAACTTGGGAAGAGCATTTGCATCATTTAGAAGTTGTGTTGAAAGTTTTACAAGAACAATCCTTGTTTGATAAGAAGTCTAAATGTGAATTTGGGATGAAGGAACTTTTATATCTTGGGTACATTATTGGGCAAGAAGGAGGGAAAGGGCACATGGAAAAAATAAGGGCTATCCTTGGATGGCCATCACCAAAAAACATCACACCAAAAAACATCACAGAATTAAGAGGTTTCATTGGAATATGCACCTATTATGGGAATTTTGTGAAAGGGTTCTCCAAATTGACTTCTCCACTCACTGATTTGACAAAGAAAGATGCTTTCAATCGGGATGAAGAGGCTGAAATGGCCTTCCAAAAATTGAAAGAGGTAATGAGTAGTTGTTCAATACTTTCATTACCTGATTTTACTAAACCTTTTGTTGTGGAATGTGATGCTTCAGGTGAAGGGATAGGGGTTGTCCTAAAGAAAAATCAACACCCTATAGTCTTTGAGAGAAGAAAGTTGCAGCCACATGAGAAGCTTTAATCCATCTATGAAAAAGAAATGTTGGCCATCATGCATGACTTGGCAAAGTTCAGACAATACTTGGTGGGAAACAAGTTTGTGGTGAAAACTAATCACAATAGTCTAAAGCACTTCCTCACCCAAAAGGACCTTAATGAAAGGAAACAAAAGTGGGTAAGCAAGATCCAAGATTTTGATTTTGATATTGAATATGTAAAAGGGTAGAATAAAATTGTAGCAGATGAATTATCTAGAAGACCTTACTTTTCTCTCATGGACATTGCAAAAGATTGGAAAAACATGCTAATGGTTGAATATTCCAAAGATAGATTTTCTTGTGATGTGCTAGATGTGGTCAAAGGGGATGATAACTACAGGATTTTGAATGGAATGATATACTATAAGGGAAGAATTTATTTGGTTCAAAACTCAAGTACAATATTTTGCAAGAAGCACATGATTCCCCATTAGCTAACCATCTGGGGATCTTTAAAACTTATGGGAAATTAAGGAAAATATTTTTTTGGAGAGGGATGAAGGAAGATGTTCTCAAATATGTAAATGAAAGTAAGGTATTCCAGCAAAACAAATATGGACTCACATCCCAAGCTGGTTTGTTGCAACCATTTCCCATTCCAGAACAAACATGGGAGAGTATCTCAATGGACTTCATCACAGTTTTGCCCAAATATTTGGGAAAGGATTGAATATATATAGTAGTGGATAGGTTGAAAAAATTTGCTCATTTCTTTGTTGTTACATCATCTTTTAGTGTTGCACAAGTGGATGTTTTTTTTTAAAAGAAATCTTCAAATTGCATGGTCTCCCCAAGAGCATTGTAAGTGATAGAGATAGTAGATTCATGGGTTCTTTTTGGCGAGAAATTTTCAGATTGGTGGGAACACAATTGACTCCAAGCACAAGCTATCGTCCACAAACTGATGGCCAAACAGAGAGAGTGAATCAATGGTTGGAAGGGTACCTACGGAACTATGTGGGAGAGAAGAAAAAAACATGGGTGAAATGGCTACACTTGGGTGAGTTTTCCTACAACACCACTTTTCATATGTCAATAGGAATGTCTCCTTTAAAAGAATTATATGGTTATGAAGCACTCACTTTTGTTGAGCATATCTTTGGTGATAGTAGAGCCCCAAAATCTAAAGATTGGGTGGAAGAGAGCCAAGAAATTTTAAAGCTTTTGAAAGACAACTTGCAGGTTGCCCCAAATCAGCAAAAACAATATGCAGATCAACATAGGGAAGAAAGGACCTTTCAAATCAATGATTTGGTATATTTGAGTTTGCATCCATATAAACAAACATATTTGAAAAATAAGGGAGAAGAGAAGCTAAAACCAAGATACTATGACCCATACAAGGTAGTTCGGAAGGTTGGGGAGGTAGCATATGAGTTAGAACTTCTAGAAAGAAGTAAAATCCACAATGTATTTCATGTTTCATGTCTCAAGAATTTTGTTGGTCAGCAAATTATCATTTCAGAAACACTTCCTTCTTTGGATGTTGAAGTTCAGCTCATACTTGTTTCAGAAATTTTTTTGAAGACAAAGCAAAGAATATTAAGAGGCAGAACTATCAAAAAGTACTTGGTACAATGGAAGGACCCACCAAGTGAAGATGCCACATGGGAAGAGGAACAGATTTTGCAGCATACAAATCTGAAATTTCTTGAGGAAAAACAATCTTGGGTGGGGAGGATTGTACTGTCCCCATTAAAATAAATGCATGACAGGAAAATTCCACCAATCCTATTAGTTCCCTAGGTTGTATGGAGACATTGGGATTTGCAATAAAAAAGATAATAAATGATGTTTAGACATTAGAATGGTATAAATATTTAATAAAGGAGATAAATAAATAAATACAAGAGAAATGAAAAGTGGCAATTGACCATGAAGACACATGGAGGATGTGGGACCCACACAAGCTAGATTTTCCATGCCACATGGCATCATCCTCTTGTCAATTCAAATCCATAAGAATTCCAAATTCTTGGAATGAGTTGGAAGGCTTATGCACTTGGAAATATGCATCATTGATCAAATTGGTATGGAAGTGTAACTCCCATGGAAGAGGAAGAGTCAAATGAGAGGTTCCTGGACACTTGGGCTAGATTCCCTAACCTCTATGACAACAATGATGAAGATGATATGACACCTATGACAAATTTCAAACCTGATTGATGGCATCTGACCAATATGACATGTCAGGTCTAAAAATAGCCTCCAAGAGGGCACTCATTGGAGTTAGAGAAGCTCTAGATACCCCTACTCGAATTGGTGGAAGGTGGAAGGATAGGAATTGGAAGACAAGTGGCAAATATGGAATCCCTCCCTAATTCGAATTAGCTTGGAGCCTATGGATGGAATTAAAACCTTAGAAGGCTAAGTATTTTTATAAAATACATGGATCAAGTAAGAGAGGGGATTTTGATCATTTTCAGAATTTTCATTTGAGATGAGAGCTAGTGGAGTGCTACTCTACTTGCCTTAGCACCAATTTTGAGGGTGAAAGATTCCCATCCTAGTTGGTAATTGGAGAGGCCATTCAGACATTTCATTTTGAGATTTAATGGAGTCATATGTTGCAAGTACAAGCTATAGGGAATCTCATGGTCACTTCTAATTCAACTTGTTTCTCCTAACATTTCAATTTTTCTCGGCATATTCATGATCCTTGAGGAATTGCGCACTTGGTGAGCTATTGTTCTCTTTGGGGGAGATTCTAATGCCCCATTTTATTATCATATGATTTAAATTCTCTATTATTCATATTCAGAATACCATCAGGTCAAAATTCCAAGCGAAACTTTGTAAATCTGATCATTAATGAGAAAATGGTGCCAATTTCCCCACTATGTTGATGTATAGCAATGATATGATGTTATTTTCGAATGGAAAAATGAACCAATAATGATTTTATGATGTATGGATTTTTAATAATGTGTTATACAAGTTTCATGTTCAATGATTAAGCTTTTGGATTCATATTGTTCAGTTTCATAACATTTGGAGAAGATTGCCTAACATTTCCCCCAAGGTCGAAACTAGTATTTTTGTATCTGATTTGATAGGGTTGTATCAGACTTCATAAACTAAATGATGTTTCATATGAGACCATATTTATGTCCCCTAGATATCCCCTACTTCTGTTCATAAATTCAAGAGGGTCCCATAGCATTCGGTGTGTTGGAGAAAACTTCATATGGCTTGGGGTGGACCACAACAAACAATTGAATACCAGAAATTAACTCAATTCTCAATGCTATGCTATATAAATGACAATGATAATATAATGAAGAATATAACCAGCCTCGATCCAAACGTTTGATGTAGATCCCTGTTGGAGCTTTCAACTCATGCACTTGAACCTACAAATTAGTCTTGACAGCCAATATACAACAAACGCATATAATATATAAACGACATTAACATCATCAATATCAATTGTCCATGATATTATAAGTAAATGAAACCCAATGTAGTATAAATAAAATTTACAACATTAATGGATGAGAATATGAGTATTTCTATTAATAAGTAACAAGAAGTACAATGTGATACGACCTCTTGTCAACAACCAATCCGAACCAAGATCTGGGTCTCTCCACTTGTGCCTCCACCACTTCAATCCTCCATGGAATGGAAAACTCAAACTATGATAGGAGTTTGGAAGGTGAACATAAAGGGTTCACAATTACAAGGATCAATGAGTGTAGACTCAAGATAGGGCAAAAATCCACTAGAGTTCTCTTGCTCTCTCTTTCTCCCCCCGTCCATGTGCCATATGTGCTCAATATATAGTCCTCTCAAAGTTAAGTGAAAGGACACATCTAGGCATTTCGAGGAAAATGGAGGGCCAAAGGTCACCCTATGACCGCTTTTTGAGAGTAAAAAGTAATTAACTAGTGATTTTTACCATTTTACATGCTACGCATGGGTTGTAGTGATGCAACTCACGGGTATGCTCACTGCAGTGATACAACTAGCATATAAAGGAAAAAAAAAAGAAATATTGTGTCTGAAGGACATAAAGTTGATCTGAGTCAGTAAAATGGATCTTGCAGGCCAAAGAGTGTTGATACTCACAAGGTGGAAAATTACATTGTAACAGATGCCCCCTAATGTGTGAGGTCAGAGACTGATGCTACAATGGCCGAAATACATTATAAATCTCAGAAGTGGAGTGAAGGAGACACAAGTGGAAGGAGCAGCTCACTCATCAAAATACATTAGTATCCCTGAATACAAGTCAGTATAGTACAACAATCTGATACAATGGCCATGAATAGGCAGTACATAGTGAATACATGTCATAAGTGATCACATCCATGATCCCTCTACAGTAAGATATGGTCTCCTGCTGAAAAGGAAACAACTGGTGCAAACTGGAGGTACGAACTACTGATATCTGAGAGGTGATATCTCAGATGTAAAGTCATAATCATAAGTAGCATACTAAATGCCACTATCGCCTAGGGTCTTCTACACAAGTCTTCGATGGTGCAAGTCCCATCAAGTGAATAAAGGAGTTGAGGTCGAACCTGATGTGGCATCATCTAATTACCGGTCAATGATGTATACCATTAACAGACGCAAGATAACCCACCAATAATGAAAATGGGCATCAAGGCAAAGAGTACAATCATGAGATTGTGAATAGATGTGTTGAAGTTGAACACTAAGATGAATCCATCGATTAGAGGACATTGATGTATTCCAAAAATTGTCGATGGCAAGAGAACCTGCCACTAATGACTGCAAGCCTCAAAGTACTCAACCAAACTTTAAGTCTCAAGTCCCAGAATAAATGGGTTGAATTCGACGGAACGAGACTCTCTGGAAGGAGGGAATTAAGGGATCCGCCATCAACCAACACAAGGTACCAGCTATGTTGAAATATTTGGAAGATCTCAGGTGAAACAGACTGACTCAATAAGCATGGCCAACATGCAATAGTCAAGAAATCTGAGGAGTGACCAACTCTAGTTTCAGGACTTCCTTTGAACAAGAGCATGAGCAGATGGATAGACTCAGGTAGCATAGACTCAATATAGATTGTGCGATGCAGGAGGCATCACAAAGGGATCCATAATGACCAGAAGCTTAACCAATCGGTGGATTAAACTGAGAAACAAGTACAACTCCTAAGGTCCAACTATAGTCCTAACTCATAATGTATGGAGTGGAATGAATGCTCTGTTCAAAGGAGACACAACAGCTTCCAACTAGAAGTAGTAACCATAATCACGTCCGGATTTTTGGAATATTTGATTTTTTTGGTCTTTTTCAAATTTGGAAAAGCTTGAAAAAGAATGAAATTACTTATAGTACAACAAGTGAGGGAACGAGTGTCAAATAGAGGGAAGACTAGTCCCAAGCAATGGAACATACCTATGATCAATGCAAGGAAGAATGTGCAAGATGTGGACACTTGGGGGGGTGTTCCCTCAGGGTCAAAAGGTCATCAAATTGTGAAGGACAAATCGAATCTCTGCAAGGCTCGACAGGAAAAAGTGCTCAGGCACCAGGATAATAATTGAGTAAGCGGGAGCCGACACAAGGCTCAAGCGGCAAGCAGGATGATGCAATGCAATCATAACTTGATATAATTGGGGGAGTCATTATGGGAGATGGCCAGCATAATACAAAGTAGAGTATGATTCTTTATCACAAAGTCATGGCATAAGTACAAAGGACTCCCGATCCTAAGGACAAACAACGGCATGGGAGCCATAATGTAAACGAGGGTTCTAACTAGGGTACCCATGTTTGGAAAGGCCCTACCGCCACATAATGAAACTTCTATAACAGTTTGAAGGCTCTGTGTCGGTTAAGAAGTGGGGTCACACCTAAGTTTTATGAAAATGGTCAAAAGGTCAAATGCATAATGCATGTGAAAATGTCATCTAACCTATATGCCAGGTGTGAAATATACCTGCCATAGGCGCGAAATGGTCCAAAACAACTCACGTCAAAGAAATATGGTCAAAAAATGCTACTCCAAGACATTATATTAGTCCAAAAAAACTTAAAAAGGTGAAAAATATAGACAAGTGGGTTTCAAAAATTATAAATAGTAATAAAAATTTACAATTTACAATTCATTTTTACTATTCACTCATTTGGAGTTTTGTGGTTAGTTTTCACCTTGAAGTTCAATTGTTGATTCTGGGAGCTACGAGCGTCCGATCATCAAACTGTCAAGAGTAGGTTGGTAGTCTCATCCATACCTTTCATTTTAATGCTTTTATTTCAATTTTCAGTAGTTGGATTTTTTATGTGGCCAATCCCTAAATGGTCACGGCGGTACCCACAGGCTATTACTATGTGGGTTGCGGGTAGGGAAAGGTACTCGCAGTCAACGCATGCGTTGACCGCGGGTACCCTCATTTGTGAGCAAAATTGCCTGCGGGTACAGTCGTGAAGTTAGTTTTTAAATGAAAATTACTAAACTCTTTGCTTTTTCTTCCTCAAGGATGGTTCTAGAGTGGAGAGAGAGGGAACATGACCTTGTAGATGAGGCCGTCTGCAATGATGTGCCTACACAGCAAGAGTTAAAAGCATGTGGGCTAAACAAATTTTGGAACATAGAGGACTTGAGGGCACAAAACCTATTGCTCCGCCGTTTGATAGATTACTGGGACATAGATGCACAGAACTTCAACCTAGACGGGAAAATACTCACTTTGGAAGTGGAAGATATATACTTCATTACTGGTTTGTCCCGCCAAGGTGAAGTGGCAAGCCTTCAATCTCGTTCTGTGGGTGGTGGGATCACTGTTCCCAATTATATAGAGTGGTATTGTGTTGCAAATACTCGAGGAGTGGGAAGTTAGGTTCCCATCAAAGCCATAGTCAATCTAAGAATGAAGTTTATAATTGCTACCTTAGTGCGGATTTTTGGTTCAAAAGCTATTCACCAGGAATCCAGGCCAGTGATTTTCTATGCATCACAGTGTATGCAGCCCATGATATTTGACTAGTGCACAACGTTACTGGGGTCCATGAAGACCCAGTTAACAGAGTGCAAGCAAGGGGATTAAAAAAACTTTGGATACGACAGTATCTTATGCATCTTCTTCTTTGAGCGAGTTTCGGGGCTCAGTCCAAGGGTTGAAGTCCCTCCTCATGGTCTCCGCAACCCAGCCCTGACCCAGTGGGAAGAGGTCTTGATGCAACAAGGTGGTGGTCGTCAGGCATCACCATACATAGAGGATTTCTTTCACTGGTGGGACTGACAAGTCATAGCTATAGATGAATACCCCTATGTAGGGATAGACTTCCGCCAGGATTGTGGCATGCCGCTTCCACCAAGTGCAGCATTTGGAGACATGGGTGAGTACTCTTTTTAGGTTTTTGTGTATTAAATTTTTATGGATTTTTTATTATAGATGTGAATGCAAAAATATTTTTTGGGGTAGTATCGCATATTAATGTTTTCCAGTTTGTGCACAGACAAGGGTCCAGTAAGATCCCAGGGCTTCCCGAGACATCGTCGACGGGGAAGGGGTGATGAGGTAGTAGGTGCTGCAGCAGAGCGTACATTACAAACTCTTCGAACCAACCTGTCACAGATGGCCAACAAGGTACCAGGTATAGAGATAGTGCAACTACCAGAGGATATGCAGCACCATGTGGTGGGGGTATCGGGTAACTGGGTGCAACTACTGCAGCATATAGCAAATGCAATACAATATTACTATCAGATGCATCCTTCCAAGGCAGAGGTTAGGCCTCATTGTAGGAATTAGACATCTCAAAGTCCCATTTTTGCATCAATATGTATATTTTTGAGGGATACGAGATCCAGTTTTGTATTATGACACTACCATTTTGGACATATTATTTATAAAAACTATGGTTCTCCGGTTCTACTATATGTGTGTATGTACAAATGTATGAATGTATCGTTTATTTGTGTGCTTCATTATGAATGTAACAAATGCCAATCTAGGACATAATTAGCATATGCATCAAATATATGATTAAAACTTCTTGGAACTTGAATGTATGTAATTAAAACAAAATGTCGTTCCAAGAGTCTTACCATTAAGAATTTCCATAGTAACGTAGGATCCCTCACACGGTACTGACCATTCAAATGAGACACAACTAGTTGTGAGTTCAAGCAGACTTCTAAAGACTGGATACCATGTGAAATAACATCCCGAAGTAGCTCAATCATGGCACTATACTCAGCCACATTGTTAGATGTAGGACCAAGACAAGCACCTCCTGTGGACACAACTAGGTGCTCAGGTGAATAAATAACCCAGGCATCAGAAGCAAGCTGCTACGTATGAAGGCTAGCACCATCCAAAAATCCTAAGAACAAAGAAAATTCCATTGACATCTGTCAATCAAACGGAAGTGAATCAGAAGACCCAAAAACCAAAATAAATCTAAACTATGTACAGAAGCAACTATACAATAGTATACAAAAGTATTAGCCTAAACTAGAAGTTCAAGCATAATACCGCTTGAGGTAGAGCCCATTTCTATGCTCCTTCAAGACGTTCCCCTCATAGTCCTCTAATTCATAGGATCCTTTTTCCAGGACACGTCTCACAATGTAAGGACTGTGCCACATGGGGTTAAACTTGCCTGCCCCCAGGGGTTCTTTAGCTTGGTCATCTAAGAGGACCAATTCACCTTCAGCATATTTCCTGGGACAGACAGACCTATCATACTGAACCTTAACACGACGTTTATTGGCATCTATAGCCATGGTGGAATCTCGACGCTGCTCATCAAATTGCTCAAGGTGGATTAAACGTTGCTCAGTACCCATCGTATCAGGGAGGATCTCTATGGCTAGTTTAAGCAAAGGGATTTCGCATTCAATCGGTAAAATCGACTCCACACCATGTACCAGCTGAAACTGTGAGAACCCAGTGGCAGTGTTGACTATGGTTCGATATGCCCACAAAGCAGGATATAGCATAATATGCTAGTTGTTCTTGCTTTGTTGGATGGTACATTGGAGAATGGTATTTAAAGACTTATTGACTGCTTCAACCTAACAATTCGATTGGGGATAGTAAGAAGATGAGTGTTCTTGACGAAACCCAAGATTGAGTTACAAATCCTCCATCATTTTGTTCTGAAAGTGACTGCCATTGTCAATGACAATCTCTTTCGGAATACCGATCTGAGTGATAATCTGATTGAACATGAAATGGGATGCTGTAGCACCATCGGCTTATACGGTAGGCATGGCCTCAACGAATTTGGAAAATTATTCCACAACCACTATGATATGGTGATGACCCCCAGCCGAAGATGGTTTGCAATCCATGAAATGCACCCCCCACTTGGTGAAGGGACCGACGATGACGACTAGATGGAGAGGCGCTGGATGCAAGCGTATATTCCGAGAAAACACCTTGCAAGGGTGACATCTCTTCACAGCATTCACACAATATTTAAAGATGGAAGGCCAAAAGTAACCAGCTCTCATAATACGTTGGGCTATAGAAAGCCTGGATAAGTGACCACCACATGCCCCAACATGGAAATCATTAAGCACACGCTCCGCTTCTTCGTGAGTCAAGCTACGATGACAAATAAAATCCTTTCCTCGGTGATACAAAGTGTCACCGATGATAGTATAATCTTTAGCGTGATGTTTCACACACCGTCGCTCGTCCCATGAATAATGTGAAGGATACTTCAAAGTTTGGAAATACACAATGACATCACCATACTAAGGGTCCTCTAACGACATAAGAAACAAGTGTTCATCCACAAAGGAATATTCATGGATGACATCCTCATCAAATCTCGGAAAGTTCGACATAAGCTCAACAAACACCAATGATTTCACCGACTTTGCCGAAGCAAAATCAAGATCAAACTCCTGAAGGATCACAATCCTTTTATTGTACTTCCCCCCTATAAGGCGTCATGATAGCATGAACTGAAATGGATTGATATGCGCTACAACTGTGGTCATTCTAAGCAAAATATAGTGTCATAACCATTGGAATGCATGGACAGTCACAAGTGCCAACTTTTCCACGTGAGTATATCTCAGTTCAACGTCTACTAGATTTCAAATAAGGTAATAGATCACATGCTCAACGAGCACATCATCAACCTGAACTAAGACCATGTCAATCGTCTCTTGAGACGCAGCCACATAAACTATAAAATCTCGTGCGAATTTGGGTGGACTAAGCACAGGGGCTAATACCAAAGCTTTCTTAAGGGCATCGAAATACTGTTGGTCTCGCTCATCCCAGATAGACGGTGTGTCTTTCTTCAACAAGTACGCAAAACCTTTGGTAAAATTATCATAATTGACTACAAAGCGACATAGAAAAGTAGCTATCTCTTGGAGGCTCTAAAGTTGAAACAAGTTGCGCGGAGGAGGCAACTGACGTATTCCCTCAACTTTAAGAGGATCGACTCTAATACCCTCTTTCAAAACTATGAATCCTAGAAGGCGACCTGACCTCACCGTAAAGATGCATTTATTAGGATTCAATTGGATCTTGTAGTGTATACATCATTCAAGAATCCAACGGAGGTGCTTGGGGTGGTCCATTCTCTTGCGAGAATGGCCGGCAAGATCATCCAAGAAAACCTCCATTATACTTTTAAGGTCGTGAAAGGAATAGGTCATGGCACACTGAAACGTAACTTCGGCGTTTTTAAGGCCGACGGGAATTTTCTGGTATGCAAATGTACCCTGAGGATAAATGAAAGCAGTCTTATGTTGGTCCTTAGGTTTGATTTGAATCTGGTTATATCCCAAAAAGCCGTCCATGAACGAAAAAATCTCACTTCCCTCACAACCATCCAAGATTTGATCAATGAATGGCATGGGGAAGTTGTCTTCTAGACACGCATGATTCAGGTCTCTAAAATCAGTGCACACGTGGATTGTTCCCTACTTCTTATCCACAGGAACGAGGCTTGACACCCATTCAGTAACGGGAACGAGGTAGATAAAACCAGTTTTGAGCAATTTTTCCACCTCTGCCTTAATAGTTGCTGCCTTCCTAGGGTTAACAACATGAAGACGTTACTCAAGCTGTTTAGCATGAGGATACATTCTAATCTCATGTTTGACAATACTGGGGTCTATTCCTGGTATCTCCTAATATGTCCAGGCGAAATCTTCCCGAAGTTCAGTAAACAATTCGGTGTAAATGGAAACTTCCTCAGAAGAGCAATCAGCACTAATGTAAACATTCTCAATCTTTCCGTGAGTGCGAGAGATGTTGATTGGTATAGTTGGGGAAATATTAGCCATTTTCCCCTCCGTGAAAATCTCATGTGAGCCCAAAAGACCCATAGGGTGACCAACCATCTCGACAAGAGTCATCCTAAACTCTTCTTGCTCGGCGATATCGAGGTTGGGAAGTAAATAAGAGTGATGGTGCATATACTCTCAAGGCCTCTCACTAACACACATGGCCTCGATAATAGCTTCATCCAAGGGTAAAGTACCATCAATGAAATCATTCGAACAAGATGAGTCAGCTTCCCAAACTGGCAACGTAACGGGATCTTCCTCATCTATCCGAGAAGAGGGGAGATCCGACTCTGTAGTGTCTTGCTGAATATCCTGATAAGCAAGCTCAATAGTAGACAGTGGCGTAGACATCCCGATGTGCGCAATGTCTCCAGACGTAGAGCTCATGGACGGTAAAGTCCACGGATCATCAAAATATGAAGTCCGAAACGGTACATTATGCAAAGGAGGAGACTCATTGTCAGAAATGGTTCCAATAAAATTAACAGGTGCAGGGAAATCATAAGATCCCATCAATGAAGGGTACATACCAACACCCATGTTCCCAGTTGTCGGCTGATAATCTATAACCTGCGAGACTACGGATCCCGTGGATGCTGTGGGAGGAGGATTAACGAAATTCAGCTGATCAATTGTCACAATCTTTCCTCCGTGTGGAAAGAAAATAACTCTAAATACAGTAGACGCGACAACTTTCATAGTGTACATCCAATTCCAACCCAGTAAAAGGTTGTAGTCGATGGGCACATCAACCAGTTCGACTTCAATAGGAACAGGTTTACCTCCCAAGCGGACAACAAGGGAAGGGATAATCCCATGCGCCTTAAATGACCAACCATCAAATGCAGTAAGCATGGTCCTAGACATGAGTAGAGGAGGAGAGCCGAGAGCTTTCCAACAACTTAAAGACATCACTGGCGCGGAAGCACCTTTTTCAACCACCGTTCTCCTGACGAAATTCTGAAGGCACTCCACATGGATTTGAAAATCCACGTGGTAAGGTAAGCGAGGTTGAACATCAGTCGTGTCAAACTTGATAACACTGGGATTCACCCCATCCTGAACTCCTAACGCACTCAAAAGGGCATGCCTTTGAGAAGGACACACTTGTAAAACTTCAAGAGCTGATATGGCACACAGAGTTTGGCCCAAATTTTCTACAATGGAGTAGTTCTGGGCAACTCGAGCATTGGGATTATGCGTAGAGTGCTTAAGAACACCTTTTGGTCTCTGTGGCATGATAGAGGGCTTCTCAATATGTAAGGAATTATCAGGAGGGGGAGGCTCACTCCCTGTATTAGGTTGTGGTGCACCATAATCGTGTTGACGAGTAGCAACACTAACCTCTGATTGAACCATATTCACACATCCATAACCACTAGTATTGGAAGAAAACGTTGCAGTCTCATTAGGTCCATAACCAGTGGCGGGAGCATGCGAAGCCATGTTTTGATGATGAGGAAGGGGATCCTTCAACACAGCTGGTCTCTGTGCAATATGCTTCGATGCTTCTTCAATTCGAGGACACAAGTGAGTAAGATGATCTTCCCCACAAAGCTTACAAGGAAATTTCACCTTACGCCTAGGTTTACGGTCCTCACTAGCATTTTCACCTTCCTGAGGAGGGTTGGCATTCTCCTTATGAGGAGTATTGCAATTACTATTATTGTTCCCATTAATTTCACCCTTACGGTTGCTTCTCCCCTTCTTCTTACCACCAGGTTGTTGGTTAACTGATGGGTTCGTCAACTACACACTGTGTACATCGGACGATGGGGTGGAAGTGGACAAGGTGTGAACCTGTCCGGAAGTAGACTAGTTAAGCGACAAATTTTGCATTTGATTAGCCACCAAATCTATAGGGCGAGTACTTGCATATTCCACAATGCCATTGGCGTGTGGTCCAGGAACAGACTTGGGATCATGTCGTGTTCGCGGTGTGTCAGGAATAATGTCGTACAAAATGCCAGACTGAGAGTATAGTAAATCTAACTGCTTGACTTTTAAGATGGCTTGTTCCTCAGTCACAATGTCGGACATCGAAACATCCTTAGCAATATATGGAAGTAAAGACTTGAGGAACCATTCCAATAGAAACTCTGGATGAATGTTGGCTTTCAGTAACCTCTTCCACCGATGCCACTCTTGAACGTGGTCAGAAATATGTGTGGCCTTATTCTGATGGAATGTAGACAAAATTTCAGTACCAATATCGTAACGAACCGGCAACTGGAAATGATCCAAGAAAATCGAAGCGATCTCATTGAAACCCCTATAAGTGTTCCCAGGAAACTCAACATACCACTTCGCAGCTGCCCCCATGAGCGTGCATTGAAATAGTTGTAATCAAACGGAATCGTGATTCAATGAGATGGAAGAGAACCAAAGGTGAAATGTTGTGACATGATCACACGGATCCTCACCACCTTTCCCCTCAAATTTAGGAATGTACAAAGGGGGCTTGGTAGGGACCGGAGGCCAATTAGGGTCATGACACACTGGATCATTCGTGAGCTTTGAAATATCCAGAAGATTTAAATGTGCAAGGAATGAGAGCTGCGGATTGAAAGCTTGATTATAACCCCCCATAAAAGGTTGGTTGTATGGAACCAAATTATAAGATGGACCAAATGCTTGACTATGAGCATTAAATTGCTGATTATATGGACCTGACTGACCATAAGCTTGACCATGGCCATAAAGTTTATAACCTCCTCCGACCTGACCCATGTGAGAGTAAGCAGGTATATACATTTTTTTGGCACCATATTAAGGTGGGTTGTATTGGTGGCCAGGACCGACTCTGTTGTAGCAAGGGTTGCCACCATAATTATGGGGCATATACATACTATTCATAGTGGAAACCGTGTTGTAATGAACATGATGGCAAGGTATGTTCCCACCCCCAATGTAAGCATTAGGATTAGCGTGAGCAGTCGTGTGGTGAACATAAGCATGAGATGTGTTCCCAATCCCCACATTTGTGTTACTAGTAGCAAGAATGGTGGCGTTATTACCATGAGGATAAGGTATATTCCCACCTCCTACATTAGCATTACTAGTAGCGACAGCAGACACACAAGTATGCGGTATATTTCCACCCCCATTGTTGGGAGGAGCATTAACATTCATGAAAGTGGCCCTAGGTTGACAGTTAGTGGCATGTGTATTAGGTTGTGGATGGCGAGTCGTGTTGCGAACAATGTTCCTATTAGGTTGGGTATCCCTACGAGGTGGACGTCTTCCAACATTTGCATTGTTTGGAGGAATGTGACGGGTCCCCATACTATGTGTGTGAGTGGACAATGTGGTGCCCCCGGTGAGGGTATTGTTCCCAGTGGGTGCAGTGTGGCTGAAACCATGACTAGTGCCAGCACGACTACCAAAAGCAGTGGAAGGATCAACTGTATTGTAATTAGGCATACCATATGAGAATGCAGTAGGGTTGACCGTAGGTTCGGGGTCATCATATAACTTTGGCATCTCATATAAATAATTATGTGGAAATGAAGGATCGAACGGGTCGTCCTCAGGTGGATCCGGACCAAAAAAACTAGGTTGGGTCTTGGGTTGATCAGGACTAAAAAAACTAGGCTAGGTCTCAGGTGGATCACCACCCCATGCCTCATGAGGAGTACGGGTGTCTGAAGTGTGCTCAACTCTTCCCGATGGAGTCATAGGGATTTCTCCCATGTCAGAGTGTGCAGTCATGACGTCTAGGACGTATGTTTCGTAAGAATCTGAAGACTCGGAAGGAGCTCGCCGGCATCCCCTACCAACACGACGTGAAAGTTCAGAAGGCTGTAAACTAGCCAACCGACAAGATCGATGGAGAGTAGGACTCCGCACCATGATATCTTCAGAGAGAATATAAAATCACAGCGTCCCCTAATGGCCAACTATCGATCAAAAATAGTAAATCAAGAGCACACACCTAGAGAAACTATATCCAAGAGCAGACAAACAGAGTGGCTAAAAGAGATCTCGACACTAGAGCCGGTATGTCTCACCTAGGAGCGGCTTGAGACTCGCAAACTGTAGCCGAAGGTAACAGAATCAGTTATAACATCCCCCAGACTTCACAAACTGTCCCTATACAACAGAAACTGTGTTGTCCGACCCCTATCTGAGTCAGGATACAAACATCATAACCACTGCCAGCACCCTGTGCGATACCTAGGTAAGGAAACTATGGTCACCTCAATATAACCAATGCTCAGGGGGACAGTCGAATGTGGGATCCATCATATGGGAAGGGTAGCTAAGCCCAAAGCACAAGAGGACGAACCTCCAGTACCCCCAAATATGAACAAACCCTGGAAATATCTCCCACGTTTAGCTGGTATTGAAGGGATATCTCCAAAACCAACCTCCTGTGACCTCGTGCTTAACTCTGGTCTGAGTAGAGCTTTCTGAGAACACCGATGTATACCATGGATTTCACCACTCCCTAGTAAGACACATAATTTTTCATCTCGTAGTCTTGGATTGTTTACTCACAATGATCTATTCCAAGACTCTAAACCTATGCTTGTTGGTGTACCCTATAAATAAAATCGTTCTAATCAATTTTAAGATTAAGCGTTAAATTTAATGGTTGTGGTTACTCAAAGGATATGGTCGTGAAACTAATGATGTATATGACTCAATAGTATGCAAAATCGTCAAACTCTAGACTCATCTATCCAATAAAAACAATGCCACTAGAATGAGAATCAATCCAATGGTTTTGAAATCAAAATGCAATTCTTTTATATTTTCCAATGCATAAGAAAAACCTAAATGAAAGCAGCAAGCACTCAATGCAAAATGCAGTACATAAAAGTAATTTTTTTTGTATTTTCACTTATAAGCAAAAGGAAAATGCAAAACTATTTTTTTGTATTTTTCAATATAATGAAATGAAAAATGCAAGCACAATCTCACTATTTAGTTACATAAATGTATACGAGATCACTCCGACAACCTAGCAGATCCTAAATAGTAAGACTCGGGCAATGGAATGAGCTAAAAATTGAAAATGGGTAAAAACCAATGAGGCTCAAAACCAAGAGAAAAGAGGAGTTCTAGTCACAAACAAGGCTTGGAACAATCAAGAACAAGGCCAAAGAAGACTCAAGAACACTCAGAATCAACCCAACAACAACCAAAGTCCATAAAACAATCACCCCCGGAGTTTTACGCTACTGTCGAAGGAATACCTGTGAGTACCCGCACACTATAGTGCAGACAGAGGCAGGTAGACGCAGGCAGAACTAGGCTCACCTGTGTACAGGGAAAAGAAAATGAGCAGAAAAAGAGTCCAATGGCTCAGAAAAAGGGTGTTTTCTATAGAGTATCCTAACGGCCAATTAATGACACAGAGATTCGACACACAAGAACTCTAAATAAGGACTATACCTAAAAATCCCCAAAAATGTATGTTCTCCCTAGAAAAGTCGCCATTTCTGTGTTGGATAAAACTTCCTATGGCTTGGGGTGGAACACAACAGACAACTAACTACCATAAATTAACTCAATTCTCAATGCTATGCTATATAAATGACGGTTAATTTTTTAGCATTAATTCAACATACTCTAGGATCTTTACGTAAAGAATAATATGTACAACATATCAAGCATATAAATCACAACAAGCAATCACATGAGACAATAGACACACAAAGTTTCCTTGGGGAAAACCAAGAAGGTGAAAAAACTCCAATAACTTCCTCAAAGATAGATAGAGCAATGATACAAAACCCAAGCATAAGATATAGTCTCCTAGCAGTAGCTTCTCCTCCTCCACTACTGTGCCACTTTCCAATGAGTGTATAATTGAGAAAGTGAATGATCAAATAGAGTGCCTCCCGCACTCTATTTATACTTGACTTGACTTGCCTAATAACCTTTACTAGGTCGGCCTCAACTTAACCACTTAACATAATGCTGATAGGGCCGACCCCCAATAGGGTGGTATAATAACCCTTTAACCCACATGACTTGTACAGGGCCGACCCCATCAAGGTGGTCTAATAACCCATCAAGTATAAGTTATGACACTTACAATATAAATGACGACACTTCCGTATAGAGAAATAATAACATCTCTATAGGAATACAATATACATATGTGAAATACATTCTGAAGTTACATATACATCAACACTCCCTCTTAACTAGGAAGGTATTTCTCAACACGGATCTGCTAGCACAAGTATTCTTCTCTGGATCATCGTCACTGGATCACATTCATCGTCACAGCTACTGCCATCTCAATCAATCTCTAATCTACTCGTCATAGGAAGTTCTACAGAGCCAGTCCTTTTTCATACTGGATGTAGGCCCACCACCTGCAAGTCTTCATCATCACTTTCCATACTGTGGAATCCTCAGGACTTATTATGTGTGTCACAAACCCTCGCAAGAGCATCCAAGGACTTATTACGGGCACATAACCCAACCTATCGGATCTCCCAGGTCTTGCATGTGGTCATGGCACAACCTCGAAAGAGCATACCAAGACTTATTACGGGCACATAGCCCAACCTATCGGACCTCCCTGGTCACATTACATGCCATAGGACAAACCCTCGAAAGAGCATCCCAGAAATTATTGCGAGCACACAGCCCAACCTATTGGATCTCCTAGGTCCTACATGTCCTCCCAAGCAAAACCTGTCCACGGCCACAAAGTATCATCCTAATACTCATGATCGTACTGATCATAACATCGTTCACAAAGCACAACCTAGATGCATATCACACAACATTTACATTCACCGACATGGGAAGACACACTTCAGCCATCCGTGAAAGGCTCAACACTTATATCTACGCCATTGGAACACACACTTCAACCATGCAAGAATGGCACAACACTTATATCACAACCATGGGAGAACACATGTACAACTATGCTCGAATGGCCCAACACTTATATCACATATATGGGAGAACAAATCTACAACCATGTTCGAATGGCCCTAGCCCTTACATCTGCACCATGGGAGAACACATCTACCACCATGTGAGAATGGCTCCATCCCTTACATATGCACCATGGGAGAACACATCTACCACCATGTGAGAATGGCTCCAGCAATTACATCACGACCATGGGAGAACACATCTTCCACCATGTCGGAAAAGCCCAGTAATTACATCGCAACCATGGGAGAACACATCTACAACCATGTCCGAAAAGCTCATGTGCATCTATGTCTTCGGAACTCATCACACATAATCCAACTAATTATGTAATGTATCCACCTGATCATCATCATAGCGTTGTCCTAATGTATATCATCCAGAGTATCATCCTGATACTCATCACACATGATCATCCTGATCATCGTCATTGCATTGTCTTGATGCATATCATCTGGAGCAACATCCTGATCATACAATGCATACACCTGATGCATACCAAGTATCTACCTAATACATATACATATACATGGTCCAACTGATCATACCAGGAATCCAACTGATGCATATACATATACATGATCCAACTGATCATACCAAGCATCCAACCGATGCATATGCATATACATGATTCAACTGATCATACCGAACAACAACTGGAGCATTGTCTTGATGCTCATCACACAATGCTTACATCCATAGAGATGGGAAGGATCCTCCTCTCACCATGCTTGGAATGGCTTTTGCAAATGTGTCCCATCACTTCTTCCTCAAAGTATCTTCAATATGAAGAACACCAATCCTTCCTCTGAAGTACTCAAACTTCAATCAAGCAATTGGTTTCGTCAACACATCTGCAACCTGCTCATCTATCGCAACATACAACAGCTTCACTGCTCCTCTCTACACCATATCCCTGATATAGTGATATTTGATCTCAATGTGCTTCGACCTGTCATGGAACACTGGGTTCTTAGACAGTTTCACACAACTCTGGTTGTCACAAAAGATACCAGTAGCATCCAACGAGAGATCAAATAACTCAAATAGTAGCTTCCTCAGCCATGCTGCTTCATAACTAGCCAAACAAGCTGTGACATACTCTGCTTCGGTTGTACTCAGTGCTACACAAGACTGCTTCCTGCTAAACCAAGAGATCGCATTTGATCCCATACTGAAGCAGCACCTAGAAGTGCTCTTCCTATCTGTTGATGTATATGTAACTTCAGAATGTATTTCACATATATTTATATTGTATTCCTATAGAGATGTTATTATTCCTCTATACGAAAGTGGTTGTATTCCTATAGAGATGTTATTATTCCTCTATACGAAAGTGTCGTCATTTATATTGTAAGTGTCGTAACTTATACTTGATGGGTTATTAGACCACCTTGTTGGGATCAGCCCTGTATAAGTCATGTGGGTCAAAGGGTTATTAGACCACCCTAGTGGGGGTCGGCCCAGTCAGCATTATGTTAAGTGGTTAAGTTGACGCTGACCTAGTTGAGTAAAGGTCAAGTCAAGTTAGTGTATAAATAGAGAGTGTGTCTCTCTCATTTTACACATTCTATTTTCTCACTCACACTTAGGAGAGTGGCACACTTGTGGAGGAGGAGGCTTTGCTGCTAGGAGAAGACTATCTCTTGTATTCTGGTTGTATCATTGCTCTATCTATCTTTGAGGAAGTTATTGGGGTTTTTCACCTTTATGGTTTTCCCCAAGTAAACTCCGTGTCTCTTGTGTGATTGCATTGTTGTGTCCATGATTGATATGCTGTAGATTTGTTGTACATGTTGTTCTCTCAGTTAAGATCCTAGATCAGATTGAAGTAAAATCTGAAAATTTAACACTATCTGTAGCACTGCCTGCCCAATCTGAACCAACATAACCCTCTAGGTTAAACTTTTGATTCCCATCATACTTGAGCCCATAATCAACTGTACCCTTCAGGTACCTCAGAATATGCTTTATAGCAACCAGGTGAACACCTATAAGATCCATTAAGAACTGGCTCAATGTGTTCACCGCAAAGAAAATATCTGGTCTCGTGTTCGTCAAGTACATCAAGGACCCAATCATCTGACGATACACAGTGACATCAACCAGCTCAGATGAAGCATCACACAGAAGCTTCAGGATCGATGCCATAGGTGTGGCCATGGCCTTGCATTCCATCATCCCGAACCTCTTCAGGATCTCTACTCCATACTTCCCTTGTCCAAGGAAGATCCCATCTTCACTCTACCACACATCCATGCCTAGAAAGTAGTGCATCATCCCCAAGTCCTTCATCTCGAACTCGGAATCAAGTTTCCTATTGGTGTCAGCAATAAACCCATCCTCTCCTATAACAAACAGGTCATCCACATATAGGAGTAGTATCAGAGGATTTCCTTCCTCAACCTTGTGGTAAAGGTTGGAATCTGCTTTACTCTTGGTAAAGCTTGAAATGGATAGGAAACTGTCCATCCTACCATACCAAGTCCTAGGAGCTTGCTGCAAGCCATATAAGGATTTCTTCAACCTGCACACATATGACACCCTGTCATGTATCTCAAAACCGATTGGATGCTCCACATACACTTCCTCTTCGACTACACCATATCCATCTTGTGTATCTTTCATCAATGCAGCCAGAGAAAGTATTGTTCTAATGGAAGTGTATTTGGATACAGGAGCAAAAGACTTTTCATAGTCTATTCCCTCTTTCTGGGAGAATCCACGACCTACAAACCTCGCTTTGTATTTCTCTATGCTACCATCTGCAGCATGCTTGATCTTATAGATCCACTTTCAAGTCACAATAGACTTCCCTTTAGGTCTTGGGACAACATCCCAAGCATCATTCTTCATGATCAACTAGTACTCTTCGATCATGGCATCCTTCCATTACTTCATCCCGAATCCTGGGAACTTCAGATTCTTCAATATCTTCAATAGATAGCTTTGTTGCTGGAACAAATGTTGTATTCCTTCTTTTGTAGGTGATGGTATACGATCTTTCCTACAAGACAAGTTAAATTGCATGATTAGAAACATCTCATAGTTTTTAGAACAAATTCTTACACATAAAGAAATATGCCATACAGTCATGCAATTATTTTATCCAATGCTTCAATACAACATTTATCCATATCCCGTAACTTTTTAGATGCCTTCCAATATCTACCAGACAATTGTCAAGAGTGTGCACAACTCCCAACATGTCAGCAAAGAGGTTTCATTCTAGATAAGTAGCAATGGAATGTTGTACAATGCCATAGGCCACTTACCCATTACATGCATATTACTAGTATACTGTTCATTAATGCAATTATTCTAATATGCATAATACACAACCCAAGTCTAGGAACATAAGTATATACATCATTGAACAATATTATTTAAACAATCAAATATACAAGAAATGACAATTTAAATACTTATCTTTGTTTGGGTGGACTCCCTCTCAAATTTTGCTTCCTTGCAGGAACTACTGGAGTGGGCTCCCTCTTGATCTTTGCTTCCTGGATTACCTCTCCTTGAACTTACATCCATCCTTGACCACTATGCATACTTAAGTGTACACTAGTATCATCATTGTGTCATACTCAAGATCCCATACATAATCATACATTCATTAGTATAATCTCAACACTATCAAAACAAAATAATCTGAAACATGTATAGTCATGATCATTTCAAACACAGATAATAAGCATTAGCATTCAAGGTTTCTGGGAAGACTTCTCTTACTCATGCATATTCATATTTGACCATAGAACTCTTTTGGTTAGTCATATCATCAATCAATGTAAGAGACATAATATGCATAAACCCTAGATTACTCAAACTTGTAACTTCATGAGTAATCATTATCAATTATACAAAATTATAAGATCCTTACATAGGGTAGGATTCTAACTTGATATAGGAAAAACATACCTGGTCATCATATTTGCTAGTTATGTCTAGCAATGTTTTTCTTGTCCTCTTCAATGACTTGCATAACTCATAAGTTAACCATTGTAGAACCAAATTATACATACCTCTATATGATCCATGACTATGGATGAGTCTTTGTCTTCATGTCACTATGGTCTTGATCTAGGACTTGATTTGTACCTTCATGTTAGAAGATAACATTTTCCTCATACAACACCACAGTGCATTAGTACAATCATAATACAATCATAAGTGTCATAACCATAATCAATGAATGTCTTCTATCATGCATTCATACTTTTACTAGGGTGATAAGACAAGTCTAAAATTAAACAAGATTGTTACTAAACTCAATAACATGAAGACAATCATATTATAAAATTGATCATGACCAGATTTCAAAACATACCTGTAAGTCATAACTGTCATATTGATTGTAGTACTAGTTGTTGTTGTTCCTTTTGTTCTTAGGGAAATCTGAGGAAAAGTGTCCTCTCCTTGGTATGTGCTATGAGAGCTTGATCTTCATTCCCCATATTTTCTTCTCGAGCTATAATCTGAGCTTCTTCCTGTGAGCATTCTTCTCACAGCCTACTGAAAGAGATAAGTTTCTTCCTAGCACAAATTCTTTGGATGAAGGAATCTCATGGCCTAGGAAGGCCATTAAGAGTGGTCATTACTACTTTTCCATTCTCTACAGCTTCAAGTTGTTCTTTTATCTGGGAGAATCTTGAAGAGTAAGACTACATGGTCTCCGCATTCTGGATCTGGATGTTCTTTAGTTGATTCCTCAATGTCATCTTCCAATTTATGTTCTTCCCTTCAAATAGCTTGGTCAAGGAATCAAACATCTCCTTAGGTGTCCTTAGGGAAGACACATGGGGTATGAGATAGTCCTTAATAGAATCAACAATGATTATCTTGGCTTTGACCAAGTTCTTCTTGTGTGAAGCCTTAGTCTCATCTCCCTCTGGAACTGGAACCTCTTCACTTGTGTAAGTGTCCAACTCATTCTCTTCTACGATTAACCCAATCCTATACTTCCATGCTCAAAAGTTATCAACCCCTTCAAGCTTATCCTCAAGCTTGGTGTGGTGAGACATCTTAAGAATTACTTCAAATAGAAATAGAAAAGTTATTAGGTCTTACCACTTGATTTGCTGAAAAATGGATCTGGAGCTGGATTAGCGTTTGTTAGAGAAACCCTAAAAATTCAAAATTTGAATTTCAAACTTTTGAAGTGATAGAAAGATGCACCTTGATGAGCTGATCAAGATGGTATACTCAGAATTTGAAAACTGCAAAGTTTCACCCCCTCAAATTTGCTTTTCAAACTTCTGGATTCACTAGGGAGGAGCCTGAATTAGGCTTTGATTTTCCCTGAGCTTCACCCATCCAAAAAGCTCGATCTTGGTCTCTAAACTTCGATTTTTCAGAGGAGCTTCCCGCCATGGTCTCAGATTTAAGATATTCCAACTTTTACAGAAACCCTAATTTTTGGATTCACTAAACAGGACCCCAAACTAGGGTTTTATTTTCCCAGAGCTTCACCCAACCAAAAAGTGCGATCCAAATCTCTAAACTTCAATTTTTCCAAGGAGCTTCCATCCATGGTCTCATATTTCAGAAATTCCACTTTTTTTGGAAACCCTAATTTTTAGGGCCAAAAAGGAAAGTGCTCAGAATTGAACTCTGATTGGACAGAAACATGCGCCTTACTGAGGAGAGTTAATCTAGCCTCTTGCCTTTCAAGATATATGGAGAGAAACCCAAAAATCAAGGAGCCCTAGCTTCCGCAACTACACAATGTCTTCTTCTCAGGTTAGCTTTGATGCCATGTTAAATTTTGAGCATTAATTCAACATACTCTAGGATCTTTACTGAGAGAATAACATGTACAACATGTCAAGAATATCAATCACAACAAGCAATCACATGAGACAATAGACACACAAAGTTTCCTTGGGGAAAACCAAGAAGGTGAAAAATCCCAATAACTTCCTCAGAGATAGATAGAGTAATGATACAAAACCCAAGCATAAGAGATAGTCTCCTAGCAGCAGATTATCCTCCTCCATTAGTGTGCCACTCTCCAATGAGTGTATAAGTGAGAAAGTGAATGATCAAATAGAGTGCCTCCCGCACTGTATTTATACTTTACTCGACTTGCTTAATAACCTTTACTAGGTCGGCCTCAACTTAACCACTTAACATAATGCTGACAAGGCCGACCCCCAATAGGATGGTCTAATAACCCTTTAACCCACATGACTTATATAGGGCCTAACCCATCAAGGTGGTCTAATAACCCATCAAGTATAAGTTACGACACTTACAATATAAATGACAACACTTCCGTATAGAGGAATAATAACATCTTTATAGGAATACAATATACATATGTGAAATACATTCCGAAGTTACATATACATCAACAATGACAATGCTAAGATAATGAAGTATATAGCCAACCTCAATCCAAACGTTTGATGTAGATCCCCGTTGGAGCTTTCAACTCGTGCACTTGAACCTGCAAATTAGTCTTGACATCTAATATACAAGAAGTGCATATAATATATAAATGAAATTAACATCATCAATAGCAATGGTCCATGATATTATAAGTAAATGCAACCCAATGTAGTATAAACAACATTCACAACATTAATGGATGAGAATATGAGTATTTCTATTAATAAGTAACAAAAAGTACAATGTGATACGACCTCTTGTCGGCAACCAATCCGAAACAAGATCTGGGTCTCTCCACTTGTGTCTCCACCACTTCAATCCTCCATGGAATGGAAAACTCAAACTATGATAGTAGTTTGGAAGGTGAACATAAAGGGTTCACAACTACAAGGATCAATGAGTGTAGACTCAAGATAGGGAAAACATCCACTAGAGTTCTCTTGCTCTCTCCTTCTCCCCCCATCCATATGCCATATGTGCTCAATATATAGTTCTCTCAAAGGTAAGTGAAAGGACACATCAAGGCGTTTTGTGGCATATGGAGGGCCAAAGGTCACCCTATGACCACTTTTTGGGAGTAAGAAGTAATAAATAGTTATTTTCACCATTTTACATGCTACTTGCGGGTTGTAGTGATGCAACTCGCGGGTACACCCACTGCAGTGATATAGCTAGCGTACAAGGGAAAAAATAGGGAAATAGTGTGTCTGAAGGATATAAAGTGGATCTAAGTTGGTAAAATGGATCCTGCAGGCCAAAGAGTGATGATGCTCACAAGGTGGAAAATTATGTTGTAACATTCGGAGAGCCATTTCAAGCATCTACCCATAGGGTAATCGAACCCCAAATTGCTAGTCTAATTCCCTATATTGACCAGGATAAAAAGGATAGTTTCATAAGCCTTTTGAATAATCTAAAGCATCCATTAACCTCATAATAATATCCTAATACCTTTCATACACTTTCTGTAACAATTTGGGATCATTTGGAGTCATTTGGAGACCAAGAGACCAATACTAGTCAAAGGCCGAACTAGTGGAAAAAGTTGAAAATTTCACCATTTTAATAAATTTCAAAAAGGGACATTACATTTTGCAAATTTGACCCCCATGTGCAAAACTTTCAGACTCCCTTACTGAGAAAAACCCTAGTTTACAAAATGGACCTACAAGTTGACAGTCGGGCCATGGGATCGGCAGAGAGGGGCATCCCGAGCACTATCCTAATGTCCTGAATCCAACGAAGTTGACGTTTTGTCGATCCAAGCCGAGGTCGTCATTCTATAGCTCGTTCCATCTCGCATCCAAAAGGCCTTCAGGGACACCAGTTGGATACCTACCAGGGCCATAGAATTCCAACCGTGCAACAAAACTAGGTTCCAGGGAGTCCTGCAAGTGTGTCTAGGAAGGTTCCAGCTGGGAACACTATCCATAAGTCCCCGGTTGACGATTTTGTAAAGTTAACCTCCATGTGCAAAAATTGCACACTCCCATACTGAGAAAAACCCTAGTTTCCAAAATGGACCTACAAGTTGACAGTTGAGCCATGGGACTAGTAGAGAGGGGCATCCCGAGCACTATCCTGATGTCCTAAATCCAATGGAGTCGACGGTTTGTCGATCCGAGCCATGTTCATCATTCTATAGCTCGTTCCATCTCGCATCCAAAAGGCCTTCAGGGACACCAATTGGATACCTACCAGGGCCATAGAATTCCAACCGTGCAACAAAACCGGGTTCTGGGGAGTCCTGCAAGTGTGTCTATGAAGGTTCCAACTGGAAACACTATCCATAAGTCCCCTGTTGACGATTTTGTAAAGTTAACCCCCATGTCAAAAAATGCACACTCCCTTACTAAGCAAAACCCTAGTTTCCAAAATGGACCTACAAGATTAAACCTGGGCCATGGGACCAACAGAGAGGGGCACCTTGAGAACTATCCCAATGTCTTGAATCCAATGGATTCAAAGGTTTTTTGATCCGAGCCATGCTCGTCATTCTATGGCCCATTCCATCTTGCATCCAAAAGGCCTTCAGGGACACAAGTTGGATACCTACCAGGGCCATAGAATTCCAACCGTGCAACAAAACCGGGTTCCAGTGAGTCCTGCAAGTGTTTCTAGGAAGGTTCTAGCTGGGAATGCTAGCCATAAGTCCTCGGTCAATGATTTTGGAAAGTTGACCTCAATGTGCAAAAATTGCACAGTCCCTTACTGAGCAAAATCCTAGTTTCCAAAATGGACCTACAAGATGACACCTAGGCCATGGGACCGACGGAGAGGGGGATCCCTAGCACTATCCTGATGTCCTAAATCCAATGGAGTCGACAGTTTGTCAATCCCAACCATTATCGTCATTCTATGGCTTGTTCCATGTCGCATGCAAAAGGCCTTCAAGGACACCAGTTGGATAGCTACCGCGACCATAGAATTCCAACCGTGCAGCAAAACCGAGTTCCAGGGAGTCCTGTAAGTGTGTCTAGAAAGGTTCCAGCTAGGAATGCTAGCCATAAGTCTCCGATCGATGATTTTGCAAAGTTAACCCCCTTGTGCAAAAATTGCACACTCCCTTACTAAGAAAAACCCTAGTTTCCAAAATGGACCTACAAGTTGACAAGTCAAACATGGGACCGGCGGAGAGTGGCACACCGAGCACTATCCCGATGTTCTTAATCCAACTGATTCGATGATTGTTCGATCCAAGCCATGGTCGCCATTCTATGGCTCATTCCATATTGCATCCAAAAGGGCTTTAGGGACACCTGTTGGATACCTATCGGGGCCATAGAATTCCAACCATGCAACAAAAATAGGTTATAGGCTCTCGTCCGAAGGCTCCCAAGGTGCATGGCCAATCCACAAACCCTAAATCTGATCCCCAATCCTCTATATCTACTAATGCCTCTTCATTCGACTCCTATTGTATAATATGAAGTAGTAGTATAATGAACATTTGAAAGTTTTTCGTAGTTCATTTATGAAATCCATGGATCCATGGCGGTTTGTAGCAGGGACTTCTGGTTTCCAGGTAAAATGCCTAAAGTTTTAATGATAGAAGAAACTGGCATTGTCTTGACTTCTCTTTTCTTTAATTATTTTTAAATTTCTAAAACATTTATCATCTGTACAGTTGGTCGAGGTGAAGATGTTAGAAAATTGTGTTGTACAAAGATGTATCAATGGAATGGGTAGAATTGGAAAGAAGAACATGTAAGTTTCTCTGCTTGTCAATCTTTACTTTTATCCTCTTGATATTTAGAAAGAACTCTTCAATGTCTGCCATAGTTTTAAATTTTGCAGTCTTTGATAGTTTTGAAATTGTATTTCAGACAAGAAAGTAATTTCCCTTCTAAAGCAATGCCAACACTCTAGTTAAAGAAACATAATCTTACTAAATGTCAGAAGAGCTAGGCATTAATTCTGCAAGTTTGTTATGCATGTATATATGAATTAGCCATAGTGTAAAATTTGGTTTTGCAAACAAATTTAAGCACCATCATTATTATCTTTGCTCTTATGAAATTGCATACTCTTTGTCCTTTCAAAAGAGAATATGCATCCTTTCTAAACTACAAGATAGCCATATATAAGGGTGTCATATGGTCACGGTAACATGATTGTGCCCTTAAACTTAATGAACGGTTTTCTTCTATTTGAAAAAATTTAAGTACCACCATTGTCATCTTTTGTCTTATGAAATTTCATACTAGATGTCCTTTCAAAAGAAAATATATATCTTTTCAAAACTGCAGGATAGTTGGAATTCTATGGCCCTAGCAGGTATCCAACTAGTGTCCCTGAAGGCCTTTTGGACGCGAGATGGAACGATCCATATAATGACGATCGTGGCTCGGATAAAAAAAACTTCAACTCCATTGGATTCAAGATATCAGAATAGTGTTAGGGGTTCCCCTCGCCTCTGCTTCCATGGCATAGGTGTCGTCTTTTAGGTCAATTTTGGAAACTAGGGTTTTGCTTAGTAAGGGAGTGTGGAGTTTTGCACATGGGTGTCAACTTTTTAAAATCATCGACCGGGGACTTATGGATAGAGTTCCCAGCTAGAACCTTCCTAGAAACAGTCGCGGGACTATCCAGAACCCAGTTTTGTTGCACGATTGGAATTCTATGGCCTCGGTAGGTATCCAAATGTTGTTCCTGAAGGCCTTTTGGATGCGAGATGGAACGAGCCATAGAATGACGACCGTGGCTTGGATCGAAAAACCATCGAATCCATTGGATTAAGGACATCGAGATAGTGCTCGGGGTTCCCCTCTCCGCTGGTCCCATGGCCTAGATGTCATATTGTAGGTCAATTTTGGAAACTAGGGTTTTGCTCAGTAAGGGAGTGTGCAATTTTTCCACATGGGGGCAACTTTGCAAAATCATCGATCGGGAACTTATGTATGGGTCCTCAATAGCATGGATGGGTATTGATCCATTTACAATAGTTTAGATGCTGATGGTGACAACATGTGTAGGTAGAGCACAGTGGTGACATTCATGGTGGCATGGTGACGGTGACAATGACCATGGGGATAGTGATAATGAGCATGGAGATGGTGATGGTGATAGTGAGCATGAAAATGGGTATGAGGATGCATATATTATTGTTTACTTATATGGGAGAAAAAACAAAGAAAACAAATCCATGACAAAACTTGTGCAATTTATCAAGTTGTAGCAAGTCTACACAATTTATCAATCTATCAATCCATCAATGTCTAGATAGGATTTCTAGGCCCATTTAAACTCCAGAGAAAATGTGTTCGACCTCTATGATTGAATTGGGAGGTTGGCCCTACTGCAATAGATGTATTGCAACTAATGACATGTCCTTTCAATGCACAATTTTCATTTCGTGCCTCCAATTTCATTGAGGTCAAGTGTCTCAAGGAGAGATGGAAAATTCATCCTTGGGCATAATAACCAAACCGAGCAAAAAAATTGAATGTTGTAATTTTTGGAATGTGTGTTTGGGATAGACCAACATGAGTGCATTGTCCATAAACTCTCATGCAAACTTTTTTTGAATTTGGCCTTTTAATGCAAAATCTTCTTTGCCTCTTAATGAGAAAAACCCAAACACATAGGACAATGAATGCATTGAGGGGACTTAGCCATCATCAAGTGATGAAACAAGTGATTTATGATCATATTAAATTTTCTAAAGCTTAAGGGCATTGACAAAGTCCTTTAAATATAAAATGAGAAATTTGTAGGGGGTATATAACATCTAACTGGGATACATGTTTCATTAGTAGGTTTTGTGCACTATAAATAAGTGTTCGGGAATAAACATGGTTGGGGGGACAATGGATTTAATTCCAAACTTAACATTCTTGAGCTCAAACACCATGAAATAATCCCTCTCATAGGAGTATTCAGAATTCAAGTTGAATACGGACACCATGATCAAGTCTTGGGCATCTCGTTTTCTAGGTTTCTGGGTGATGAAATTAGGTATCTAACAGTTATATTTGTGTGGATGATGGATGAGAATATTATGGTGAAAAATGGGATGGTGATGGTGACAACATGGGTAGGAAGAGCACAGTGGTCATGTTAATGGTGGCATGGTGATGGCGACAATGGCCATGGGGATAGTGATAATGAGCACGAATATGGTGATGGTGCTAGTGAGCATGAAAATGGGCATGGCGATGCAGATATTATGGTTTACTTAGATGGGAGAAAAAAAAAGAAAAAAAATCCATCACAAAACTTGTGTAATTTATCAAGTTGTACCAAGTCTAAGCAATTTATCAATCTATCAAGCTATCAATGTATGGCTACAATAGTCAAAATATTAATGTTGATACTCAATGAGACCACGAAAAAAAATCATAGCATACATGTACACCACATACCTATAGCATAGTACACAATAAAACATGCAAACCACATACCAGATTACCTATCTATGGTCATTCGACTAGACTATCAGGATCACCTCGAATACCAATGGTTTCCTTTAACCTCTCGTGCTCGGAATAAGGAAATAAGTATTGTTCCTTTGATGAGTTCTTCCATGGCATCGTTTGCAGCTGGAGGTTTGTGCCAATAACTAAGTTTGTATAATGGTATACAATCTCACCTGGTCTATAATCTTCTAATGTATACCATTTTCTATTTGCTCAGTGGAAAACTTGGTTCAATCATTCTCCCTTTATAACCATCGACCCAATCGGAAAATCATTGGCCTCAAAGTCCCATAATGGGACATTTACGGTTTTCTTCCCCTCTAAGCAATGTTCCAGCCAATGGTCAATGCACCATGCATTGCATCTTGAGGAAACCACTACATATATGTGCCCTGGAGAAAATACAGTTCCAACGTTTCAGTCAACTAATTAGACACAACTAGTTGGAAAAAATATCAAAAATATACACAGCTAATTAGACACAACTAGTTGTCAAAAATATAAAAGTATTAATTGAACCTGGTTGTACGAGATCTGATATGTGGTGATAGTTTTGCTGAAATACTTGATTGGTCCCCCAATTGGGATAATTCTATATATATGCATCGACGAATGGGGAGTGATACACGGTCCCAGCTATCAACCCAATCCATGGATTCACATTCATCCCATTCACCACTACTACATGGAGAACAAAAACATGACAATTTCATTGTCCACATTTCAAGTATAGCATTGTCCGATGTTCTAACTGAATGAAATGCACAAGTTTCTTGGATGGTCTTGCACTGATATAAATGTGATCAATCTACATCCACCACCTCCCAAAAATATCTATGTACATGTGCTTTCCTGGTTGAGTGATCTTCCTTCCTTATTGATCCCTCCCCCATGACAGAAGCACACCATTCAACGATGCTTTTTGCATCTCGGATGATAGGTCCATTTGTGAACATCATTTCTTTCTGCATAATGCAGTCTTTATGAATGCACCTGCTCCATCATGTTCACCTTTTCCATGTTCGATCTCAAAATAGTTCCAAATATGTGGCACCTTGTGCCTTTTGTGGAGCATACACAACCATTCGAAGACATGAGAATTTTTTAATTTGCCTACACAACTGTCAGACCAAATCCAATGTTGTTCCATATGTATACTATTATCCTTCAAGTGATTGTAGAACATTTGAAAGCTGTGTTGTACAAAAGCCAAGTCGTGACACTTGTAATCACTTATGTAGAAGTGATACTCCTACAATATAACCCTGTTGTCTTCAGTACTATCTTCCCCATGTCTATAGGTGATATGTACCATTAGGATGACCTAGTCTGTGTGATAGTATTAACTCTGAATCTCATTTTGCGGTTGAAGAGTGTAGTTTTCCGCAAAATCAACCACTGAAAGGATAGTCCCAATAGGAAATGTATCCCTGCACATTCTAAACTGCTCATCTTTCCAACGAGCCACATGCACATGCTTTACATACTGTTGTGTATTTTCAAAGAATTGCTCCATGAAGTCGCAAACCCGTACCTCGTAGATCAACAATAAAGACATATATCAATAGATTGTTAAATATGAAATTGCAATCTGAAGAAAAAATAGTATCCAATAGCTCATTACCAACCTAAGAAGTGACCAATTGTATTTTTTTTCTTTCCTTCCCTCAATCAATATCATACGTGACATATTTGAATGAGTGAAAGTTCACCTCCTGCCTCCCAAGCTCATGATCATCAGTCACATGTATTCGTTTTTACAATAATGTGAATCCACCACACCCTGGGCATGTCCCATCTATGCAAGTTTTTTGATAAAATGTGCAATCGTTTGGCCTGCTACACAAAATGCTATGAATAAAGTCTCTAGATGGCATCGGTGGTAATGTAGCTGAGTATTCCTGCACAAGAGTTTTATGCAATACATGAAAATATATGTATATGTGTCATAATAGTAACCATACTCAATGTGGTATCGACAACAACATGTGTTATGAATTGTGTTTATTTTAACATACCATGGTTTTCATTTTTCAAAGGATCTTTGGCCCAAGTCAAGTTCGTTATGTTCATTCCTAAATATCTCATATAATTCTGTTTGTGTCATATCAAGAAAAATTTTAATGTGTGGTTCACATTCCTTTGAACCCCTTCTCAATTTTAATACATCTTTTTGGTTGGAAGAAGGTCTAGTGTTGTAATGCCAAAAATCTTGTGCGAATCCCTTTACCACATCAATGAGCTTCATATCAAAGCATGGCAACCTGCCAGTGAAGGCCCAAACATCTGTTTGACCGGTTTCAAGTTGTTCTATTCTAACGCAATACCTACGAAGTGTCTTCACATTCAAATTAATAATTTTGGATGTAGGTTTAAGAAAATGAAGTGCGCTAGTGTTTTTGTTCACGATTGATTGTGACAACACATGACGAGCCGCATTGCGATCCTTTGAGCGAGATTTATTTCCAATTGTACTAAATGCATCTACTAAACTTTTAACAATATGAGAACTTGGTTCTAACTTTTTGGTCATCTTTATCCTTAACGTTCTTCTAACAACATCCATAGACCTAGATTTTAACAACGATAAAAATAATTTGCACTTATCCCCATCACATTTAGAATAAAAAAATTTATCAAGTATTTGTTGAGTTTGATAAGCAATAGCACGTTTAGACAACTTACCTTCAAGTGAACTAATGCGAGTTTCATCAACCTGTATACGTTTCGGAGTTCTTCGGCGTAAACTTGCTAGTAGAGGTAGGGGTGTTGGAATTGGAGCATGTACAACATCACCAGGACACTTCGATGTTTCTATAAGAGCCTCTTGTATTTCATTATCTTGTTGGTAGTTGGATGTGGGAAATTGGAATTTATCTTGGACGGTCTCCATAACATTTGCTTCTTCCATTGTAAATCCTTCATTCAAGGCCTCTCTAGCTTCGCCGCTTGTATAACCACTACCCAACGAGTCATTCACTACCATATTCTGAGGTTGACTTGATGTGGGAATTGAAACATCGCCCGATGAGAACCTACGTCTTAGTTCTTGACTAGTGCCATGGGTTGCTTGTTCATCAAATGTTGTTGAAATTGAGGGCCCCTATAGTGAATTTCTCCATTTTTCTTGAGGTGGATGGGTAGGAACGACTGTGACATCATCTACGGATGGAATTGGATGAGTTTCCATGGAATGCCTTCAATTCCACATGTCCAATATTTTATTTTCTCTAACTTCTTTTGTGGTTTCTTGAGGCTTCTCTTTCCTTTCCGATTTCCTTTTTCGATTGCGTGAATTCCCCATGACCACAATGAGCAATACTAGAAAATAGATTCTTGAGCTGTGATCAATTATTCAAATATCCAAATTCTTTCTCAATTGTTAATATAGGTTCTTCAAGCTTCCTCAATTATGAATATAGATTCCTCAATCTTGCTCAAATGTGAAAGTAAAGTTTCTACCTCACTTGTGAATATAGAAAATTCTTCATTTGTGAATATAGATTCTTCAAGCTTGCTCAATAGTGAATGTATATTCTTGTTCAATTGTGTTCATATAGATTCATCAAGCTTGCTTGACATTGTGAATGTATAATCCCCTTGAAGCTTGAAATTATGAATGTAGAATCCTCTTGAAGCTTTAAATTGTGAATGTAGAAACCTCTTGAAGCTTGAAATTGTGAATGTAGAATCCTCTTGAAGCTTGCTAATTGTGAATGTGGAATCCTCAATTCCAAATCCTAACTGTAGAATTCTCTTCAAGCTTATTGATTGTGAACATAGAGTGTCTTGAGCTTCCTCAATTGCATTGAATGTTGATTGTGAACATAGAGTTTCCTGTTTTTTTTGCAGCACTATATGGGAGACGGGGAGACAAAATGAAAAATTTCGGGTATGAAATACGCAGAGTATTTTATGGAATTTTTGCATAAAAAAATGCGCTAGCATTATGGACACACATAACGAGCTAGCATTATGGACAAACAAAATGTGTGCATGTTTCTGGAATGTTAAAAAAATCCTAGGCATTTAATATGTTTGGTGCACGGCTAAATAATTCCTACTTGCACAAAATGCGTGAGCATTTCTTCATGCAAAAGCATGTTAGCGTTATTGTAATCATCAAAACCTTATTCAATAGTTTATTTAATAGTTTCTATGGGTTATGAGGCTAAATATGGATTTGGTGTTAGGCGCTAGGGATTAGAGATGGGGGGTGGTTAGTGGTAGGGGAAGGGGGATTAGGAGATAGCAAGAGGGGGGAGAGAGAGAGAGAGAGGGAGTGAGAGAGAGGTGTAGAAGCAAGGAATAGAGAGTGAGAGAGGGGGGGTTAGTTAGGGGTAAGTGGATAGGATGGGGGTTAGAGAGGGGGAGAGAGAGAGAGAGACTGGGAGAGGGGGTTAGTAATGGTTAAGGGGGGGTAAGGAGGGAGAGGGAGAGAGAGGAGAGGGTGTTAGTTGTAGGGAGTGAGAAAGAGAGATGGGAGATTTGGTTAGAGATAGGTGGAGGTGTAGGGAAGAGAGAGAGACTGAGAGAGCCCGGTTTAGTAAGGGTTAGGGAGAGGAGGGGAGAAAAATAAAGAGGAGGGGATTTTGGGCTAGGGGGAGTAGCATATAGATATAAAGAGTAGGATGGTTAGGGATGGGGGAGAGGTTGGGGAGAGGGAGAGGGAGAGAGAGAGAGAGAGGTGTAGAACCAGGGAAGAGAGGATGATGATGATGATGGAGACGTTGAAATATTGTAACTTGAAAGAATATTATATTTGTACTTTATTATTCTGGAGATGTTTCATTCCTCCGTGTAGACCTTATTGTATATCCGGAGATGTTTATTCCTCCGTCGGAATGTGGTAACTTGGGTTATTAGAATTCCCTAGTGGGGGTTGGCCCCGTATGTGTTATGTGGGTCAAAGGGTTATTAGACCACCCTAGAGGGGTCATCCCAGTCAGTTGTAATGGGGTGTTTAACCCAATGGTTAAGTTGGGGCCAACCTAGTTAATATAAAATGCAATTCAGAGTTGTGTATAAATAGAGGAGGTGTGTTCCTCATTTAACACACATTGCACTCACTTGTGAATAGCGCATAAGTGACAGAGAGATCTACTGTGGAGGAGAAGGAGATCATGGTTGTGGATTACATATGTGTATTTGCTGGTCATCTATATTGAGGAAGCTTTGTTGGGTTTCCTGTTATAGCTTGAAATGACACCTCTCCGTCCGTGACGACACTTGCTTCACTTGGTCGCATGACGACACTTCTTGAGATCAATTTTAGTCACACAACAGGACAATTGTGGATGGAGGAGTCTTTTGGGACACTAAAAATGGTTGAAATTACCTCATTCTTGACCCATTTGATGTATATGACTCTTAGGAACATTTTTCTAGACCAAACCATCTCCTGAAAATGAGCAGAAAAGCCTGTTTTTTGCCATTTTTTAACATGAGCGCGACTCCACTGTTGAAATAGTAGCGCTCAAACCCTTCTGAGCGTCACTCCACTGTTGAAATAGTAGCACTCAACTCCATGTGTACACTACTTTGTCTATTGTAGAGTAGCGTACACCCCTGTTTTGGTCAAAATATCAAAATTCGAGTAAGTTAAGTTGGTTGGGAAACCTCTTGAGTGGTTATAACTTCTTTTCCTCTTCCTCACTGACTATATAAGGAGGGTAGAAGGGCCATGTGAGGGGACCAATCCCAATTACAAATTTATGCTGGAGGAATGGAGAACCTGATCCCCCTCTCTTGTGCTTTCAGTTTTGGTAAACCCTAGCACAGTTGATTAGAGGCTGGAATCCTTGGAGAACAGAAGTAGGAGACCTTGAATCTAGGTTTCGTGAAGTGCCAAGCTTGAAAGAAGGTATAACTATATGTATTTGCTTTCATTCATTAATAAAGATCATACGTTCTTCTCTTTCCAAATATGACCTATTAATATGTCTTAGATTTGATTACTGTTTGATTATAGTTTGATGTCTCTTTATATTATGGATATCTGTCTTATATATGTAGTCAAATGTATTTGAGAAAGGTATCAAGTTGTTTTGTAGGTCTAGGCATTGCGACACTGGATAAGCATTGAAGACCGAGGGAGGCAAAGCTAGGATCAACCTTCTGAATGAGGTGCCTACATCTCTAAACCCTAATCTCTTCATTTATTTTTTGTACTTGTAGAATGCTTGTAAGTCTATCTTTATCACCATAAGTTGGTAGTTTCCCCCCTCAACTATAGGTGCATTTTCCCTTCAATAGAATGGCGACTCCACTGGGGAAAGCCTAACTGCTTAGGGGTATCCAAGGTCATTTCTTCAGTCTTGTTTGATGGTCTTTGTTCATTTTATTGATTAGTATCAGTTAGTAGGCTCTATTTGACCCTCCTTGGCTCTTACAGACCCTTCCCAGCCCTTGCAAACCCTTGTGGACCCAGGTGTGGTAGTTTTAACCCCATTTTTCCAACTTTTTCCACATGTATGATACTGTTTTTACCACACAGTAGCACCCATATGCTACTTTTCCTCTGCACAGTAGCGCCCATATGCTACTTTTACTCTGCACAGTAGCGCCCATCCTGCTATGGGCACTAGTTTCCTTCATACACAGTAGTGCTCAAAATCTAGGTTTGATTTTTTTTTTGAGTTTTTGTGTTGTGGACCCAAATTTGGGGGTTGTGGCTGTATTTTTTGGGGTCCATGATGACCCTAGGTCTAAGTTAAACCAATGTAAGTGGTATCCTATCTTTGTACTGATCCTACATTCATGATTTGAACCTCTTTTGATCTATTTGGGCTTGTTTGGAAAGTTTTGGGGTTTGTTGACCCAAGTTGGGGGGTTGTGGACCTGTTTGGTGTTTTGTACCCTAATTTGAGTCTAACTGAACTTGCTTGCCCCATTTCCACTGGATTTGAAACCTCTTGAGTATTCTTGACCCTGTTTGTATATATTTGAGTGAAATTTCTCTTTTAGGTTGGTTTCTTATCCTTCCTTATGCTTTTAAGTTTTCTTTTGTAGTGAAAGCTCAAGTGTTTTGGCTGTTGTTCAAGACCTTGTTTGCATTGTTTATGTGCAAACCTGAATTTACCAAACCATACTTCTTCGTAGGTAATTTGCTTCATTTAAGTCTAAAAGTAGTTTTTGTACTCTTTTCCCAATGGTTGGCATGCTTACATCAATAAGAATTTGAAAGTCATATTTGGTAGCTTTTACTGTTTCAATAAAGAGAACCTAAAAGTTTCTTTGCTTTGCTTTGATAGTAGGTTATTTTCAGTTTTGTTTCTTACCTTTGAAAGCATAAAGAATTTTGATTCATTTTCTGAATAGAGTATCTTGCAAGTGGCTTAAAAGATTTTAGAGTGCTTTGCATTAAAAAAAAAAGAACAAGTTTTCTTTTGCATACCTAGTTGCTTGAGTAGCTGCATTCTTAGGTTTTGAGTTTAATTTTGTACATTTAGACTTTATTTTTACCTTTTTTTTGGATTCGAAAGATTAAAAATTGCATTTGCACATGCATTCTAGATCAGAATTTTAAGACTTGCATTGAAAAGAAAAAGATTTGTTTGGTGGTAAATATTTCATTTTCAGTACTCTATCTCTATTATAACCACTCTTACACACCCACTACCTTTTTTAGTAAGCAAGTAACCTTTAAAATGAACTCTAATAAAATGTACTAGCAACATTTTCTTTTCTAGGTTACACTACACCAACTAGTCTTGGTTAGGATCTTGGGTTTAAAACACCTTAAACCACCCAAGATCACACATTACGCAAAAATCGTAGTTCGACTATCACAGGTAAACCCACTTCATTCAAAGCTTTCCTGGGATCTATGCAGTAGGTCTTGTGAGATCAGATTGCTGGGAATACTCCTCCTACTTTTTGTTTCGAGCATATACCAGGATTGGATCGCGTTTGGGAACTCTTTTGAGTTTCGGGCTCAGTTACCCTACCCACGCCTTCTGATTCGACCAGCGACTGTTCCCCCAGGAGTTTTCTGTGTTGTGGTATCCTTAGTATATGACCATAGGTTCATACATAGGTGACAGTGGAGGGTATATCTGTTGTACCTAGGACAAATGTGGGAGGAAATCCCTTGCAGGTCTTTGGGAGGGCGGTTGGGTGATTCCAGTGCTTGCACCCTTAGTCATTGTATTGTGGACCTCGGGAAACTATTCTTCATCCTTCGTTGATCTGTTCTGGGCCCTCATCATCCCAGACTCTTCTCTGGAAGGCATCTGTTTTCCTGGTTTGATTTACCTAGGACCTTTTTTAGTCGTGTGCTCTTTGTGCTACTTGTTTTAGTTTTCCTTAGAGAACTTCTTGTTCATTTGAACAAGAAACTATGTCTAGCATTCCAGCAAGTGCCAATCAAGGTACCCCTGTTCCGGGGGATCCTTGTGCTGTTCCATTCATTGGAAACATTGGTGCTCCCTTAATGGCTACTTTGAATCTTCCTGGATTCATTATTGGGCTGTTGGTTTGGTTGTTTTCCACTTCGAATGCCTTGCATGCTCTTGACGCTTCTTTTGTGAGCACCTCAAATCAAGAGCATCAAAACCCTGTTCCTCCCTTGCCAGTAACATCTTCTCCTCCTCCTTCTACCTCATGTGGCGAAAGTAGCAATACTAGTAACCAGCAGTCTAAAAGGAATAGATGGAGGGAGAATGGGAAGAAGATGCCAAAACAAGGGGGCAACAACCCAGCCTCTGTAAGTCATGCTGGGGGCGAGCACTCAGCCTCTGCAAATCATGCAGGGGGCACCTACCCAGCCTCTGGAGGTCAGGCTGGGAGAAAACTTTTAGTCACTGAAAATCATACTAAAAGTTTGTCTTCAACAACTTTTAGTCATGTTGAGGACATGTCATTGATCACTGCTAGTCATATTAATAACAAGTCACCAGTTCCTATGAGTCATACTGGAGACACCAGATCAGCCACTGCAAGTCATGCTGAGGGAGTTGACATTGTCTACAAACCCAACAAATAGAATCTTAAGTTCCCTTGTAAGTTTTGCGAGGGAGATCACCTTACTTACTTGTTCCCTGTACTTCCAGAAGTGCAAAAAGTGTGGTCCTTAGTTCAAAAGTCTGATGCTTCTGAGCAACCAGCCTCTCTGAGTCATGCTGGGGGAAAACTGTCAGCCAATGCTAGTCATGCTGAGAGTATTAATGTCGTAAAGGATTCTAAACCTATAGGACGGAAACCAAAGTTCCCTTGCAAACTTTGTAAGGGAGATAACCTTACTCATCGATGCCCTGCCATTCCAGAGGCACGAAGAGTGTGGTCCATGTCTGAAGGAACCTCTGTTCCTGAGTTGTCTATATATTCCCTGCAATCAGATCAACCTTTGGTTGATAAAGTGGTTGAACCAATGCAATCTCTGGTCGACCCCACTCTTCCTTCGGAGAGTGAAGTGATCGAATCGATGCAATCTTCGACCGATCCCATCAGCCCTTCGGAGATTGATGCACCTACTGCTAAAGTCTTCTGCATTGCCAGTTTGGATATTCCTGAAAAAGAGGGCACTTCATCTGTGCCATGTCAACCCCTACCAAGCCCTAGGATTGTTTCCTTTGATTGGAATAATCTAGCCAAGCCTCGTCTTCCTTCTTCGACACCTTTCCAGATAAAGGTTGATATCGGGAACCATACGGTTGATCGATGCATTATTGATGAAGGTGCTTCTGTTAGTATCTTATCCGCTTATGCTTGGAGAGATTTGGGTTTCCCTAATGTTATTCCAGCTGCTAATTGGTCGTTGACCTTTGATAGAAGACCTAGTGAACCGATCGGATTCCTCTGTCAGGCACCTGTTACTTTGGGTGGAAAAACAGTCTTAGTTGATTTTATGGTTTTAAAGGACCCTATGGACTTTGATATGATCCTCGGGCGTGATTACGTTTATGCTATGCATGTTGTGGTGTCTATGCTTTTTCGTGTGATGAATTTCCCTCACAACGAAAACATTGTCACCATCGACCAGCTTGCATTCGTTGATCCTCCTTATTACCCAACTGTAGACCAGTCAGATCCCTCATCATTAGGCACTACTATGTCACATGGGACTTATGTGGCATATTGTTCCTTGAGTTCAATTGCTACTGAGAAGAAGTCTCTGAGTTCATACTTACCTTCTCGAGACTTGGTCCCATCTTTTGACCAAGTGACACCTCCATCTGAATGTTTAGATATGTATTCTATCTGGGATGATATGCTTCCTTTCGATGAATTTTTCCTAGAGTCTATAGTACAGTCTACCATTCACTTGGATGTTGATCCAGTCGCAATCATGTCCAGCCCCAGTTTGACGTTAAAGCCATATCTTCCTACTGTTGACTCTTTGAACTCTCCTATAGATCCACAAATTGGTGTTCCTGCTGAGTTTTATTCTGCTTCTAGAATTTTCAACTCCCATGATGGTGAATTTGTTTCTGCAGATTCCATCATGTCCTTCAACTTTGATCTTCATCCTGAAGTTGATCTTGTTGATTGTAAGTCCTCGGGCTTGGGTACCATAGAATCTTCATTTGAAAACTCTGCCTTGTTTATGCCTGTTGTTGATGATAGTGAAGTTGAAAGTATTTCTACCACATTGACTTGTATCGGGTCTTTCTTTACATATTTTTTAGATATGATCTTGGTACTGATGTTTCTTGGAGACAGGATTCTTAGCTGGATGTATACTTGCTTACTGGTCCTTTTCGACACCTTGTGCGACCATGTAAGGTATATTCGGAACCTTGCATATAGGTTTAGGCTTCCCTGTTGTTATGTTGCATTTGAACCTTTTGCCATCCAAATTCTCCATAGGGTCAAACCTATTGGATATTGGTGTGTTAGCCATCTCTTTATGCATCGTGCACCAGTCCGACAGCAGAGCCTACCTAACATGGGTCACCCTAGTCAGCACCCTTATGCCATTCTGGTGCCCATGCTGATTTTTTCTCATAGGCTTGGGATCCTTTTTAGATTTACCATGACTTTGAGAAGAATCCTCATATCTTTCTTCCCCATCTATTTATGGTCATCCCTGATAAGGTTCCCATCTTTATGTTCAATTTGTATGTGCATCTGTTATGATCTTGCTTACGCTAATGAGCCTGATGCTAGCTTCCATGCTTTTAGCCTGTTGTATAAGCCTCCATCTCTGATCTCATTTTCGCTAAGCCCTGTATCATTTTTCCCTCACAATTTAACACCTTTTACCTAGAGGAGACACACCCTGAGTGTCCTTATCTTGCTCATGTTCCTTGCATTAGGTATAGCTTTGTTCCATGCGCTTGGAGCTAGTTTTGCATGTCCCTTACACTCGTCTCCTCCCATTGCAAGCATTCTTCTTTTACTTCGAGCTCGTTAAAAACAATAAGTAGGTTGCGAGCATTCTTATTTTACTTCGAGCTCGTTAAAAACAGTAAGTAGATTATGAGCATTTCTTCCACCTTTCCTTCCAGCTTGTTAAAAACAGTAAGGAGGCTATGAGCATTTCTTTCATCTTCACTTTGAGATCATTAAAAACAGTAAGGAAGTTGTGAGCATTTTCTGTATCTCCTTTGAGATCATTAAAAACAGTAAGGAGGTCGTGAGTTTACTTTTCTGGACTCGTTAAACCTTTACGGAAAAGATCCCTATGGAGTTCTTTTAAGCCCTTTTCAGACTCCTTAAATAGGAAAAGTTTGCCGAGCATAGTTGTCTTTTCAGGCTTGTTAAAATAACTGAACCGACATCCACTTATGTATAGAATTACCCCTTTTCCAGGCCTTGGTGGATAATTTTTCGGAAAAGGTATACTCTAGGTATACTTTGGTATGCGCTAGAAGAGTTCTTCTTCCATTATTTTACACTTTTTCGGGGAAGGAGACTAACTTTACGAAAAAGGACCTTTTGAGTCGTCTTTAGGGTTTTCAGACTCTCAAAATGTGAAAACACCAAGCGAGCACATACCAATCTGGGCTCGATATAAAATCCACGGATAGGTGTATAGAGGACTGTTTAATTTTTTCAACTCTATAAACAAGAAAACACCGCCGAGCACATACCAATCCGGGCTCGATATAAAATCCACGGATAGGTGTATAGAGGACTGTTTAAGTTTTTCAACTCTATAAACAAGAAAAAACCGCCGAGCACATACCAATCCGGGCTCGATATAAAATCCACGGATAGGTGTATAGGGGACTGTTTAAGTTTTTCAACTCTATAAGCAAGAAAACACCACCGAGCACAGACCAATCCAGGCTCGATATAAAATCCACGGATAGGTGTATGGAGTTTTCTTCTAGGTTTTTCAGACTCCTTAAATATGAAAATACCATCGAGCATGCTTTAGTTCTTTGTCAAGCTCGTTAAAAAATGAAAAAGTAAAGGGAAGGGAATAATCTCAAAATATCTTTCAATATGATGGCAACAAGTCAACTATCTCCTTAAACAAAGCACCTGTTTTGAGTCTATCAAACAAGTTGGGTTCTAGTGTTGGCCTTAGGGTAAACTTGATCTCAGAGTTCATACTCCTCCATTTGGTTAGTCTTCCAATCATATGGAGAATCTATTAATGTCTCCTACATTGCAGATTTGTATCGTGGTCTCTTTGTGTGCAAAGCTACCTAAGTCACTCTTGTGTCGTGCTCATAACCTGTGTCGACCATTCTGCAGTTTTCTTGACCTCATGTGTCGGCCATTCCTTGGTGTCAGTATGTTTCATCATGTGTTTAGTCCTACTCCAAATTGGCTCATATCTGTTTGAGTGTCCCTCATGTTGGATGATGGAGGATGCATTAAGGCCTCCCTTCCAATGGGCTTCTTCCCATCGACTTCAACTCATTGTACTATGGGAATGAATTTTAGAGTTTCGGTTAGTACCTTGGGGATTGCAGTCATTAGTGGCAGTTTCCCTCGCTATTGGATAGATGGGAATACATCAATGTCTCCTATCCGATGGATTCTTCAAGTGTTTGACGGCAAGACCACTTATTCGCACTTGCTTGAATGTACTAGGTACCTTGGGTTCCATTTTCATTATTGGTGGACACCCTCATGTTTGTTAATGGTATACATCAATGACCGGTAATCAAACGATACCTCTCATGTTCGACATCAACTCATTTATTCGCATGGACAAGTTTGTACCTTGGGTTGTTTTTGGATGAAGACATTGGGATCCTCGATAGCATCACCTCATTTATGTTATCGCCCAAGTTGCGAAAGACTGAGCCACACTCTTTTTGGGATCTTGATGAGACATAGATCCACCTTGTTCTCTATGGCTATGTTCTCCAGTTTTGGCATAGATCCACCTTGTATTTATGTGGCTATGTTTACACGTATGTTCCTCATGGATCCACGCTTGTATTCTAGTGGCCATGATATATGCATTAGCATTTGGATCATTATTGTATCCTCTTGGAGGTCATGTTCCACCATTTGAACATGGACAGTTACCCCAAGGATAAGTTTGTCTGACATTGACTTTGCTTTCAGGTACTTCATTTGAGCCTATGATTCTTGGTTTCTCTGTTCCTCCATGATTCAACTCTTTGTTATTTATAATGTATTTTGGCCATCGTTCCACGCACTCCCTCTGACCTCATACATTAGGGGGCATCTGTTATAGCTAGAAATGACACCTCTCCGTCCGTGACGACACTTGCTTCCCTTGGTCGCATGACAACACTTCTTGAGATCAAGTTCAGTCACACAATAGGAAAATTGTGGATGGAAGAGTCATTTGGGACACTAAAAATGGTTGCAATTACCTCATTCATGACCCATTTGATGTATATGACCCTTAGGAACATTTTTCCAGACCAAACCATCTCCTGAAAATGAGCAGAAAAGCCTGTTTTTGGCCATTTTTTAACATGAGCGCGACTCCACTGTTGAAATAGTAGCCCTCAAACCCTTCTGAGCGCGACTCCACTGTTGAAATAGTAGCCCTCAAACCCTTCTGAGCGCGACTCCACTGTTGAAATAGTAGCGCTCAACTCCATGTGTACGCTACTTTGTCTACTATAGAGTAGTGTACACCCCTGTTTTGGTCAAAATCTCAAAATTCGAGTAAGTTAAGTTGGTTGAGAAACCTCTTGAGCGGTTATAACTTCTTTTCCTCTTCCTCACTGACTATATAAGGAGGGTAGAAGGGCCATGTGATGGGACCAATCCCAATTATAAAGTTATGCTGGAGGAATGGAGACCCTCATCCCCCTCTCTTGTGCTTTCAGTTTTGGTAAACCCTAGCATAGTTGATTAGAGGATGGAATCCTTGGACAATAGAAGCAGGAGACCTTGAATCTAGGTTTCGTGAAGTGCCAAGCTTGAAAGAAGGTATAACTGTATGTACTTGCTTTCATTCATTAATAAAGATCAGACGTTCTTCTCTTTCCAAATATGACCCATTAATATGTCTTAGATTTGATTACTGTTTGATTATAGTTTGATGTCTCTTTATATTATGAATATCAGTCTTATATATGTAATCAAATGTATTTGAGAAAGGTATCAAGTTGTTTTGCAGGTATGGGCATTGCGACACTGGATAAGCATTGAAGAGCGAGGGAGGCAAAGCTAGGATCAACCTTCTGAATGAGGTGCCTACATCTCTAAACCCTAATCTCTTCATTTATTTGTTGTACTTGCAGAATGCTTGTAAGTCTATCTTTATCACTATAATTTGGTAGTTTCTCCCCTGAACTATAGGTGCATTTTCCCTTCAACATTTCCCAAGATAAATATGTGTCTCTTGTAATTATGATGTGCTTGTTGTTCTTTCAGTGATCCTGTATATGCTATTATTGTGAAATGGAATGCAGTGCTGATATTTTCTATCTTAGCATATTAAATCTTAACATGGTATTAGAGCTAACCTGAAGGAAGGAAATGTATGGCACTTACGACACTTACTTCACTTGCGACAATTTGAAGGTTAGGGTTTTGTATAGCAAACACCAATCATCATGGAAGTTTCACTATAAATCCATTTTGGCGAAGGTTCAAGATCTGAAACCTTTACAGGTTGTAGATAACATTCCCATGTACCTTCTTTCCAAAGGACACCCTTAGATGCATTGTACTTTGTGGGTTATGATCAGTACAAGTTATGGTTTCTGCCTCTTCCAGATCTCAGTCATAAGCAGGTGACCTAGAAAAAAAGGTCATAACATGGGCTAGGAAGCTCCAAATGAAATTTCATAAAATGTGACAGGTAGTACACGGACTATCCTATGTCAAGTAAATTTTTCAAAGGCCTAAGTTGTAATGTCCCCATTTTGACCCCCTTTGTATCAAACCGTAAATGATGTAAATATTGTAATTTAATCATGGTGAGGAGCTCAAGGCCAAGGCCCCACCATTGATTTAGCGTTTCATGTATCGGAAATTAAAAATAGATGCCTATGGTTCTTGTGCTAGATAGGCACAATGTAAATAAGACATCATGTAAATACGAATTTTAATGAAAATACCCACAACTAGCTATGCAATGCAACAAAGAGAGAGGGGCATGATTCTACAAGGAATAGGGAGGGAAATTATTCAAACCTTTGAGCCAATGGTGTAATCCATGTGTCAATGAGAAAACCCATAAACTACCAACTACCCATTTTGGGTTATGGACCCTATCATTTAATTCTTCCAAGAGTTGGTTGAGGCAGTTAATGCCTTGGGAATGAAGAGGTACGGCAACCAATTTCGTGCATGGGCAAGCCATCAACTTGGGAAATCATATTTTGTCTCCTTGGGCAAGAAAACACCCACGAAATGGTGCCCAAAGCCATTTCTAAACCGATAGTCTTTGCCCTCTCACGGAGTCTGAGCTATTGGGCCTTTTCCCATCACATTTTTCACCATTTTGCCTGCATTTTCCATGCATGGGAGCTCATTTTTGCATTGGAAAGTAGCTGGGAGAGAAGGGCCACGATTTGGGACTATTATGGAGGCCGTTTTGCCCTAGAATGTCCATGGACGTTTGCTAAAAACGAATTTGGCTTCCCAGGGTTGTTCCCCATCTTGTAGTTTCCTTTTTGGGTTTCCCACATTTTTCTAAAGCTAATGAAAACCCCATCTTTGGGAATCTCACTGTAAAAACGTTTCTCCATGCCCGGCACTTATAATTATGTTGTTATGTGCCTCCCTGTTTTGAGTTGAACCTGTGAGCAAGAAACTTGGAGTGGTAGTGGACAGAATTGGATTGATAAACCTAGTGAAGGGAGTAACCTCTCAAGAAGATCAAGAGGGCTGGCTACTCTTCTATGCACACCTGGGACACTCTAGAATTGGAAGGTATGGCCTGAGGGACTGTCAATTGGTGAAGGGAATACTTCCTTGAGTAGGGGTGTGTAGGCATTGTGGGTGCCAAGCTAAATAGTTCTTGTAGAGGTATCCGTCGCTCTGTGGTTGAGCTCACTAGCTTAGCAATTCTTCCTTTCCATTTCCTAACAGCCTGATAAACCCAATTGTAGATTGGCTTGGCTCTTATTGGTGTATGCTTGACTATGTGTGAGTCTGATGTTCCTTGATTCCTTGTAGAGATCATGCCCAGCTCGGGGGTGGCAGTGTGTTGAGATATTGAAGAACACAACTGGCCTATGGTTGGGTGGAACATTGCAGTTGCGTAGCCAGTTTCTTGAGACTACTTTGTTATAAGATAAGTATTCTCCTGTGTTAACTTGCAATTATTTATTTGATGAAATCTTGAATGTATGATGGATGTGTTATTGATATTATTTCCGCTGTGTTTTTCTTATAAACATACATTTCATATGTTCTTTTATATTATGTGAATGCTTAATTAAGAGTTTATGGGGCTAACTGCCCAATTCTAGCATCGCGTCCTCTCGATCATGCTGGTATGATAGGAGGGGGCATTACATAAGTTGAACCAGTGACACGTGGCACACCGTACAAGTTTGATCTCCTGTTTTATCCCATAAATAGGTCACGTTGCTCCACTTGCCATAACCCTCTCTCAGAGAATCCAATTGAGGTAAGAACTATGGGGTTGGAAAGTGGACAAGTCGGGATGTCACAGGAAGAATTTTCAGACCCTGTGGATTCATAATTTCAGAGTTACACCAGAAACAATCAGGTGCATATTTCTGTCAAAACAGATTTGGATTTTGAGCACCTTCATTCTTGAATCGTCATTACTGTGGAAAATTAGGGTTTCGGAGAAAGTTGGAATTTTTGGAATTGGATTCCACGGCTGAATGATATTGATGTATATGTAACTTCGGAATGTATTTCATCTGTATATTTTATATATATTGTACCCTTATAAGAGATGTGTTATTCCTCTATAAGGAAGTATCGTCATGTCGATTGACAAGTGTCGCAAGTGTGTGAACTTGTCGATGGGTTATTAGACCACCATTTGGGGTCGGCCCGGAATTATATATAATATAATGTGGATGTATCTAAGTAGACAAGTCGGCCCCAGTAAGTCACTGGGCAAAAAGGTGAGTATAAATAGAGATAGGAGATCTCTATTTTACTCACTCGGAAAAGTATCTATCTCTCTCTCTGAAAAGTGGCGCACTAGTGAGGAGGAGGAGGATCATCTGCTAGGAGACTATCTCAGTGTTGTTTGGTTGTATTTTGGTTGAGCCATTGCTCTCTCTATCTCTGAGGAAGTTGTGGGGTTTTTCACCTTAGGGTTCTCCCCACGGAAACTCTGTGTCTCTTGTCTCTATGCTTTTGATTCTTGTGATGCTTGTGATGCTTGTCATATTATGATTGTCATGCATTGATATACTGTAGATGTTATTCTCTCAGCAAAGATCCTATAGTATTGTGATTTAATACTAAAAATTTAACATGGTATCAGAGCTTAACTGAGAAGAAGACATTTTGCAGTGACGGAAGCTTGTATTCCTTGTTTATTGAGTTTCTCTCCACAGATTTTTGAAATTCAGTATAGTAGATTGGATCTACTCATCAAGGCGCATCTATCTGTCCAATCAGAATTTAGTTCCGAGCATTTTCAGATTTGGCCCTAAAAATTAGGGTTTCCACAAAAATAGGAATTTCTGGAAACTGAAGGCATAGCTGGAAGCTCCTTGCAAAAATCGAAGGTTTGAGCTTTGGATCAATATTTTTGGCTAGGTAGATCTCCGGGAAACTCAAACCCTAATTCAGGGCTCTCCCTAGTGAACCCGGAAGGACAAAAAGGCAATTTTGAAGGGCAAGACTTTGCTGATCTCAAATTCTAAATGTACTAGGCTGATCAGCTCTCCAAGGCGCATCTTTCTATCCTTTCAGAATTTTGAAATTCACATTTTGAATTTTTAGGGTTTCTCTGACAAACCCTAATCCGGGACCAGATCCAGTTTTCAGCACTTCAAGTGGTAAGTCCTAAAACTTTTCTATTTCCATTTGAAGTACTCTTAAAGATGTCTCTTCACACCAAGCTTGAGGATAAGCTTGAAGGGGCTGATAACTTTCGAGCCTGGAAGTATAGGATTGGACTAATCCTGGAAGAGAATGAGTTGGACTCATATGTGAAAGAAGACATCCCTATCCCAGAGGATGAAGAGGCCAAGGCATTGCACAAGAAGAACTTGGTCAAGGCAAAGAGAATCATTGCTGATTCTATCAAAGACCATCTCATACCCCATGTGTCTTCTCTCAAGACACCCAAGGAGATGTTTGAATCCTTGACCAAGCTATTTGAAGGAAAGAACATAAATCGGAAGATGACCCTGCGGAACCAATTGAAAGCAGTAAAGTTTCAGAATGGAGAAACCATTCAATCTTATTTTTCAAGGGTCTCCCAGATTAAGGAACAACTAGAAGCAGTGGATGAAATGGTGGAGATTGGTGAAGTGGTGATGACCACTCTGAATGGCCTACCCAGGTCATGGGATTCCTTCATTCAAGGAATTTGTGCAAGAAAGAAGTTGATCTCCTTCAGTAGACTTCGGGAAGAATGCTCTCAAGAAGAAGTTAGACTTATAGCTTGTGAAGAAAAGATGGGAGGTGAAGATCAAGCTCTTGCAGCTCACACCAAAAGAGGTAAATCCAAGAAGGAATCATCTCATAATAGAAGATCCTCTCACCACCATTATCATAAAGATAAGAAAGATCTCACATGCTTCACTTGCAATGAGAAGGGACACTTTGCTTCAGATTGTCCCAAGAAGAAGAAAGACAACAACAACAACTTCAACAAAAAGAAAAAGAATAACAAAAGAATATATCATGCTCATGCTGCTGAAGATGATGAACCTCCAAAGAAGAAGGCTAGGGCAGAAAGTAGTAGTCATGATGACTCATCAAGTGAAGAAGAATATGTTCTAATTTCTGCTCTTACAGGTACCATCTCCCATGGATGTAATGATTGGTTGATTGATAGTGGGGCTTCCAAACACATGACTGGGTTTAAAGAATCCTTTGTGAACCTATCTGAACATGAATCACCCCATAAGGTGAAACTTGGGGATGATTATCAATACCCAATCAAAGGAAGTGGTGAGCCTCCTACAACCTAGATTCTGGAAAATCATTGAAGATGAAAGAAGTACTTTATGTACCTGGGCTCAAGAAGAACCTACTCTCCATCTCTGCATTGGATGCAAAAGGTATGAGGGTTGCATTTGTGGATGGCCAAGTCCTAACGTGGCCAAAGGGAATGACCGTAGATGATGCAGTAGTGATTGGAGAGCAAGAGGGAGGCTTGTATAAATTGAAGGGACAACCTGAACATGCCATGGTACATGAATCCATGGAGCCAAGTGAACTTTGGCATAGAAGACTTGCTCATATGCACTATAGGGCACTTCCAATTGCAAGCAAGGCAGTAGAGGGTCTTCCTAAAATCAAGACCAAACATGAAGGTGTTTGCAAAGGATGTGCAAAAGGTAAGAACATTAAGAAGGCTTTCCCAAGAAGTGAAATCAAGGCGAAAGACATCCTGGAAATCATCCACTCAGATGTATGTGGCCCTATGTCATCCAGCTCCCTGAGTGGGTATGTTTACTATGTATCATTTATCGATGACTTCTCTAGGAAGACTTGGGTATACTTCTTGAAGGGAAATGATGAGGTGCTTGATAAATTCAAGGAATTCAAAACCTTGATGGAGAATCAAACTGTCAAGAAAATCAAGACATTCAGATCTGACAATGGTGGAGAATTCACCTCAAATGACTTCAAGAAGCTTTGCAGTGATTCAGGGATTAAGAGGGAGTTGACTGCTCCTTATAATCCTCAACAGAATGGAGTTGTAGAAAGGAAGAACAGAATAGTCATGGAAACAACAAGGGCAATGCTGCATGACCAGGATCTACCTATGCATCTATGGGCAGAAGCAGTTAGAACAGTTGTATATGTGCAGAACAGAACTCCCCACAAGATATTGGACAACAAGACACCAGAAGAGGTCTTTTCTGGGTTCAAGAATATTGATGTCAGCAAAGATGAATATAAGGACAGGTAATCCAGGAAGCAAAGATCAAAAGGGAGCACACTCCAGCAGCTCCTGCAAGGATGAAGATATTCAGAGGGAGTTGACCATCTTCCTACATTCCACAACAGAGAGGTGTAGAAGAAGCTACTTCAGCATCTCCTACCGGGAAGCAAAGATTCAGAGGGAGTCCACCCAAACAAACAAACAAAGATAAGTATTTCAATTATCATTTCTTGCCTATTTTGTTTGTTTAATAATATTATGCTTATGTTCCTAGACTTAGGAGATGTATTGTGCATATTTGAATGATTGCATTAATGAACAGTATACTACTAATATGCATGTGATGGGTAAGTGGCTTATGGCACTGTACAACATTCCAGTGCTACTTATTTAGAATGAAACCTCTTTGCTGACATGTTGGGAGTAGTGCAAACTCTTAACAATGTTCTGGTAGAGACTGGAAGGCATCTAGAAATTTGTGGAACATGGATAAATGTTGTATTGAAGCATTGGCTAAGATAACTGCATGACTGCATGACATATTTCTTTATGTGTAAAGAATTTGTTCTGAAAATTATGAGATGTTTCTAATCATGCAATTTAACTTGTTTTGTAGGAAAGATCGTATATCTTCACCTACAAAAGGACTACAACATTTGTTCCAGCAAGAAAGATATCTATTGAAGATATTGAAATTCCCAGGATCTGGGATGAAGAAGTGGAATTCCATGATCCGTAGATCATGAAGAAGATGTTTTGGATGTAGTCCCAAGACATGACAGGGAGTCATATGTATGCTGATTGAAGAAAGCCTTGTATGGCTTGAAGCAAGCTCCCAGAACCTGGTATGGTAGGATGGACAGTTTCCTATCTAGCTTGGAATTTACCAAGAGTAAAGCAGATTCCAATCTTTACTACAAGGTTGAGGAAGGCAATCCAGTGATTCTACTCCTGTATGTTGATGACTTATTTGTGACAGGAGATGACAGACTGATTGATACTAATAGGAAGCTTGCAGCTAAATTCGACATGAAAGATTTGGGAATGATGCACTATTTCCTAGGTATGGAGGTGTGGAAAAATGCAGGTGGGATCTTCTATGGTCAAGGGAAGTACACAGTAGATATCCTGAAGAGATTCGGGATGATGGATTGCAAGGCCATGGCCACACCTATGGCATCAAATCTGAAGCTTCTATGTGATGCTTCATCTGAGCCGAGTGATGTCTCTATGTATCATCAGATGATTGGGTCCTTGATGTACCTGACGAACACGAGACCAGACATTTGCTTTGCTGTGAACACATTGAGCCAATTCCTCACGGATCTGAGGAGTGTTCACCTGGTTGCTGTAAAGTATGTTCTGAGGTACCTGAAGGGTACAGTGGATTATGGGCTCAGGTATGAGGTGAATCAAAAGTTTAACCTGCAGGGTTATGTTGATTCAGATTGGGCTGGCAGTGCTGCAGATAGGAAGAGCACATCTGGGTGTTGCTTCAGTATGGGATCAGGTGTGATCTCTTGGTTTAGTAGGAAGCAGTCCTGCGTAGCACTGAGTACAGCTGAGGTAGAGTATGTTGTAGCCTGCTCAGCTAGTTGTGAGGCAGTATGGCTACGGAAGCTACTGTCTGAGTTATTTGATCTCCCGTTGGAGGCTACCGGTATCTTCTGTGATAACCAGAGTTGTGTGAAGCTGTCCGAGAACCCAGTGTTTCATGACAGGTCGAAACACATAGAGATCAAATATCATTATATCAGGGATATGGTGCAGAGAGGAGCTGTGAAGCTTCTGTATGTTGCGACGGACGAGCAGATTGCAGATGTGCTGACGAAGCCACTAGCCAGAGTGAAGTTCGAGTACTTCAGAGAGAGGCTTGGCGTTCTTCAGATCGAGGACACTTTGAGGAAGAAGTGATGGACACATTTGCTGAAGCCATTCCAAGCATGTTGGAAGGAGGATCCTTCACATGGCTGTGGATATAAGCGCTGGATAATGGGCATCAGGATGATGTTCTGGTTTCTGCTGGATATGATCAGTTGGATCGTTTTTATGTATGTATGTACGCATCATGTTGGATGTTGGATATGATCAGTTGGATCATTTTTATGTATGTATGTACGCATCATGTTGGATGCTGGATATGATCAGTTGGATCATTTATGTATATGTGCATCTTGTTGGATGCTGGATATGATCAGGTGGATCATTTATGTATGTATGTGCATCATGTTGGATGCTTGGACCATGTATCTGTATATGTATCAGGTGGATACATTGTATGATCAGGTGGATCATGTATGGTGATATGTATCATGTATCAGGTAGATACTTGGTATGTATCAGGTGGATACTTTGATGATCAGGAAGATCATGTATGATGATATGTATCAAGTAGATACTTGGTATGCATCAGGTAGATGCATTGATGATCAGGTGGATCAGGTATGATGACATGCAGCAGGATGTTGCAGTGATGATCAGGATGATCATAGATGACGAGCTTCAGGATGTTGCTCCAGATGACATGCAGCAGGATGTTGCAGTGATGATCAGGATGATCATAGATGACGAGCTTCAGGATGTTGCTCCAGATGACATGCAGCAGGACGTTGCAGTGATGATGATCAGGATGATCGTGGATACATCAGGATGATGTATGGTGAGTATCAGGTTGATACTCTGTGGCCGTGGATCAGGTTGTGCAGATAAGCATGTAATTTGTGCCCTGGGAGATTTGCAGATGGTCTTTCGAGGTTTTGCCTATGGCATGTAATTTGTGCCCTGGGACATCTGGCAAATGCTCTTTCGAGGTTTTGCTTGGGAGGACATATAATTTGTGCCCTGGGAGATCTGCAGATAGTCTTTCGAGGTTTTTCCTATGGCATGTAATTTGTGCCCTGGGATATCTGGCAGATGCTCTTTCGAGGTTTTGTCCTATGGCATGTAATTTGTGCCCTGGGAGATTTCAGGTCGGATTTGTGTACCCGTAACATCCTGAAATGCTCTTTCGAGGTTTTGCCATGACCACATGTAATTTGTGCCCTGGGAGATCCGATAGGTTGAGCTGTGTGCTCGTAATCAGTCCTGGGATGCTCTTTCGAGGTTTTGTGGTGACCACATGTAATTTGTGCCCTGGGAGATCCGATAGGTTGAGCCTTGTGCTCGTAATCAGTCCTGGGATTCTCTTTCGAGGTTTTGTGGTGAGGTCACATGTAATTTGTGCCCTGGGAGATCCTATAGGTAGAGCCGTGTGCTCGTAACAGCCTGGGATGCTCTTTCGAGGTTTTGTGACGCACGTAATCAATCCTAAGGATTCCACAGTATGGCCAGTGATGATGAAGACCTGCAGGTGGTGGGCCTACATCCAGTATGAAAAAGGACTGGCTCTGTAGAACTTCCTATGACGAGTAGAGACAGAGATTGGTTGAGATAGTAGCAGCAGTGACGATGATGATGATGATGCATCGATGACGATGATCCAAAGAAGAAGACTTGTCTAGCAGATCTGTGTCGAGAAATACCTTCCTAGTTAAGAGGGAGTGTTGATGTATATGTAACTTCAGAATGTATTTCATCTGTATATTTTATATATATTGTACCCTTATAAGAGATGTGTTATTCCTCTATAAGGAAGTATCGTCATGTGGATTGACAAGTATCGCAAGTGTGTGAACTTGTCGATGGGTTATTAGACCACCATTTGGGGTCGGCCCGAAATTATATATAATATAATCTGGATGTATCTAAGTAGACAAGTTGGCCCCAGTAAGTCACTGGGAAAAAAGGTGAGTATAAATAGAGATAGGAGATCTCTATTTTACTCACTCGGAAAAGTATCTATCTCTCTCTCTGAAAAGTGGCACACTAGTGAGGAGGAGGAGGATCATCTGCTAGGAGACTATCTCAGTGTTGTTTGGTTGTATTTTGGTTGAGCCATTTCTCTCTCTATCTCTGAGGAAGTTGTGGGGTTTTTCACCTTAGGGTTTTCCCCACGGAAACTCTGTGTCTCTTGTCTCTATGCTTTTGATTCTTGTGATGCTTGTGATGCTTGTCATATTATGATTGTCATGCATTGATATACTGTAGATGTTATTCTCTCAGCAAAGATCCTATAGTATTGTGATTTAATACTAAAAAATTAACAAATGATACTCAGGAAAATCAAAATTTAGAGACCAAGATCAAATTTTTTGGTTGGGTAGAAGACCGGGCTTGATCAAACCCCAGTTCGGGATTTTGATCGGAAAGGTGGAAAATTAGGGCTTCTACAAAAGTTGAAATTTTTGAAGTCTGTGACCACGGCTGGAAGCTCCTCTAAAAAATAGAAGTTTAGAGATTTGGATCGAACCTTTTGATTGGGAAGAAGGGTGGGCTTCATCAAACCCTAGTTCAGGATCCTTTTCAGAAGATCCAGAAGTTTCGAAGGAAATTTTGAGGGGTCAAATTTTGGATATTTCAAAATTGAAGCATGCTAGCTTGATCAGCTCAGCAAGGCACATCTTTCCATCCATTCAAAAGTGTGAAATTCAAAGTTTTGATCTTTTGGGTTTCTCTGACAAACTCTAATCGAGCTCTAGTTCCAGTTTTAGGGGGAGATGAGGCTAAGGCCTTACATAAGAAGACTACAAGAATTCCCTGACAAGTATGACTTGAGGAGATATAGGTATGTGTTGAAATCTATTCATGATTAAGTTTATAATATGCTTGTCTTCATATTATTGAGGTTAGTACAATCTTGATTAATTTTAGAATTGTCTTATCACACTATTAAAAGTATGAATGCATGTGAATGATAGAAGACATTCTTTGATCAAGGTTATATGATTGTACTAATGCACCTATGGTGTTGTATGAGGATGATGTTGTCTACTAACAAAAGACAGGTACATCAAGAAAGACAAATCAAGTTCTATGACCATGATGACATAAAGACAAAAGACTTATCCATAGTCTTTAGAAGCTCTACTTACGAGGTATGTATGATTTATTTCTACTATGCTTAACTTATGAGGTATGCAAGTTACTAGCACAAGGTCTCTAAACCATTGAAGAGAATAAAGATATTGTTTGGGTATGTTAGACATAACTAAGCATGTATACTAATCCAGGTATGTTTTCCTATGTCAAGTTAGAATCCTACTTTGTGCTAGGATCTTAGTATACCCATGTATTGAATGATCATGACCATACATATTCAAGATTACTTAGAATCATAATGTTGTGATAATATTAAGTTTATACTAGTGAATGTATGATTATGTATGAGATCATGATGATGACACTAGTGCACACTTAAGCATGCATAGTGTTCAAGGATGGATAGAAGCTCATTACATGGAAGGGAAGTCGAGACCAAGAAGGATGCAACCTCACAAGACATAAAAAGATAAGTATTTGAGTTGTTATTTGAATTACTGAATAGTCTATAATATTGCTCGTAATAGTTGTATGCATATTTGTATTCCTAGAATATATCATGCTAAGTGTAAGCATTCATATAGAATTGAACAATATACTACTAATATGCATATGATTGGTAAGTTGGACAAACATTCCATTGTTGATTGTCTAGAATGAAACCTCTTTGATGACATGCTGAGAGCTGTGCACCGTCTCGATAGTATGTTCTGGTAGAGATGGAAGGCATCTAGATAGCCACTGTATGCATACAGGATATGGAAAAGTGTTGTGCCAAAGTATTGGTCAAGATAGTAGAATAACTATGAAAATCATATCTGTATGCATAATAGGTTATCATGTCAACATGATTTGATGATTATGAAGTATTACTAATCATGTAATTAATTTTTATTTGTAGGAAAGATCATGAAGAATGATGAACATTGAACAAGTGATAGATGCTCAACAAGAAGATTTGCAAATCAAACATATTATAGAAGGATCGTGGCTAGAAGATTCTCTTAGAAAGAGGAAGAGGATCATGACGAGACGTTTGCTCCAAGTAGCTATGTAAATAATGTTCTCTCAATGGTGTGATTGAAGAAGAAGAGCGAATCGAGAAAACTCCTAGGATTTAATTGAAGAAAGCTCTATACGGGTACCTAGGATCGATAGTCATTTGATGAGCTTAATGATCACCATGGGTGATGCAGATTTCAACCTTTGCTACAAGGTTGAAGATGGTATCTATATACAGAAGGAACTCACCACAGAGTTTGAATGATCTTGAGGCGCATATCAGTAGACCCATCTGACGAGATATGGCACAGATAGATATGCAGAAGATCACTCAATGCAGAGTGTGAATGATGTTAAGTTATAGAGGGAGAATTGACAGTTTCTTGACAAACTTGGGATTTACCAAAAGTATAGTTGATCCTAATATTTATCTCAAGGTTATGAATGATGAACCTGTCATATTGTTTCTATATGTGGATGATCTATTTCTGACTGGAAACGAGAAACAGATAATCGAGTGCAAGAAGAAGCTCTCATCAGAGTTTGAGATGAAAGATCTCGGATTGATGCACTACTTCCTAGGTCTAGAAGTATAGAAAGGACCAAATGGAATCTTTCTCAGCCAAGGTAAGTATGCTATGGGAATCCTAAAAAGATTCGATATGTTGGAATGCAAAGCCGTGGCCACTCCCATGGATTCCAACTTAAAGCTATTAGTTGATGACTCTTCAGAGTTAGTGGATGTGACTATGTATGGACAGATTATTGGGTCATTAATGTATCTAACGAATAATAGGCCATACATATGCTTTGATGTGAACACCTTGAGTCAATATCTAGTGGAAACTAGATGTGTTAACTTGATAGTTGCAAAGCATGTGATAATGTACCTAAAGGGTACGATAGACTTTGGTCTATGTTGTCCTGGAGATCATCACTTCAAATTGAATGGCTACACAAGATGTTGATTGGGAAGGAAGTGTATTAGACAGGAAGAGCACATTGGGTGGATGTTATTGTCTAGGATCTTCCATGATCTCGTGGTTTAGCCGAAAGTAGTCAAGTGTGGCTCTCAGCACAGCTGAAGCAAAATATATAGTTGCCTGCTCTTCTAGTTGTGAAGTGCTATGGCTTCAAAAGTTGTTATCAGGATTGTTTGACTTAGAAATAGAATCCACTGTGATCCCGTGTGACAACCAGAGTTGTATCAATATGATAGAGAATCTAGTCTTCCATGATAAGTCAAAGCACATAGAGATCCGATATTTCTATATACGGGATATGGTGCAGAAAGGAGCTATCAAGCTCGAGTATGTAGGCATTGATGAACAAGTTGCTGATATGTTGACCAAACCTCTATCTTGAGTAAGGTTTGAGTATTTCTGAGACAAGCTTAGTGTAGTTCAAAAGGACCCTCCTCGAAACGGGGAGTGATATGGTCGATAAAGATATATTTGGATACTGGTATCGATATGGATACCTGTATCGATGACAAGATTTCCTATATTGATGGTAAGGTCAATGATACTTGTATTGATGATGTGTATACTTGTATTGGTGTGGATACTTGTATTAATGATGTGTATACTTGTATTGGTGTGGATACTTGTATTGATGATGTGGATACTTGTATTGGTGTTGATACTTGTATTGATGATGTGTATACTTGTATTGGTGTGGATACTTGTATTGATGATGTGGATACTTGTATTGGTGTGGATACTTGTATTGATGATTTAGATACTGTATCGATGATGAGGATACTTGTATCGATGATGAGGCTACTTATTCTGACGATGAGGTCAGTATATGGTACCTAGTTGATATGATAGGACTGTATCGTCCCTGAACGCCTAGTTCAAAATGTACATGATGGGGATTGCATCATCTCGAAACCACTAGTTCAAAATGTACGTGATGGGGATTGCATCATCCCAGAACCAGTAGTTCAAAATGTACGAGAGCAGATTGTATCATCATTGGACGTCAGTCCTAAAGTGATTCACAAACAGATGTCTCCGAGAGTAAGAGGATTGTATCATCCATGGACTTCAGTCCTAAAGTGATCAGTAGACAGATGTCTTCGAGAGTAAAAGGATTGTATCATCCGTGGACTTCAGTCCTAAAGTGATCTGCAGATAGATGTCTCCAAGAGTAAGGGGATTGTATCATCCTTGGACTTCAGTCCTAAAGTGAGCTGCAGAAAAATGTCTCCGAGAGTGAGGGGATTGTATCATCCGTGGACCTCAGTCCTAAATTGAGACATAGACAGATGTCTCCAAGAGTGAGGGGATTGTATCATCCCTAGACCTCAGTCCTAAATTGAGCCACAGACAGATGTCTCCGAGAGTGAGAGGATTGTATCATCCTTGGACTTCAATCCTAAAGTGATTTGCAGACAGATGTCTCCGAGAGTGAGAGGATTGTATCATCCGTGGAATTCATTCCTAAAGTGAGCCGTAGACAGATATCTCCGAGAGTGAGTGGATTGTATCATCCTTGGAATTTAGTCCTAAACTGAGGCGCAGATAGATGTCTCCGAGATTGAGAGGATTTTATCATCCCTGGACCTCAGTCCTAAATTGATCCACAGACAGATGTCTCCGAGAGTGAGGGGATTGTAATGTCCCTGGACTTCAGTCCCTGAATTGATCGGTAGACATATGTCTCTGAGAAGTGGTCCTTAGACTTTGTCTAAGTTGACGAGTGGACTGCATCATCCCTAGACATGATATGGTGTCTTAAATAGAACATGTGTGTTGCAGGGTGTGCTGCTAATGTGCTGTTGATCAAGAGGATCCAGTTGATGACGATGATGTTGATCATGAGATGACAATGCTGCTGATCGTGATGGTCTAGATGACGATGCTGTGATCGTGATGATCTAGATGACGATGTTGATGACTATGTGATGACAATGCTGATGATTGTGAGGATCCAAATGATGATGTTGATGTTGCTCTAGCTGTTTGAGTGCTGCAGAATATGAAGACTCGGTACTGAAGATGTTGATGTTCCAGTATTGAAGATGTTCCAATAACTGCTTGAGTTACTGATGATATAGATGACGATGTTGTGGTCATGATGGTCTAGATGACGATGTTGATGACTATGTGATGACAATGCTGATGATTGTGAGGATCCAAATGATGATGTTGATGTTGCTCTAGCTGTTTGAGTGCTGCAGAATATGAAGACTCGGTACTGAAGATGTTGATGTTCCAGTATTGAAGATGTTCCAATAACTGCTTGAGTTACTGATGATGTTGAGAAAGCTTCCAATGATTTATAGATGTATCATGTATGATGTAGTTGATGACTCCTTGCTCGTGCAGATGTTGTTATAATATCCTTATCGTTAAGTGGGAGTGTGTTAGGAACCCATGCTAACCCTTCTATTTACTTTGTTAGTATATTGTTGTTGGACGCATATGCTTTGTAAGTCATCCTGTAGTATTTGTTGATCCATAGTTGTGTTATTGTTGTTTGGCACATATGCTTTGTAAGTCGACCATAGTATTGTTGATCCATAGTTTGTATTGGCCCATGGTTTTGACCCATAGTATTGGCACCTAGACTTAGTATATAACTGTGTGTTGAGGCCTATGAAGGCACCGTGAAGTTATTTGTATTGAGCTTGCTCAAAGGAGGTTGCCCCCTCGAAGTGGCCTGTGATCAATATAAAAGTGATTATGAGTTCTATCATTTTTTCTATTTCGCATATTCTTATTAATTAAGTGCTGTAGGTTCTTCACATCTGGTATCAGAGCACTTTCTTGGGCTCACTGGGTGAAATTTCTGCCAAATTTTTTTTTTCGCATCTGTTGCAGCTTCGGATCTAGCAATAATCCCTATCCACTTAACTGTGGGAAGTACTTGGGAATAATCCCTCAAACTCATTGTGACGAGTACCACAGGAACCCTAAAGTAGCTGGCCCATTGAGAGGACCTGCCAGTGAAAAGGGAAATGACCCCTACTTGATTGACTAATTCCCACCCGTGAGGTAAACCAAGAGCTGTCGTTTGTGGCAAAGCAGTTATCAGTTTTACCTGAGACGTGGAGTGAGGGGTACTGCCCCAATATGCAAGCCGCCAGACAGCATTGGTGGCTGAGTGAAACCCATGAACTGTTAGCAAGCCGCACATGCCTGGGGTCCATATCTATTTTTAGCTGAAGTGTTGCCGCGTCGTTTCAGATACATTCTGAAAGTCGTTCCAGATCCAGCCGTTTTCGATCCAGTTGGCTCCGTTTCAGATCCCTCTGTTTCCAATCACTTCCGTGCCGTTGCACATCTATCTATTTGAGATCCCTTCCACATTATTGCAGATCCATTCCTAAAAATAATAATAATAATAATAATAATAAATAAATATGTTTTTTGGCCATATCTCCCTTGTTTTCACTCTGTTTTCCCTGAAACTTCACTGACACCCCTGCAATCCCATTTTGCATATTTCACTCCTGAGGACCTTATCCCAAATTCCACTTCCCAAAGCCCGAAATCCCACATTTGTATATTTTTAAGGTTTGCCATAACTTCTTCAGATTTTACCCAATTTCCTTCAATTTTTTCCACCGAATTCCTTTCTTAATTCTTCTTCTTTGTCCCTCTCTGCCAAATTTTTTCTTTCTTTCACCCCGCTTCTAAAATCTTCATTTTTTGCTTCCCTATCCATCAGAAAGTGTCCAAAATCTAGTCAAACCCCATTTACCCCTCCGAGTTTTTCCCAAATCCAAATTTCCCTTTAGTAAATAAGCGTTTGTTTGTGTTTTTCTATCCATTGCCAAAAAAAAAAAAAAAACCTGGTTATGGTGGTCACCCGCATCGGAGCAAAAACCATGGAGGAAGCACTTGCAACCATCCAAACCAAACTCCAAGATCTGGATGAAAAATTTCTCAGCCTCCATCTTCAGCATTCAGCCATGCACAATAACCGACAGCAAGAATCTTCTGCAGCCATTGGGTTCTCTTCTTCCAGCCATTTATGTGGACCAAAGCTTGAATTTGCTCGCTTCAATGGTACTGATCCGACTAGATGGGTCTATCGTGCAGAACAGTATTTCAGTCTACATAATACTTTTGATGTCCAAAAAGTTCCACTTGCATCCTTTCATTTGGAACAGGAAGCCCTTCAATGGTACCGTTGGTACATCAAGGCTCATGACGAGCCAAAATGGATAGATTTTTTCCAACTCCTTTTGCAACGATTTGGTCCCAGTGCTTTTGATAACTTCACTATAGCACTCACTAAACTCTGTCAAAGTGGCACTGTGAGAGAGTATCAGACCAAATTTGAGAAACTAGCCAATTACACAGAAGGCTTGTCTGATGAATTCTACAGGAGTTGTTTTATCAGTGGTCTTAAGGATGAAATCCGGTCAGAGGTTAAAATGTTCTGTCCCAACACAATGATGGAAGTCCTAGGGTTAGATAAGTTGGAAGCAGACAAGATTGCAACCCAACAGCACTCCAAACACACTTTTGTTCCCTTCGAAAATATGGGTTCTTAACGGCCTCCCATTCCGCAAGCAAAACGACCAACTCCTATCAAGCATTTGTCTGAAACAGAGATACAGGCATGCAGAGAAAAAGGGCTTTGTTATAATTGTGATGACAAATTCACTCAGGGACATAGATGTGTTCAACAAAAGCTCTATCTCTTGGATATTGGTTCTCCACCTACCTCTAAAATTGGTGAAGAAGCTCCAGATCCAATGGATGCTCAGGTCGACATTCAGGAGCCTCCTATTGACCCCCCATCTCAAGATGAGAAACCAGATATATCTCTCCATGCTTTATCCGACATCACCACCCCCTAAACAATGCGGGTCAGGGATTATTTCGAGAAGCTGCCTCTTACAATACTCATTGATTCTGGTAGCACTCATAAATTCATTGACCCTTGGATCCCTAAACAGGCTGATTGTTTTGTCCATCCTTGCTCCAAGTTTTAAGTCATGGTTGCTAATGGAGGCACCTTACCTTGCAAGGGAAAGTGTCACAATGTGTGTATCTCTCTGGAAGATTATAACCTGCGCTCTAACATGTTTGCCTTGTCCTTAGGCATATGTGATGTGGTTTTGGGCGTTCAATGGTTACACACACTTGACCCTATATTATGGGATTTTGCTGAACTTTGGATGCAGTTTTCAGTCAATGGGACACAACACAAATTTACAGGTTTACAACCAAGGTCTCTCTGCATCATCAGTTCACGTCGCCTGAAAAATATCCTTAAGAAGAATTCACATGGTATCATCGCTCAGCTCCATTCCATTCAGATGCACCCATCAACGGTCTCCACTACTTCCTTGGATAGATATGCAGGTGTCTTTGCTGCACCAGTGGGCTTTTCGCCTTCAAGAGACCTTTCTGGTAAGCATTTAGCCATGTCTACATCTCAATAGGAAATGATGGCTATTTTGCATGCAATATCGACGTGGCAACCATCCCTAGTAGGAAATTATTTCTGCATCAAGACTGATCTCCAGACTCTGAAAAATTTCCTGGAACAATGGGTCTCCTCCCCAGCACACCTGAAATGGGTTATCCACCTCATGGGTTATGACTATGCGATCACTTACAAGAAGGGTAAGGACAATATGGTGGCAGATGATCCATCTCGCACATTTGATGACCCAATTTCTCTTACAACTATTTCTTTGCTTGTTCCAAACTGGTTGCAATATGTTCAACAAAGCTATCTCTTCTATTAACTCCATGCTTCTTCATTGGCAGGGCACTCTGGGTTCCTCCAAAAGTATGACCAGGAACAATGTAACTTCTTTTGGCAGGGACTGAAACTGGCAATTCAACAGATGGTGGTTGACTGTGATACTTGCCAGGTCAACAAGGGGGAATGACACGCCTTTCGGGACTGCTTGAACCCTTTCCCATCTCTACACAGATTTGGACAACTATTTCTATGGATTTCCTAGAAGTGCTCCAATGGTACAATACCACGTCTACAAGGACACCATATGAAGCAGTATATGGACAGGCACCACCAGTTCTTCTTCCATACACCCTCAGCAGCTCCCCAGTTTAGGAAATTGACTCGGTTCTTCGAAACTGCAATCAGATTCTTGTCATTCTGCAAAACAATATTCACATGGCAAGAATTCAACTGAAACAACAAGCCACTCAGCACCGTTTAGAGCGCACTTTTCACACAGCTGATATGGTTCTTCTTTAGCATTCCAAGCAATCATCCTGAACCTCAAAAGGATTCAATGTCTCGTAATGCAACCTAAAGATGCTACAGGGGAACCACTCCGTCCAATTCTGCATCAATTTCCACATCTAAAGATTTGAGGACAAAGCTTTTTCTAAGGGAGAGGGGATGTTAGGAACCCATGTCAACCCTTCTAATTACTTTGTTAGTATATTTTTGTTGGACGCATATGCTTTGTAAGTCATCCCGTAGTATTTGTTGATCCATAGTTGTGTTATTGTTGTTTGGCGCATATGCTTTGTAAGTCGCTCATAGTATTGTTGATCCATAGTTTGTATTGGCCCATTGTTTTGACCCATAGTATTGGCAGCTAGACTCAGTATATAAGTGTGTGTTGAGGCCTATGAAGGCACCGTGAAGTTATTTATATCAATCTTGCTCAAAGGAGGTTGCCCCCTCGAAGTGGCCTACAATCAATATAAAAGTGATTCTGAGTTCTGTCATTTATGCTATTTCGCATATTCTTATTAATTAATTGTTGCAGGTTCTTCACAGAGTGTTGAAATATTGAAACTTGAAATAATGTTATATTTGTACTTTATTATTCTGGATATGTTTAATTCCTCCGTTTAGACCTTATTGTATATCCTGAGATGTTTATTCCTTCATCGGAATGGGGTAACTTGGTTTATTATACTTCCCTAGTGGGGGTCGACCCTATATGTGTTATGTGGGTCAAAGGGTTATTAGACCACCCTAGAGGGGTCGGCCCAGTCAATTGTAATGGGGTGTTTAACCCAGTGGTTAAGTTGGGGCCGACCTAGTTAATATAAAATACAAGTCGGAGTTGTGTATAAATAGAGGAGGTGTATTCCTCATTTAACACACATTGCACTCACTTGTGAATAGCACATAAGTGAGAGAGAGAGATCTGCTATGGAGGAGAAGGAGCTCATGGTTGTGGATTACATCTTTGTCTTTGCTAGTCATCTATATTGAGGAAGCTTTGCTGGGTTTTATTCCCCATGAGGGCTTCCCAGGATAAATCTGTGTCTCTTGTATTTATGTTGTGCTTGTTGTGCTTTCAGTGATCCTGTATATGCTATTATTGTGAAATGGAATTTAATGCTGATATTTTCTGTCTTAGCATATTAAATATTAACAGAAGATGATGATGATGATGAAGATGAAAATGGTGATGATGAAGATGATGATGAATATGATGATGAATATGATGATGATGATGACGACGATGATGATGATGATGTTGAAAATGATGATGATGAAAATGATGATGAGGAGGAGAAGGAGGATGAGGAAGATGGATATGTCGATGATGATGATGAAGATGGTGATGAGGATGAGGACGATGACAAAGATGATGATGAAGATGACAACAATGATGATGAAGATGAAGATGATGGTGATGAAGATGAGGATGATGATGATGATGATGGTGATGATAAAGAAGAGGATGATGATGGTGACGATGATCATCATGATGAAGATCATCATCATCATCATAATTATCTTCATCATCATCACCATGATCATCATCATCATCATCATCATCATAATCTTCATCACCATCATTTTCATCTTCATGATCATCATCTTCATCTTCATCATCATCATCATCCTCATCATGGTTAGGGATGGGGAGAGGTTATGGAGAGGGAGAGGGGGTTTAGATAGAGAGAGAGAGAGGTATATAACCAGGGAAGAGAGAGTGAGAGAGGGGGGGTTTGTTAGGGGTAAGGGGCTAGGAGGGGGGTTAGCGAGGGGGAGAGAGAGAGAGAGACTGAGAGAGTGGGTTAGTAATGGTTAGGGGGGGAGAGGAGGGAGAGAGAGAGATAGAGGAGAGGATGTTATTTGTAAGGAGTGATAAAGAGATATGGGAGATGTGGTTAGAGGTAGGTGGAGGTGCAGGGAAGAGAGAGAGATACTAAGGGATCCCGGGTTAGTAAGGGCCAAGGAGAGGAGGGGGTTTTGGTTTAGGGGAGTAGTAGAGAGATAGAGAGAATAAGATTGTTAGGGATGGGGGAGAGGTTAGGGAGAGGGAGAGGGGGTTTAGAGAGAGATAGAGAGAATTGTAGAACCAGGGAAGAGAGAGTGAGAGAGGGGGGGTTAGTTAGGGGTAAGGGGCTAGGAGGGGGGTTAGCGAGGGGGGGAGAGAGAGCAACATATTCAGAGAGGGTGTTAGTAATGGTTAGGGGGGGAGAGGAGGGAGAGAGAGAGATAGAGGAGAGGGTGTTATTTGTAGGGAGTGAGAAAGATAGATGGGAGGTGTTGTTAGAGGTAGGTGGAGGTGTAGGGAAGAGAGAGAGAGACTAAGAGAGCTCGGGTTAGTAAAAGCTAGGGCAAGGAAGGGAGAGATATAAAGATGAGTGGGTTTTGGGCTAGGGGGAGTATCAAAGAGATAGCAAGAGTAGGATGGTTAGGGACGGGGGAGAGGTTAGGGAGAGGGAGAGGGGGTTTAGAGAGAGAGAGAGAGAGAGGTGTAGAACCAGGGAAGAGAGAGTGATGATGACGACGATGATGATGATGATGATAATTATAATGATGAATATCATGATGAAGATGATGATGATGATGATGAATATGGTGGTGATGATGATGATGATGATGAAGATGATGATGATGATGATGACAATGATGATGATGATGATGATCATGATCATGACGACGATGATGATGATGGTGATGAATATGATGATGATGATGAAGATGATGAAGATGATAGTGATGATGACCACACCAATCATGAGGAGGAGGAGGAGGAGGAGGAGGAGGAAGATAGAGATGACAATGATGATGATGAAGATGGTGATGAGGATGATGATGAAGATGATGATGATGATGATGATGATGATGATGAAGATCATGGTGATGAAGATGAGGATGCTTCTGTGTTGATGTATTTGTAACTTCAGAAGATATTCACTTGTATATTTTATATTGTATTTGTATTTTATTATTGTCCTCCGATAGAGATGTTTATTCCTCCAGTCAGAGAAGTCATTATTGTGTTTGGGTCATGTAAAGTCAATTAGGTTAACCCTCCATTGTATGGCATTGCATTAACTGCAGATTTGAGTCTTTCATGGATTATTAGACTCTCCTAGAGAAGTCGACCCAGTCAGTTAGACGTAGGGGCTGACCTGTTTGGGGATAAGGCTAAGTGAAAGGTAAAGTATAAATAGAGAGGGTGCTCCTCTCTATTTGATCATTCACACACTAACTCACTTCGCATTAGTGAGAGAGAGTAGGAGTTCGCACAAGTGGAGGAGGAGGAAGCTGTTGGAGATCGTCTACTTTTTGTAGGTTTTGTATTATTGCTCATTCTATCTCCAAGGAAGTTGTGGGGTTTTATCCTTTATGGTTTCCTTTCTGAAATGATTTTTGTCTCTTGTATCTTGTGTTTGATTTGTTGTGCATGTTATTCTCTCAGTTAAGATCCTAGATCATATTGAATTAAATGATGAAAAACTAACATGGTATCAGAGCTAGCCTAAAGGAAGGCATTGTATTGCATTCATGACACTTGTTTCACATGCAACAAGTTGAAAGCTAGGGCTTTGTATAGGAAAACCTAGTCATCATGGAACTTTCTCTATAAATAAATTTTTGCGAAGGTTCAAGATTTGAAACTTGGACAAGCCAAAGATGAATTTTCTTGTAGCTTGTGTCCGAGTTTTAGCCACAGATTCATTGTACTTTACGAGATATGATCCATACAAGTTAGGGTTTCTGCCTCTTCCAGAAGGAAGACCTAAGTAGGTGACCTAGGTAAAAAGGTCATATCTCTGGCTAGGAATATCCAAATGGAATTCCATAAAAAATGACAATTAGGGAATAGACTGTAGTTTCACAGGTCCGAGTTTCAGAGGCTGAAGATGAAACAGTGACACATGGAACTCCGTACAAGTTATCTATGTTGTTTCATCCCTTAAATAGGTCATGTTTGGAAACTAAGCATATCTCTCTGATGGAGAATACAATGGAGCTAAAACCTGTGGGGTTGGAAATATGGTAGGTCGGGCTACAACAGGCCGATGTTTCAGACCCCACAAATCTGAAATCATAGATACACCAAAAACAATACAACACATATGAAATGGCTCAATGAAGGAAATCAAAGAAGAGGAGGAAGAAGCTCTCACTCAGGGTTTTCAGATTTTAGGTATGGCATGACCTGATACAATGCTAGAGACACCTGATGCAACATTGCAAACTTTGAAAATGGATTTGGAATCCATTCATCATAGATATTAATCCTCCATCAAAATGTTGTGGGAGGAAAGAGATTGAAAATTAGGGTTTCCAAGTAAGAAGCAACCCTAGCAAAGTTAGGAGACTCGTAGGGAAGCAATAAAGGAGGTTTAAATGGAATTGATATTCTGTCATCATAGCACCATGAACCTATATAATATGTTTACAAGTAATATACCTTGGATGATTAGGGTTTTACCCTTATAGAGAATACTACAAGCAATCTCAACGAGTAAGACTTGAGGAGATGCAGGCATATTTTAAAACTTGTTTCATTTATCTTATGATTAAGTTTATGATATGTTTGTCTTCATATTATTGAGGTTATTAAAATATTGATTAATTTTAGACTTTTATTATCACCTTAGTAAAAGTATGAATGCATGTGAATGATAGAAGACATTCATTGATTAGGTTTATGACACTTATGATTGTACTAATGCACTGTGGTGTTGTATGAGGATGATGTTGTCTGCTAACATGAAAGGTACATCAAGAAAGACAAATCAAGTTCTAGATCAAGAAAATATGACCATGGTGACATGAAGAAAAAGGATCATCCATAGTCATTGATCACATAAAAGCTCTACTTACGAGGTATGTATAATATGGTTCTACAATACTTAACTCATGACATATGTTGGTTAATAGAACAAGGTCTCTAAATCATTAAAGAGAACAAATAAGACATTGTTTGGGTATGTTAGACATAACTAGCAAACATGATAATCCAGGTATCTTTTCCTATATCGAGTTAGAATTATACCTTGTGTTAGGATCTTATATAAGTTTACTTTTGTATGATTGATATTGATTATTCATGAAGTTATAAGTTTGAGTAATCATGGGTTTATGCATATTATGCTTCTTAGTTTGATTAATGATATGACAAACTAGAAGAGTCCTATGGTCAAATAAGAATATGCATGAGTAAAAGAAGTACTCTATGAAACCTTGAATACTGACGCTTGTGATAAATTACCTGTGTATGAAATGATCATGACCATACATATTAAGATTATAGGATTATAATAGTATTGAGATTATACTAATGAATGTATAATTATGTATGATATCTTGAGGATGACACAATGATGAAACTAGTGCACACTTAAGCATGCATAGTGGTCCAGGATGGATAGAATTTCAAATACATATAATCATGATGCTATCACAAAGGGAAAATAGAGATCAAGAGGGAGCACACTCTAGTAGCTCCCGCAAGGAAGCAAAGATTGAGAGGGAGTCCACCCAAAAACCAAACAAAGATAAGTATTTGAGTTGTCATTTATTGTATATATGGTTACCTAAATGATGTTGTTCAGTCATATATATACTTGTGTTCCTAGATTTAGGATGTATATTATGCATGTTAGAAAAGTTGCATTAATGAACAAGATACTACTAATATGCAAGTAATGGGTTAGTGGTCTATGGTAATGTACAACACTCCATTTCTACTTACCTAGATTGAAACCTCTTTGTTGACATGTTGGAGTAGTGCACACTCTTAACAATGTTCTGGTAGAGATGGAAGGCATCTAGAAAGTTACGGGATATGGATAAATGTTGTATTGAAGCAACGACTAAGATAAATTGCATGACTGTATGACTTTTTTTTTATGCGTAAGAATTTGTTCTAAAAATTATGAGATGTTTCTAATCATGCAATTGAACTTGACTTCTAGGAAAGATTGTATACCATCACCTACAAGAGAGAATTGTTTTGATGAACAAGCGATGAAGACTCAGCATTTAAACAAATCCATAAAGCTACCTATTGAAGATATTGAAGAACCAAAAGTTCCCAAGATCAGAAATACAGTAAATGGAAGAAGTGATTCCAGAAGAATATGAAGAACACAAGATGGAAGACCCACAGGAACCTGTAGATCCACCTGGTGATAATAATTCTCACAAGAGGAAACCAACATGGGTACAAGAGGCAAGTCAAGATGCAGAGAGATATGGCGCTCCAGAAGGAATGCACAGAGACCAAGGCCATACTCCAGTTATGTAGCCCTGATGTGCGACATCATTAAGAAAGAACCTTCCAACTATGAAGAAGCGACAAAAAAGAAAGAATGGAAGGATGGCATGATCGAGGAGTACCAGTCAATCATGAAGAATGATGTCTGGGATGTGGTCCCAAGAATAGAAGGGAAGTCTGTGGTGACTTCCAAGTGGATCTACAAGATCAAGCATGCTACAGATGGCAACATAGAGAAATACAAGGCAAGATTTGTGACATGTGGCTTCTCCCATAAAGAAGGGATAGACTATGAGGAGACATTTTCACCTGTATCTAGATACACTTCCATTAGAATAGTACTTTCTCTGGCTGCAATGATGAAATGGAAGATTCACCAGATGGATGTCAAGACAGAGTTATTGAATGGTGTAGTTGAAGAGGAAGTGTAGGTGGAGCATCCACTCGGGTTTGAGACACATGACAGGGAGACTCATGTGTAAAAACTGAAGAAATCCTTATACGGTTTGAAACAGGAACCCAGGACATGGTACGACAGAATAAACATCTTCCTGACCTGTTTGGGCTTTACCAAGGGTAAAGCAGATTCTAACCTTTACTACAAGGTTGAGGAAGTGAACCCAGTGATACTCCTACTATATGTAGATGACTTGTTTGTGACAGGTGAGGATGGGTTAATTGATGACATGAAGAGGAAGCTTGTTGCCGAGTTCTAGATGAAGGACTTGGGTATGATGCACTATTTTCTAGGCATGAAGGTGTGGCAGAGAGAAGATGGAATCTTCCTTGGACAAGGGAAGTATGCAGTAGAGATCCTGAAGAGGTTCAGGATGATGGATTGCAAGGCCATGGCCACATTTATGGCATTGAACCTGAAGCTATTGTGTGATGCTTCATTAGAGTCAGTTGATGCCACAATGTATCGTCAGATGATTGGGTCTTTGGTGTACCTAACGAATATGAGACCAGATATTTGATTTGCTATGAACACATTGAGCCAGTTCTTGATGGATCCAAGACATGTTCACTTGATTGCTACAAATCATATTCTGAGGTACTTGAAGGGTACAGTGGATTATGGGCTCAAGTATTATGCGAATCAGAAGATTAACCAGGAGGGTCATGTTGATACGGATTGGGCAAGCAGTGCCATTGATAGGAAGAGCACTTCGGGGTGCTGCTTCAGTATGGGATTAGGTGTGATCTCTTGGTTTAGTAGGGAGCAGTCCTGCGTGACACTGAGTACAGCCGAAGCAGAGTATGTCACAGCTTGTTCGGCTAGTTGTGATGAAGTGTGGCGAAGTAAGCTACTATCTAATTTGTTTGATCTCTAGTTGGACGCGACTTGTATACATTGCGACAACTAGAGTTGTGTGAATTTGTTTGATAACTTAGTGTTCCATGACAAGTCGAAGCACATTGAGATCAAATACCATTATATCATGGATATGGTGCAAAGAGGAGTAGTGAAGCTCCAGTATGTTGTGGAAAATGAGCAGATAGCCAATGTATTGACCAAGCCGCTGGCCAGAGTGAAGTTTGAATAATTTAGAGAGAAGCTTGGTGTACTTTAGATCGAGGTTCCTTGCAAGGGGAAGCGATGAGTCCGAAATATGCAGATGCACATGGGATTTTTTGACATGGTGGTAGGTTCGTCCTCCCATCGTCGTTGATGTAATTGCTGGGATTTTTCAACATGGTGGTAGGTTCATCCTCCCATGGTGGTTGATGTAATTGTCGAGCTTTTCCAACATGGTAGTAAGTTCATCCTCCCATGGTCGTTGATGTAATTGCTAAAGATTTTTTGACATGGTGGTAGGTTCGCCCTCCCATGGTCGTTGATGTAATTGTTGATCCTTTCATGGATGGTGGTAGGTTAGTCCTCCCATGCCAGTGAATGTAAGTGTTGTGTTATGTGCATCTGGGATGTGCTCTGTTGATGATGAGATGATCTAAAGATGATGAGGTGACAATAGGGTACATAGGTTTTGCATAGGCATATAATCACTCCTAGGATGCTCCTTCAGTTTTTGCAATGGCATATAATCAGTCCTAGGAGATCTTGTAGGTTTTGAAGGTGGCATATAATCAGTCTTGGGATGCTCCTTTAGGTTTTGCAAAGGAATATAATCAGTCCTAGGAGATCTTGCAGGTTTTGTAGAGGCATATAATAAGTCCTGAGATGTACCTACTGGATGGCTTGCTCATAGAGATGATGAAGATGTACATGGAGGTTAGGCCTACATCCTGCACAAAAAATGGATGGCTCTGTAGAACTTCCTATGACGAGTAGATTGGAGATTGATGGTCTAGATAGAAGCAGCAATGATGTGATCATCTAGCGTTGATGATCATCCAGTGATGAAGACTTGTACTAATGAACTGTGTCAAGAGAATACCTTCCTAGTTAAGAGGGACTGTTGATGTATTTGTAACTTCGGAAGATATTCACTTGTATATTTTATATTGTATTTGTATTTTATTATTGTACCTCTAACGGAGATGTTTATTCCTCCGGTTGGAGAAGTCATTATTGTATTTGGGTCATGTAAATTCAATGAGGTTAACCCTCCTCTGTATAATGAGGCATTGACTCGAGAGTTGAGTCTTTCATGGGTTATTAGACTCTCCTAGAGAAGTCGACCCAATCAGTTACACTTAGGGGACGACCTGTTTGGGGTTAAGGCTAAGTGAAAGGTAAAGTATAAATTTTAAATAGAGAGGGTGCTCCTTTCTATTTGATCATTCACACACTCACTCACTTCGCATTAGTGAGAGAGAGGATGAGTTCGCATAAGTCGAGGAGGAGGAAGCTGCTGGAGATCATCTACTTGTTTTGGGGTTCTGTATTATTGCTCATTCTATCTCTAAGGAAGTTGCAGGGTTTTCTCCTATATGGTTTCCCGAGTGAAATGATTTGTGTCTCTTGTCTCTTATGTTTGATTTGTTTTTCACGTTATTCTCTCAGTTAAGATCCTAGATCATATTGAATTAAATGATGAAAAACTAACATGATGATGATGATGGTTATGATAAAGAAGAGGATGATGATGGTGATGATGATGACGATTATGAATATCATCATCGTCACCATCATCATCATCTTCATCATCATGATAATAATCCTCATCATCATCACCATCATCATCATCATCATCATCATCATCATCACCATCATCTTCATCTTCATCATCATGATTGTCATCTTCATCATCATCATCATCCTCATCATGGTTAGGGATGGGGGAGAGGTTAGGGAGAGGGAGAGGGGGTTTAGAGAGAGAGAGAGAGGTGTATAAGTAGGGAAGAGAGAGTGAGAGAGGGGGTTTGTAAGGGTTATGAGGAGAAGGGGATAGAGAGAGGGGGGTTAGGCGTGTGGGGAGTAAGAGAGACAATAAGAGAGGGGAGGTTGTTATGTGTGGTTGTGGTGGGGTGGGTTAAGGGGTTATAGAGAGCTAGAGAGGGAGGAGGGTGTCAGGGGGTTAGACGAGAGAGAGGGAAGAGGGTTTCTAGGGGTTAGAAGCGAGAGAGGGGTGGGGGATAGGCGTTGGTGGAGGAGTACAAATTAGATAGAGAGAGAGGGGGTTAGTAAGGGTTAGGTGTAGGAGGGGAGAGAGTGAGCAAGGGTTAGCAGTGACAGGATTATGGGAGAGATAGAGGGAGGGGGGTTTAAGAGTGGTGGGGATTAGGGAGAGGGAGAGGAGGGGTTAGGGAGTGGTGGGTATAGAAATTTATTCAACATTTAAAAACATAAATTTGTGAAGTTATGAACACATGAGTTTTGTGCATACAAAACGCTTTCGCATTTTGTATGCACATAACTCGCATGCATTGTGAATATACAGAATGTGCGCGGGTTTTGTATATACAAAAACGTGCGCCAATCTAAATATTTGAATTTAAAGATAATGCGCACGCATTCCAGAGTACCTAATCACCCCCTTCTCCCATGCCCGAATGTGAGCCACAGTCCTATGTGGTTGGTTTGGACTTACCAAACCTATGCTATGAAATTTACTAAACCATAGATAATTAGGCATTCCCACCATTTTTCTCAATATGCCTATTTTTCACCGCTCTCTATATCATGACATACATTACCATTAATGACGAAATTTTAGGCATAGATAGCATTTTTTATGCAGATTCGAAATATGTAATTTAAAAAATATATATATTTAGATTTTCTATTTGTTTCCTAATTTTCTTTTGGCATCACTCCTTAAGTCAAAAAACATGTTTTTAGTGTTTATTCCGTAACTTTTTTATTTCACGACAATTTTAAAAAAAAATTGTATGCTACAATAGTAGACACCGGCCTCTACATCTTATAAAAAATACAAGTCAAAATAACTAAATTAAGACCTTCAAAGGCTGCACCCACATTTGATGTACCGTTCTCCAGGTTTGATCACATACATAATTAAAAAAAATTATAAATTAAACATCAAATTTTGGAAAAAAAGTGTTGCACTAGTGCTACGGGTTCTATACATGTCTACCAATTTGTGTAGCCTAAAACCATTATTTAGGCACTGAAGGGATGCACCCACAAAAACATATACCTTATCATTTCCCAAAAAAATAAAAAGTGACTGTTATAAAAAATGAAATTTGGAATAGTTATGTAAATTTTCAATACTTAAAACTTATATATTTGGAAACGTGACTCAATTTCCTATGTTTCATATTTTTTACTCGATGCAAGATATCTTGTGTAAGTATCTAAAAAAAACCAAGTAAGTTGAGGTATGCCTGATTTTTCAGTTTTCTATTGCATCTAACGCACCAAAAGTGACCCTCACTAGCTTGCACATTCCCATACGTTCAATATATTAAGGATGAAAATGTTTTTAAGTGTTTTTCCTCATTCATAATAAGCTCAATCTCCTTTTCTTCTTTTTGGAATTTATGAAATCTTTTGATACGTTGCCTAGAAATAAATTGTGCAAAACATTAGAGGAGTTAAAGGATCCTTTTGAGTTGAGATTCATTGCAATAATGTTGTACGGGAATTTCATTTACATGTTTAAAAACACCGAGGGTTGTTTGGAATATATTAATTGTACTATAGCAATTAAACAAGGCTTCCTCCTCTCCCCTATGCTTTTTGGTATATAGATTGATAAGTTAGAAGGTTTTTTAATAGAGGTAGGATGCACTTTCATGACGCTAGCAAGATTTGTCATCATCCACCTTATTTATGTTGTTGATATTGATCTTATGGAAATATGCCCCTCTAATCTTGACAAGCAATTAATAATTCTCAAGGACTTCGGCTCTGGCATGGGCATGACTGTCAAGACCGACAAATCCAAAGTTATGTTTATAACATACAATAAGGTCACTTACGGTCATTTTCCATATGAGAATAGCAACTTGGAGGAAGTGACTTCCTACAAATATTGAGATTGATATGCATCAAAAACGTAACTAGAACTATGGTATCTAGAAAAGGATCAATGGAATGTGGAAAGCTTATTTTGGTCTTGAAAACAATTGCAAGTTGGAAAAACTTGTGATGTGGGATAAAAATAAATTCCTCTTTGAAACTCTTATCACTCCAATTCTCTTGTATGGGTCTGAATTTTGGGGCAACAACATCTCTAGAGAATCTTGGATAAAGATTGAGCAAAACTAGAAGCATTTTATAACTTACAATCTTAAATTAAAAGAAAAACACCATGTTCTATTCTCCTGATTGAAGTGGTTCTTTCCCCCATTGAGATAATAGCGATGACTAGGTACGTAATGCATGGAAAGAAAAAATTAAATAGCTTGTAAGACTAGAGACTTTTGAAAAATGCTTTAAATTCCATTCAAAACCACCTAAGGAGCAAGCTAGATTGGCATAAATATGTCATGTCTTGTATAAAGATGTGGAAGATAGAGGGAAAATGTCACTTTGCAAAATATAGATTATATTAAAAATATTATTACTTCAAAAGTTAGAGAGAAGCTTTGGTGCGATGAAAATGTATAGGATAAAATAAAATTAAGATATCACAAGGAAGTCATTAACCCTAATCTCGAAGATAAAAATTATCTATCTATTTTAACTAGAGTAATGAAGATCCACATAGCTAAAGTAAGAAGGAACTCTCATGAGATGCATAGTGAAAGAAGGAATTTGAACTTTCCTAGAACTCTGTGGTCTGAAAGGATTTGTCATCTTTGTTAGACTATGTGTTTTGAAAATGGAAATCACTTCCTCTTAGATTTACTTGCATACACCCACGTAAGATCCCACTTTCAATTCATTTTTTATAATACGATCCTACCCAACCTTCTATCTCATCAAAATTATAGTAATTTAAGAATGCTTCTCTCAAAGTTTTTGAGGACATAAATAAAACTTTAAAGAAAACCAAGTAGTTCCTTACTTTTCTTTCTTAAGGTCCTATTGACCAAAATTGGTCTAAGTCGATGCTAACTATCATCATCATCATCATCATAATTGAATATGATGAACCTAAAACCTTAGGTGATGTAACTAGGGAATTCAAACATTGCTATGAATAATACATTTATAGAATTGAACATCTTAAGGGCTAGAAAGAAAAGAAGAGGGAAAATATATAGCAAAGGCGAAAAGGACTTAGGCCTCCACAACTTCAAAATCAGTCCAATATTTTTCAAGGAAACAATTATGGAGGAAACAATAACCAACAATAACCACCAGCCCGAAGCGAAACCAAAACCAATGGTTATGAAAACAAAAATATTAATGAGTCAAACCAAGGGAATTTAAAATGTTGGTTGTGTGCTGAATCCCATTTGTTGAGAAACTATCCATATAAAAATGGAAATAACAAGGTTGTACATAACAATCAAGAAGTTACAACAGTTGATTAGATGGCCAAAAATATCCCAAATATTAATGCATCCTTAGATGATTACCAAGCTAACCATCAATTCTCCATTGTAGAGGTAGAAGGTAAAATAACTAAGTAATCTGTGTCTATTTTGATTAGTTCAAGTTATAATTTAAGTTATATTTCACCTTCAATTGTTGAAGCATGTAAATTGGACAAAACTAAAGATGATAAAGCATGGTTAGTTCAGCTAGCAATGGGCACAATAAGAAAAATTATTGAATTAGTAAGAGACTATTGTTTAGAAATGAATGGATTGCAAACTAAAGTTAATTAGAACATTTTGTCATTAGGGTCTTATAATGTACTTATTGGGATCGATTGGTTACAAATTCGTAAGGTAATATTAATTTTTTTTAACTACATTTACTTATAATGATGAAGAAGGCCACCCTATAAAAATCATAGGTGTGCCTAGATCCATTTCATTTAGTTAAATTTTATTTTTATAATTCAAAAGATGTGCTAGAAAAGGGTGTAAATTGTATGTGATTTAGCTTTTAAATTCTATACAGGGGGAAAAAACCCTCTCTTGAGGACTATGTAGTCTTGAAATATTGTTTGGATGTGTTTATAGAAGAGATTCCTAGACTACCTCCCAAGTGGGATATTGAATTCACTATATATTTAATGCCCATATCTACACTAGTGTTAAATTAGCTTATATCATTAGCATTAAAGATTTGATAGGGTTAAAGATGTAATTACAATACTTATTAAGAAAAATTATAGAAATTTTAGCATGTCTCTATCGGGAGCACTTTTTTTTTTTAAATATGGCACAGTCAAGTTTGACCATAGAATTTATACATGTTAGGGTTAACCTTGACTTCGGAATGAGTCAAAGGTGGTTTAGGTCTAGCACATGGTTTTGGGGAAATGGTTTCTTGTATCCCATGGTATTGGCCCAAGGTATTGCATGTAAAGAAGCCTTTATAAGGAATTAAGAGGCTCCATTGTAAAGTGGCCTGGAGGTGAGTGGGTAAGCTCACTTGAACCAGTTGGCTGGTTTTGGCCAAGGTAATGAAGATCTTCATTGGCTAGTTTTTCCCCTCATGGGGTTTTCCAGGGTAAATGGTTGTGTTCAATGTTGTTGTTTTTATGGTGATGATTATGGTTTTTCTCTCATTATTATGTATGCTCAATTAAATCCTAATTATTGGTATCAGAGCATGTGGTTGGTGATCCTTGAGGCCATATTTTTTGTACCTAAGTTTTAATATGTTGCAAGGTGAATGATTGGTGGTACCCAACACCTCAATAGTTTTTTATTCCTGGTTAGAATGTGATTTCCCTAGGTGCTTAGAAGCATGGAAAAAAATAAAAAATCATTGTATCGCTCTTATGTGCAAAGAAGGTATGTGGCATTTAGTTGTGGAACAAACCACTGGATAGGTACAAGGGTGGTAGGTGTACTCGTATCCTATCTTGACGTGGAATCGAGTTTGAGTCTTCAATTGCAGGGGGAAGGTGAGATGGTTTAATCTTATTTTTTGGACCAAGATTGATGAACCATGTATGTAAAGACAATTCCTAGAGAATTGGCGATTACATCGGTTGAAAACCCATGTAATCTGGTAGATGGATTCTTATTTATATGGATGTCAATGATAGTGTTGGATGTAGGTACAAAAGCAGCATGGTATAAAAGGAGAAAGTATACAAGAAAAAAAGTGAGTATGGAAAAGCTAGAGGATGAAGCAACAGATGATGGTGGTGTAGTCACCATGAAGTTGTTGAAGAATGTAACTTTGAAATATATTCTTATTGTATTTTTATTGTAATTCCTTCACAAAATATTCATATTGTATTTGATTATGTAAAAAAAATCTGAAAGAAATAATGAAAAATAGACCAATTGGATCAGTGGCTAGACTACCCCAAACAATGGGTAGTCTACCCTAAATAATGGGAAAAACTGCCCTAGTCAAGTCGGCTTAGTTAGGAAAAATCAAGTCAGCCCAGTTAGGGGAAGTCAGATCAACCCAATTTAGTAAAAAGGCCAGTTTGTGACTAGTATAAATAGAGTGGTTCCTAGCTCATTTAGTTCATCATCTCACTCAAGCAAGTTCGTATGAGTAGAGGCAGAACGACAAGTATGATTAGGAGTAAGAGTACCTGTATTGAAGACATATTTTCTTGGGATTTCTATTTTATCTTATTCTTGAGTTATTGTACGATATTGACATTGTTTTTTATTAATCTATATTGAAGTTTGTTGGGTTTTTCCCATGAGAGGGATTTCCCAGGGTAAATATTTGTGTTCTCTTGTTATGTTGTGCTTTCCTATCTTTTCAATGATCCTATTGTTTAGGGTTATTGGGACAATATATGAACTGTTTGAATATATAACATAACCATCTTGGAAGTATCAAAATTCTAACATGGTATCAGAGCTGGCCTAAAAGAAGACTTTGTGTAGGTAAAACTACTGAAAGTGAAAACGAGGGTTTCTTTTTCAAGAGGATTTTAACCATGGTTTGTATTGAAAAGGAGGTCAGTATAATTTTCCCTAGGAGGGTGCATCTTCCCATGGAGGTAGATTCCAGATCCAAGAATTTTTAATTTTTGACCTAATTATGTAGAAACTGTAGCAACTACAGAAATTAGGGTTTCCAATTTTTGGCATTTATGTCCATAGATTTGGAAGAAAAGGATATTTTATCAAATCACCTTAGGCAGGTGCATCTCTCTTTCCATTCATTTTTTCAGGAATCCAAATTTGAAAAATTAGGGTTTCTCTGGAAAACCCTAGGTCATCTAGAAGTAAGATCTCTAAAGACATTGAAGCAAGCACTTGATTGGATCATCTCATTTGGTAAGTCTTATTATCTTTATTTCCATTTGAGGTGCTCATTTTTATCAATATGTCAAACAATATGAAACTTAAGGATAAGCTTGAAGGAGTAGATAACTTTCATTCCTGGAAGTATAAAGTGATGCTCATTCTCTAAGAGAATGAGTTGGAAAACTATGTCAAATAAGAAGTCGAGGAGATAGAGGGAGATGAAGACAAGGATAAGCACAAGAAGAACTTGATTAAGTCCAAGAGGATCATTGTTCGATCCATAAAGTATCACTTGATCCCCCACATCTCATCTCTGCAAACTCCTCAATAGATGTTTGATGCATTGAAGAGATTATTTGAAGGGGAGAATATTAATAGAAAGATGACCTTGAGAACCCAACTCAAGGGTGTGAATATGTTGAGCTCAAAAAGCATTCAATATTGTTTCACAAGGGTCTCGGAAATCAAAGAACAACTAGAATCTATTGAAGATAATGTTGAAAGTCCATAATTGGTGATGACAACATTGAATGGTCTCCCAAGATGATGAGAAGAATCCATTCAAGGAATATGTTCTAGAAGGAAGCTCATCAATTTCAGTAGGCTTTGGGAAACTTGTGCTTGGGAAGAAACCAAAATTGAATCCAAAGAAGAAAATATGGGAGGAGATGATAACCAATCCTTGGCAGCTCATGCAAAGAGGAGCAAGAAAGAATATTACTCTCACAAGTCTAGAAGATTCCACAAGAATTAAACACCTCCCAACAACTACTCAAAATTGAAACTTCAAATGTTACAATTGTGATGAAATGGTAAATATCGCAAGAAATTTCCCCAAGAAGAAAGGAAAAAACAACAAAGGAAATAAGAAGAGGCATCATGCTCATGATGTAGAAGATATTGAACCAGTTAAGAAGAAATAAAGGGAAGATTCCTCAAGTGATGAATATTATGGAAAACAAGAGGGAGGCTTGTACAAATTAAAAGGCTAACAATATCAAGAATTGGTTCATGACACTATGGAACCAAGTGAACTATGGCACAAAATCATTACACATATACAATACAAGGATTTACTGGCAAGTCTACCTGAGATCTAGAAAAAACATGAAGGCAAATGGAAAGGATGTGCACGAGGAAAGAACGTGAAGACTTTGTTTTTAAAGAAGTGCTAAGAAAGTGAAGGAGATCTTGAATATAGTACACGAGAACCAAGGATGAAGACTTCAGAAAGTTCCATACTAGATCAAGAATAATATGAAGGTCTTTAGAATCAGATGATGAATCAGAGTACGCTTCCAGGAACTCCACTAACTTCTGCATGGAGACAAAAACAAAGGGTGGTCCCACAAATCATGTGAAAGATAAGCATTACTATCATTTGAATCCCTATGTATTTTGAAGGATATTTTCTTATAACATTTACATGTAGATACGTGATACAATTTTATTTTATACATTTATATATGACTAAGATTCACTAAGAGTAGGATCATGTAGTGCATGTTATGAGTAATTTGACTATAGAGCTTCACAACATCTCATGATACCTTGTGTAACATCCCCCTCACCCAATCCGACCATCGAGAGGGGACGCTAGTGAAACTCGAGCTCTCAAATTTCATCCCAATTCCATAATATGAATTTCAACAAATACACAATCTGTGCATAAATGTAAATAAACATGCACAATGGAATTTAAAATCTATCCACACACGTCTACCATGCAAATACAAGCATAAACATTACAGGCATGAATAAAATAATTTCATAGTCAAATGCATAAGAATACGTATCTTTATCCAACGTAGATCCAAGCAACTGGCTATGTAAGAATAGTTTTCCACCCAACCATAGGCACTCTGTCGAACATGTACTCTTTTTGTTGAGAGGCCACTAGCGCGAAGGAAACACTTACATGCTTCTCTCTCTCTCATCCCACAACCCATTATGTTCTCTATGCTTAACCAAATGCTCATACAAAGCTCTACAATGGTCTCACTCAGCCACAATAGCCTTGGCTTCCACAATACCTCCCCCACACAATGCCCTTCTAGCTCAAGAATCCCCTTCACTGATCCATGGTTCTCTTGGGTGATCCATCTTGTTGGGTGCTTCTAGTGTGTGCATACAAGAACTCCAATATGATATTGGCTGTTATAAAACCACATGTAGCGTCAATTCATGGCTTCTCAAGAACCTATCAGTAGTAGAAATACATGGGTAAGGGTTCCTAGCTTACCCAACCTCTCTGCTCACCTACAACCAACAATTTTCACTTCCAAATCTATAGCATGGTTTCCAAATTAAAATTTTTGGGTTCAAAACAGCATGGTAAGTTCATGGACAACAATGGAGAGCTCTTCCTAGTGTAGATCTGCATGAAATAATGAGAGAGTGAGGGTTGAATCCATCGTATATGAGAAAGTGGTGAAAATACAACTAACATAAATTTTTACAATAGAAGAAAGGACTCCTAGTAGCTGCAAACTGACTTCTGTCATGACAAAACTGTCACAAAAGTGTAGTCAGTCCCATGCTTCAATAACTACATGAAGTGACTTATCAACCACACACATGCATTCATGATTATAAAATAGTTTAAAAAATGATATAATTGGCTTATTCAAGGCACATGACAAAATTTAGGTGTGTTCTAAGGTTGACAATTCGTAGAAAGAATTTAGTTTCCCATAGACCCCCTTTCGTCTTCCCCTCTGGTGGAATCATAACAACTTTGGTGCTCTTTTCACAACCATTGTTGAATCATTTTATTATTTATGCACATAATATTTACATATACTCTAAATCAGGATAAAATCCAACCAAACTGACCAAATAAAATATATACATCATACATGCCTAGCCATTCACTAGTCTCTCCTTGGCCTTGAGCTCCGCACTAGGAATTCACACTAGCATATTTACATCATTTACATAATTTTGGATAAATACATTCCAAGTCAAAACTTGGGTATTACAATCCAACCCCCCTTGGAATAACACCGCCCTTGGTGTTTGCTCAAAATTGGAACAAAAATGGATATTCCTCTCTCATGGCATCCTCCAACTCCCACGTAGCCTCATCAGGAATGAAGTGCTTCCATTGCACCTTTACCTATCTAATGGCTCGGTTCTAGAGCAATGTCACTTTCTTGTCTAAGATGCATAGTGTTTTGGTTTGGAACTCTCCCTCTGCAATTGGTCCTATTTTCTCAAGCACTTCAAGTGGACCATAATATCTAGATGATAGCTTGGCACAACTTCCAAACTTCAAGGAACTCTTCCTTGGCCTCACTCTAAGGTAGACATGATCCTCAACATGAAACATTCTATGCACTCTACTCTTACCTACATAGATTTTCTCTCTATCTTGGGTTGCCTTTAAACTTTTCCTAATATTTGCAACCTCTTGTTCCATTTCCTTAAGTAATTATGGCCCAAGTACAATTATGTTCATTGGATTATCCCAAGTAACTGATGTCCTACACCTCCTTCCATACAAATCTTCAAATGGAATCCTGCCCAATGATGCTTGTTTCACATTATTGTATGCAAACTCTACCAAATGTAGATAGTCCTCCCACTTGGATGGTTTTTCCATCACATAGATGCATAGCATGTATTCAAGCACTTGATTTAACCTTTCTATTTTCCCATTCGTTTGTTGATGGTAGGTGGTACTAAAGTTCAGATGCATACCCAAATCAACAAAATGAGTATTCTAGAAATTTTAAGTAAACTTCGCATTCGTGTCTGGAATTATTGCTTTAGGAAAACCATGCAACCTGAAAATTTCCTTCATAATTTTTTTTGCAATAGCATCCGTTTTATATGTGGATTTGATTGGTATAAAGTGTGATGCCTTAATTAGAGGTAATTTGGGGTCTAAAATGGGCCTTATAAGAAAACGTGTCATGGATGAGCGTGTGATGAGTAAGATATTTTAAACCAATAGAATTGTAGTATTTTGGTCAACCATCACGGTTGAGTTGGACAAGAACTAACTCCATATAACACTCACCTTGGTCAAGATTTTGAAAATTTCATCTCGAAATATGATAAATATACTTGAAATAATAAATATAGAGTATTTTATATTATCACTACTTCTAATCTATTTAAAATATATATCTCACATTTGTTAAAATGATAGTGGAATAATTTTGAAATAATAAATATAGAGTATTTTATATTATCACTACTTCTAAATTCTTTAAAATATAAATCTCACATTAATTAATATGATAGTGGAGTAATCTTCAAATAATAAAAACATTTATATAACTAATCTCTTAAAATAAAAATAAATAAATTTAAAAACGTGTCATAAATAAAAGAAAAATAGGAGAGAGATAAAATAATATTTCACTATTTTTGCGATAACTTTCTCCTTCAAACTCGGAATTTGACGTTTTTGGTACCAGTGGAAAGGTCTCGACGAGACCTTTCCAATAGTATCAAAAAATCAAATTCTGAGTTTGGAGGAGAAAGTTATCACAAAAATAGCAAAATATTATTTTATCTCTCTCCTATTTTTCTTTTATTTATGACACTTTTTTTAAATTTATTTATTTTTATTTTTAAGAAATTAGTTATATAAATGCTTTTATTATTTCAAGAATATTCCAATAGCATTTAAAAGACTTCGAAGTAGTGATCATATAAAATAAAAATGAAAAATAGGAGAGCGATAAAATAATATTTCATTATTTTTGCGATAACTTTCTCCTCCGAACTTGGAATTTGACGTTTTGGATTCCATTGGAAAGGTCTCAACAAGGCCTTTCCAATGGTACCAAAAGCATCAAATTCCAAGTTTGGCGGAGAAAGTTATCGCAAAAATAGTGAAATATTATTTTATCTCTCTTCTATTATTCTTGTTTATTTTTAGTATTATTGTAATTATATTTTTTCATTATAATTTTAGTTTTTTTTTTAGTTTTAAATTTTATTAAATATATTTTTTAGCGAAAAAGGTTTTCCAACTAAATTTGTTTAAGTGTCATCCAAGCCAGAAGATGTCTCAATGGAATTGAACCCAGGTGGATGGAATGAAATCCATCAATCCCCACCAACGAACCACCGTATCCTTGACTAATTTTATAAAATATATAAAAAGAAGTAGTGGTACATTTATTAAATAAATTATATTTTAAATTTAAATTTTTTACCACCATATCATTTATTGTGTATGCACAAGAATCTAAACCTTTCATTATTATTTTCAACCATCATCTCTTAACTCTACACAAACCCAACATACTTGTCAACTACCATTAATGAGATATTATAGGTTGACCTTCACTAGATAACACCTTTAACTTAGTGTGACATGGCATATTTGTAATGTGATGTGCCTTTTTTTATTATTTTCCTTAGGAGGCCCATTTTAGACCCCCAATTTCCTCTAATTGATCATTTATCCACCACAACCATGATGGAATCGTGTTGCTTCACTAACATTGAAAAACCTGTAGTAAAATCCATGGAAATCACATCCCATTTCCATTTCGGAATTGGAAAAGGATGCAATAAACGTATTGGGTGTTAATGTTCAACCTTCACTTGTTGACGTTTCATACACTTAGAAATAAACTTAGCAATGTCCTTTTTCATTCCTGGCAAAAAATATTGCTTTCTAGATGTACCAATTGTTTTCTGGTATCTTGGGTGACCAAAATATGGAATTTTATGGATTTCATCCATAACAATCCTTCTCAAATATACCACATTAGGAATATATTTTTTTCTTCTTATAAGTAAGAATCTCGTCACCTTCAAAATGATACCCTTCATACTTCTTATCAAAACTATGCTATTGCAATTTTTCCTTTATTTGCACATACAATTCATCTTCATCAATACAGTTAATAATCTGCTGCCTCAAATCTGATTGGCAGGTACTAATGGCTGCTACATGCATGTCATGTAATTTAATGCTAAGTGCATCAACCACCTTATTTTCTTTACCTTTTATGTTTCTGATCTCAAAATCAAACTCACATAAAAATTCCAGCCATCTAGCTTGCCTAGCATTTAATGTTTCCTGCTCAAACAAATATTTCATACCACTATGTTCTGTCCTTCAAATTTTCTTCCCATTAAATAGTGCCTCCACATTTTCAAAGCGTACACTATGGATGCAAGCTCTAAAATGTGGGTAGCATAGTTATTCTCGCGCTCCTTCAAATTCCTTGACTCGTAGCATACCACATGGTTATATTGCATAATAAATCATCCAAGTCCATGTTTACATGCATCTATGCATACCAAGAAATATTTTTCCAGATATGCAATTTTTAGAATTGGAGCACTTGTGAGAAGCTTCTTCAAACGATGGAATCTTTCTTCACATCTCAATGTCCACTCAAAATTTATCCCTTTCTTTTGCAAAGAAGTGATTGGGTGTAAAACCTTGGAGAATCCGTCAATAAACGTCTTGTAGTAACCAATAAGAACCATAAAATATCTTACATCTGTCACATTTATTGGATTTGGCCAATTCATGACTCCTTCAATCTTCTCGAGATCCACCGATATTACCACTGTAAAATTCAGATTCCCTTGACTGTGGTTGTCAAAAAAATATCAGACTGTTGCCACTGTAAAATTCGGATGCCTGACAGAAATATTAGACTGCTTCCACCCGAAATTCCCCAGTAATATGTCCCATTCCAACAAATTCTACCTCATTCCCCTTGCCTCAGTCCATGAAAAAATCTTAGAGCAGATCCGAAATTACACATTACAAAATGAAAGCGTGAAAACTTTATTTATACTAACTTTTCCCTATATTTTGGGGCCAACCTGTCATAAAAATAATAATTTTATTTTTTATTTTTTATTTTTCTTTTAGACTAATTTGTGGAGCAGACTTGCCATGTACCATTTTATCATGAATTTATTTGCAGCTATCATTCATTTGTGTGTTTACTTTAACCAAAACAAAATCTTACATGTGTTGGCTTCAATGCCATGTCCTCCTTGCCATATCTTGTCATCCAATACCCATATTCTTGAATTAGGGAAAACTTGTAGGTTAGGCTTGTTATTTTTTATTTTTTATATTTATTTTGTGTTTAACCCATGACTCCTTCAAAGATCAACCTCGTGTCCTCAAGAATAGGGGTGTCCTCCACATCGTCATCCAAGGATGTAGCAAGTGGCCAAGTGCCATCATCTTCAATGGTCATCACATCTTAGGGTTTGCAAGTCATTAAGTGTCATGTCCCACACACAACACCTTCACCCCTCCTTCAAGGGTACAAGGATCATCATCAAGTGCAAACAATGGGCTTCATGACCTTCTATAAGGTCTTCAACACCATCAGCAGGGTCTTCAACATCTTCAACAAGGTGGTGGCTCCAAGATACAGCCTTGTGGGTACAGGGGACTTGTCAACTAGGTACAAGGTGTTTCAAGGCACAAACCCACTCTGTAAGGGGTCCAAGGAACTGAAAGGGGGACTTGGTGGTATCAATGACAACCTATGGGGACACTGCAAGTGCATGTTGGAATCAATGACAATTTCATCAACAATGTCCCCCTTTGTCATTGATGACAACAACTCATTCTCCCCCTATGAACATGCTAACCTTTTGTCTTCATCTCTCCCCCTTTGGCATCAATTGCAAAGGGTGTCCACATATCTTTATCTGAAATCATTGATAACTGATCATTGATCACTGCTCCCCTTGTCAATATGCATGATCCTAGGACCTGTTTATATACCTGGAGTAACCATCCTTTCTCCTTTGAGTTCATCCACTAGCCTCATGAAATCAAGGTGTGCTAAGGTCTTTGAGAGACTTTACACTTGGCTTTCCATATGGCAGCCATCATCCCTGCTTTGATCAACCTCTCATATCTGTAACTGATCAGTCTTCTTCATCCATACATGCTTCTTGGAATTTTTACTTTCAGCATTTTTTCCTTCATTTTCATTGACATTCCTTGATAAGCTGTATGAGAAACTTCTCATGGGTTGTTTCCGTGTACTCCAACAGTCTTGAGCTTTGTGCCCAAAGCCACTACAACTAAAACATCTTATCGTATGACAATATGCAGCAATGTGACCAACATAGTTGCATGTCCAACACCTGACTGAGTTGTTGGAAATTCCAACACTTCTTTGATCAACTTCATATCTCCATGCCTGAGAGTGTCCCTGACTGTAGTCCTTTGTCTTCTGATCTTCAAATATTTGTGCATTGGTCTTCTTCCAAGGTTTACTGGTTCTTCTTGCTAGTGTGTATGAAGGACTCCTCCTTGGTTGACTTATTTGACTTGCACATTCTTGGGCTTTGTGACAAAACCCACTACAGGTGTGGCATCTCAATGTGTGGAAAGTAGCAGCAATATGTCCAGCTTGGTTACATGTCTAGCATCTAACTTTATCATTGGGGATTCTGGCACTTCTTCCGTATAGTCTACAATCCATAGCCTTACAACCAAAGTTAGAACAAAAATAACAATAACCATTAAATCCATTTTCATTCCTAGGACTTTGGTTCCATCTTGGAGTTGTTTCTTTCTGATCTTGCTTTGAGGAATAGACCCAACTCCTTGATGCATTCTTGGACTTCCAAAGTCTTTTTTGTCATGTGCAGGTGCATGGGGAGAAGCTTTGGATGTTGATGGACCTGCTTCTAGAGTCTTGTTAGACCAAGCGCCATCTTCATATTTTTCTCCTTCCTTCTTATACCCAAGGCCAGACTTGTCAAATGGAGATCTTTGGGAATCCAAGATATTATCTAGGACAACTGAACTATCCTTGAACTTGACAAAGGCATTCATCTTTTAACCTTTCTTCCTGAGACCAACTACCTCCATTTCCAGACTTTGGATTGTCTGCTCCTTTTCTTCCAACTGATTCTTCAAGATGTCTTCTATCCTGTTGGCTTCCTCCAGCTGAGTATTCAAATCAAGATTATCCTTTCTAGTTTCTTCAACCTCTTTTGAGTCTTCACCAAGATCTTCTTGTTCTTCCTTTTGATTGATCAATTCAGTCCTTGGTTGTTCAAATTTGGAATTCTTGTCTTTCAACTGATCCTATAGTTCTTTATCCTTGTGTTTGAGCTTCACAAGTAATACTCTCATTTTCATGGTCTTCTGCTGATATTCATTCAAAGACTCCAAGATTCTCCTTTTGAACCTTGTGAATTCACTATGGTTCAGATTTACAGTCTTCAAGACCCAATTTGCTCGAGATCAATATTTATCAAAGTGAGATGTATCTCTTGTGCAGCCTTTGATAGATCTTCATCATCTTCTGCAATAACCTTCTCAATTTCATCACACATGCTATCATTGCAATCAAAAGACTATATACCTTTGCTGGAGTCCATTTCTTGCTTTTCTTCTTCTTGATTGACCTCTTCCCAGGGCTTGTCTTCGTATTCCTGATCTATCTTTTCAGTGTCTGATATTCCCTTTTGATACTCGCTTTCCAACTTGAACCAAAGGTCTTTAGCTAAAGTGCAATCTCCTACACTTTCTTTCACTAAGTTGGGAAGTCCATCCATGAGGAACTTCAAGGCTGTAGCATTGTCCTTCTTTGCTTCTTTTTGTGTAGCTGCCTTTCCCTTCTTATTGGATGGATTGGGTGGATTGATCACAATCTCCCAAACACGAAACTTCTTCATATATGCTTTCGGTTTGCTCCTACACCCAAAGTAATCTGTCACATCAAGTACGGGAACATCATTTCTTGGTGACTTTGCTTTCATATCCATTATGTGTCGACAGATCTCCTTCAAGCTTGAAAGGCTTGTAACGAAGGCCTACTCTAATACCAATTTTTGGACATAATAGCCACACTGAGAGGGGGGTGAATCAATGTGAGAGAAATTTAAACTTTTTCACCTTCAATTAATCAATCAGAGTTTATCTAGAATTATGTTATCAATTACAACATCATATTCATCATAAGCAGAATAATCACATCAAATAGAGACACATCAATATATGTAATCTAAGCTTTATTTATTGTAATGGAAGACTTAATCTTTGCGAATACAATCAGCACCAACTACTGAAAATAGCACCAAATCTTTTAACAGGACCCAACCTAGTTTTCTTAGCTGCAAATAAGAAGGGTTTGAGGAGTCCAAACCTCAAGTGTAAGATTCCACTTGCAAGCTTGATGCCAATATTTGATTGTCATCAATTTGTTTCTCATCACTAAATCTACTCATCAATTCTGTTGGTCATCTGCTCATCACTCTCATCAACACTGCTGCAACACTCTTCTTAATCTCTCCTCAAGTATCTCTGCACATCAACCACCAATCACATGTGGTCAATCTTCTATGCCAAATACATTGATAAGTCATCAAGGTCTGTTCAATGCACTGTTGTTGTCCTCAACTTGTCATGTCTTGGCTGAGATCATCATCATAGGGTATCAAGATCACCATCAACAATCATCAATCATGGATTATAAATTAGGCTACATCATCAAGGATTTTGCGTTATCATAATGTATACATCACTATTATACACACTGTATTCTTCACCATTGAACATGCACTGATGTATACATGCCACTGTATGTGTCAATATTCTTCATCATGGTAAACATGTAACTATATATATGTCACTGCTCTAATGGATGTGTATCATTGTTCATCTACCATAGAAACATCATCATATTCATCAAGGTGTTCATCATCATATCAACATCAATAGTTATGCATGCCATTGTACATGTAACTTTCCTCAACCCTTTGGACTTCACATCTAGGATATTTATGACTTCTGTAGGAGACCCTAGACAAGATCAATCCTCAAACTTTTGAAGGTGTCCTTGATTACTGTTGAAACTGTAGATGACACTAGATTTTGAGACTAATTGTATGGTGAGTAAGTGGTTGTTGTAGATGATGTCAACTCTTGTGGACTGTTTTTCATGCTGAGGAAATGTCAACCTTTGTCAACTTCAACTGTGTCTGCACCTTGCACTTCAATATCATATTCACGCCACTACTTAAGTACATCATAGTAACTAGGGTTGCATCAATAGTGCATGTTTAAGATCACACACTTGTACTATGCATGTGTGCTTGCAGATGACTCCTACCAAGACCAAGTCCAAGGATTGGACTATCACAAAACCAAAAAAAACTTTAACCCTATGTAAAGATTTGGGACTATTTTTTCTTTGGTTTGACTGCTCCTCCAAATTTCCTCAATCTATCCTCAATGAGATCACACCTTCATCTTCAATTCGGGACTTTATTCAATGGAGGATGCCTCATTAAACAAGATAAAGAAACATCAAAAAGGTCTCTTATCAAGTTTCCTGCAATTCGGGACTATGTATTTTTGTTGTGTAAAACTCGGTTTACTGCTACTACTGGTCACACATTCATTGGTTACTATATAGATGCTACCACTGTAAAATTCGGATTCCCTTGATTGTGGTTGTCAAAAAATTATCAGACTGCTGCCATTGTAAAATTCGGATTCCTGTTAGAAATATCAGACTGCTGCCACCCAAAATTCCTCAGTAATATGTCCCAGTCAAGCGAATTCTACCTCATTCCACGAAAAACTATTAGAACAGATCCGAAATTATACATTACAAAATGAAAGCGTGAAGACTTTATTTATACTGATTTTTCGCTATGTTTTGGGGCCGACCTGTCATAAAACTAATAATTTTATTTTTTATTTTCCTTTTTAGACTAATTTGTGAAGCCGACTTGTCATGTCACATTTTATCATGAATTTATTTGCAGCTATCATTCACTTGTGTGTTGAATTTAACCCCCCCAAAAAAATCTTCCATGTGTTGGCTTCAATGCGATGTCCTCCTTGCCATATCTTGTCATCCAATACCCATATTCTTGAATTAGGACAGACTTGTAGGTTAGGTTTGTCATTTGTTATTTGTTATTTTTTGTTTTTATTTTGTCTTTAACCCATGACTCTTTCAAAGATCAACCTCATGTCCTCAAGAATAGGGGTGTCATCCACATCATCATCCAAGGATGTAGCAAGTGTCCAAGTGCCATAATCTTCAATGGTCATCACATCTCAGGGTTTGCAAGTCATTAAGTGTGATGTCTCACACACAACACCTTCACCCCTCCTTCAAGGGTACAAGGATCATCATCAAGTGCAAACAATGAGCTTCATGACCTTCTACATGGTCTTCAACACCATTACCAAGGTCTTAGCATCTTCAATAAGTTGGTGGCTCCAAGATCCAGCCTTGTGGGTATAGGGACCTTATCAACTAGGTACAAGGTGTTTCAAGGCACAAACCCACTCTGTAAGAGATCCAAGGCACTGCAAGTGGAACTTGGTGGCATCAATGACAACCTATGGGGCCACTGCAATTCCATCATGGCATCAATGACAATTTCATCATCATAAGTAACCATACTTTTAATCTCGAATGCATAGTTACCTAAGCAACAGATCTCCAAAGATGCAGAGTTGGTAAATATAGAAACATTGTTAACCGTATTTTTAATGGAGTTGGCCTAAATCAATTAAGCCACTCACCAATGGAGTTGCCTAAATAATTTGGATGCAAATAAAGGAGAAAAATACGAAAGAAAAGAAACAGTTAACACTTAGATGTGGCAGATAACGACAAAAGGATTGCAATTGTTCTCAAAGTAACTACAACTTAAACTGAAATGAGTCCACACAATAGAATTCCACAGCTTAACAAGATCCACGATATAAATGAGTCAAGGACGATTACTATGACTTGGTTAACCTATCAATATCTACCCAAATCAAGTCAACTATAATCAAAATTCTCCCAAATTTTACTATAAGGACTACCAAGTCTGGAATCTTTACAAATAAGAAAATTCTCGTACAGGTTTGGCACAATAAAAAGAAATACGAAGATCATAACTGAAAATCATACCACATGATCTGCGTACATGAATTAATAAGGGTCTCACCAAGGAACTCTTGTGCAAAGAATCACAAGACTAAAATTAACACCACAGTTTTGGTACAACAAAGATATACTTTATGTAAATGCGTTCGCTCTGTAAGGTTTACAGAGTCGGTACTACATCAAAAGTCACATCTCGACTCAATTCCACATAAAACCATTGGATTGAAAAATGATGTACTATTATTCATTATCAATCAATAGTCAAATAAAGGAAACTAAACTGTAGTTTTCGTCCCTGAATAGATTTCAAAACTGAGTTATAAGACAGTCACACGTATAGATCGGTAGATTGGAATTGTACCTAACTTGATCTGACCCTTAATGTTTTCGGAAACCATACGCAAATCGATCGATTAACCCGATCATTGAGAATACAACAAGTTAATTTATTCACTCATAAATCTATAATGAACATAATTAACATTATCCAAGATATTCTCGAAAGTTTGCGACAGCATGGATTTAAATCCAATAATAGAGTATTATATGAAGTATAAACTATTCATTCAAGTTTTTGGTATAATATAAGTGTAACCTATGTGTAAACTCAAAGATTCAAAACCGACTAAGTCGACGCCGCCATTGTGCAACACTACATAAAAAGAATAACCACAGATCGCAATATAATCAACAAATATCAATGATTTCTTCATAACATGTACCAGTAATAACATTTTTAGAAAGATACTTACATTATAAACATAAAATATTATTTATGCGTTCCAACAACAATAAAATCATTGCTTTGTACAATTACCTTTGGAGTATATATATACATATTTTTAATTATGTATCTGATCCATTACTTGTTTGGGATAAACAAGAACAACTTTCGATTTTTTTTATATCATAGACCTAATATACAATCATTACATTATAAACAGAGGCAATGCACAACGATTAAACAAAGAACTTAATCTATCCTACGCTCAATATAATACAAGCAGAGTTCATATAGGAATTCGATATGTTCCATTTACAATTGTATTCCTTACAAAAATTGCACAGAGTTTCAATGTTTTTACAGAGATGCGATCCGTCTTTTTATGCAAACATTTATTAAATAAAATATAGAGGGTTTATTCTACTATAAATTATTTAAGCATTCCTAGTACGGATGCCCACGTCAATAAGAATAGGAACAATATCGATTTCACAAGTATGTACAAAAATAATTTACATATACATAACATAAGCTCAAATCAAAATCTATCATAGACATACCTGCAAAATCACTTGGAGATTGAGTTCCTCCCAACCATAGGAGAGGACCCCCAAATCACTAGTCCAACTCCATCCCCAAGCTGCATCACCACCATGCACAACCGAACTAGCAAGCAAAATTTGAGTACAGCATTCTCTCTAAGAGTTTGTAACAAACCAAAGTGATGGATTTACAATTAAAGGAGAAATACTCCACTTGTCCTCACAGCAACAATATCTCCATGCACAACACATCGTCATGTGCTATCTCAGTGCACCAATTTATATTTTTTTCCGAGGTCTTGTGCCATCTCAATCAAATCTCAATTAATCCCTTGATTCCTATAATTTAGGATCTTGTGGTTGAGATTTTAGTTTGGATTTGATTGACATAATATATCTTGCTTGCTCTAAACTTTTTATTTGTCTCATGGTGGTGTCCCCTCTTTCAATTGATTTTTTATAGTGTCTTTCTTTTATTTCTAATAAAAATAATAATTGTTGTACAAATATCTACTCACATCCTATCTGAGTATTTTGATTTTTATAACTCTTTTACAAATAGAAATTGTTTTTGAAATAATACTTTTAATAAAACATAAATAAAAATGTCTTGAGGGAATCACACACTCTCTCTCTCAACCCCACCATATATCTCTCTATTCCTAATCAATCCCTCTTCCTCTCACCCCAAATCCCCCCCCCTCTCTTCCTCTTCACCCCCCCCCCCCCCCGTCTCTCTCTCCAACACCATATCTCTTCCTCTCTCCCTTCCTCCCCTTCCTCGTGTTTTTGTCTCTCTTTCCCCATGATCCTTAACCCTGCCTCCCCTCTCTCTATATAATCCCACCCATCTCTCTCTCCATCCCAAAAACCTCTATCTTTTACACTAAACCCTAACCCTATTTTCTCTCTCTCTCTCTCTCTCTCTCTCTCTCTCTCTCTCTCGCTCTCTCTCTCTCTAACCATCCCATCTATCTCGAACCCCCAACATATCATCTCCATCTATCCAACTCCCCTCCTTCTCTCTCCCTCCCCCCAACCCCACCTTTCCCTAACAACCCCCTCCCCCTCTATATACCCACCCCTTTTATCTCTCCTCATTTTCCTAACCCCCCATCCATATCTTCCTCTCTCCCTAACCCCCTCTCTTTGTATCTATGTTTGTTTATGTGTCTATATCTCTCTCTCCCTCCCTAACCCACCATCTTTATCTCGTCATCTCTCCCTAACCCTCTCTATCTCTCCCTCTATAGGTATTGGACGAGATAAAGAGGGTGGGTTAAGGATGGATGGAGACACATAAAAATATAAACAAATTTTCCTAACCCATACCTTTTCCTAATCCCCCTCCCTCTCCATAACCCCCCATCTCTCTCCTCCTTTCCCTAATCCCCCTATATCTCTCCCTTTATCCCTAACCCCCCTCTCTCCATCTCTATAAACTCCTCCTCTTCCTCCCTCTCTCCCTAACCCGCTCCATTATTTATCTTTATAATCTCCCCCTCTCTGTCCCTCCCTCCACCCTCTTCCTCATCTCTCTCTCACTCTCAGTCTCTCTCTCTCTCTCTCCCCTTGATCCATAACCCTACCCCCCCTCTTCCTCATCTCCCTCTCTCCCTCTCTCTCTTTCTCTTTGTCCACTTGATCCATAACCCTAACCCCCCCTCTCTCTATAACCCCACCCCCTTTCTCTATTCCTAACCCCCCTCTCTCTTATGCTAAATCCGAATCCCCTTCTCTCTCTAAAAACCACCTCTATCTCTCAACACCCTAGCATCTCATCTCTTTGTCTCTACAACTCCCCTCTCTCTTCCTCTCCACACAAACCCTCTCTCTCCTAACCCTCCTCCCCCCTCTCTCTCTATCCATATCCCTGTATCTATCTCTATCTCTCCAACCCCACCTTTCGCTAACACCCCTCCCTCTCTATAACATCCCCTCCTCTATCTCCTCTTTTCGCTAACCCTACCTCTCTTTCTCTCCCTCTCTCCCTAATCCCTCCTCTATTCCTCTCACCCAATATCCCCTCTCTTTCTTCTCTCCCAAACCCCCCCCACCCCACTATGCAACATTATAACAACATAGCACATATCAATTACATAATGCATGTGCATTACATATCGTTATAACATATATACGTTACATAACACATATGTGTAATGTAACACATATACATTATTTAAAATGGAAAATCCACCCACCAAGAAAATATTTCGATCATTTTTTCTAGTCTAGAATTAGGTTTGGGTTAACAAACCTACTGGCTAAGAAAAAATAAACCATGACTATTAGTTTTTAATTCCAACACATTGTCAATTGCTCGATTTCAATGGTTGTTTTAGCTATGCATAACATAATATTTTTTTTGAAATTAAAAAATGTTGTAGAAAAGATTCTGCACATTTCAAATATATAATTTTTTTGTAAACATGTTTTATTTTTTAAATATCAAGTGACGCATGTCATGATTCCAATTTTCAATGTTCCATTGTTTATGCTATAAGTTTTAACTAATTTCACTATTTCACAAAAAAAAATTATAAGGTGCACTAGAGGAAAAAGAGATGTGCAAATTGATATAAAAGAATTTTCAATTTCATTAAGTTATGCCCCTAAAGTGTTGCAGGTGCACAAGACATCTTCGTAAATAAAGTGAAATTAAATTAAAAACAAAAGTATATATATATATATTCAAAGCTTATTTAATTTCCTATTTTCTTTCTTTTACTTTTAAAATTAGTTGTAGAAATACCTCTAATTGTATCTTAAAGTTAGAAATTCTATTTTTTTTTCATTTTTTATGTGGCAACTAAAATATCTTTAGAGTCCATGCTTGTGCATAAATAGCTTAATGAAATATTCATGACATTGAATGAAATATTAAATAGCAGTACACTCATTTGCATGCGATATGCACCTACAACATACATCAACAAATCTCATCACCAACAATGGGAAAGATTACTTGGAGATTCAGTTCCTCCAACTCCAAATCACTAGTCCAACTCCATCCCCAAGCTGGATCACCACCATGCACAACCGAAATAGAAAGAAAAGTTTGAGTGCAACACTCTCTCTCAGAGTTTGTAAGAAACCAAAGTGATGGACTTACAAATCACTAGGAGAGGACCTCCAAATCACTAGTCCAACTCCATCCCCGAGCTGGATCACCACCATGCACAACCGAAATAGAAAGCAAAGTTTGAGTGCAACACTCTCTCTCAGAGTTTGTAAGAAACCAAAGTGATGGACTTACAATTAAAGGCGAAATAATCAAGAACTTTCCCTCATAGAAATAATCTCTCCATGAACAACACATCGTCCTATGCTATCTCAGTGCACCAATTTATATTTTTTTCCCAAGTCTTGTGCCATCTCAATCAAATCTCAATTAATCCCTTGATTCCTATAATTTAGGATTTTGTCTGGTGGTTGAGCTTTTAGTTTGGATTTGATTGACATAATATCTCTTGATTGATCTACACATTTTATTTGTCTCATGGTGGTGTCCCCTCTTTCAACTGATTTCTCAAAGCATCTTTCTTTGATTTATAATAAAAATAATCATTGTTGTGCAAATATCTACTCACATCGCATGTGAGTATTTTGAGCTTTATAACTCTTTTAAATTTTTTTTTTTTTTGAAATAATACTTAATAATAAATAAATAAAAATGTCTTGGGGGTATCACACACTCTCTCTCTCAACCCCACCATATATCTCTCTATTCCTAATCATCCCCTCTTCCTCTCACCCCAAACACCCCCTCGCTTCCTCTCACCCCAAACCCCCCTCTCTCTTCCTCTTCCCCCAACCCCCTCTCTCTCTCTTCCTCTCTCCCTAACCCCCTGCTTTCTTTATCTCTCTAAGACCCCCCTCTCTCCCTTCCTCCCCTTCCTCCCATTTCTCTCTCTCTTTCCCCATGATACTTAACCCTACATCGCCTCTCTCTATATAATCCCACCTATCTCTCTCTCTCTATCCCAAACACCTCTCTCTTTTACACTAAACCCTAACTCACTTTTCTCTCTCTCTCTCCACCCCCCCATCTCTCTCTCTCTCTCTAACCATCCCCTCTATCTAGAACCCCAAACATATCATCTCTATCTATCCACCTCCCCTCCTTCTCTCTCCATCCCCCAAACTCCACCTTTCCCTAACAGCCCCCTCCCCCTCTATAAACCCACCCCCTTTCTCTCTCCTCCTTTTCCTAACCCCCCATCCATATTATTGTCTCTCCCTAACCCCCTCTCTTTGTATCTATGTTTGTTGATGTTTTTATGTCTATCTCTCCCTCCCTAACCCACCCTCTCTATCTCGTTGTCTCTCCGTAACCCCCTCCGTCTTTCCCTATTTAGGGAGTGGACAAGATAAAGAAGGTGAGTTAGGGAGGGAGGGAGAAACATAAGAATATAAAAATATTTCCCTAACCTACACCTTTTCCCAATCCCGCTCCCTCTCTATAACCCCCCCTCTCTCTCCTCCTTTCCCTAAGCCCCCTATATATCTCCCTCTCTCCCTAACCCCCCTCTATCCATCTCTCTAAACCCCCCATTTCCTCCCTCTCTCCCTAACCCCCTCCACTATCTATCTCTCTAATCCCCCCTCTCCCCCCCCCTCCCCCCCCCTCTTCCTCATCTCTCTCTCTCTCTCTCTCTCTCTCTCTCTCTCCACTTCATCCATAACCCTACCCCCCCTCTCTATAACCCTGGCCCCTTTCTCTATCCATAACCCCCCTCTCTATTATGCTAAATACTAATCCCCTTCTCTCTCTAACAAACCCCTCTATTTCTCAACACCCTCGTATCTCATCTCTTTGTCTCTAAAACACCCCTCTCTCTCCCTAACCCTCCTCTTCTCTCTCTCTCTCTCTCTCTCTATCCATCTCCCCGTATCTCTCTCTGTCTCTCCAGCCCCACCTTTCGCTAACACCCCTCCCTCTCTATAACACCCCCCTCGTTTATATCCTATTTCCCCTAACCCTCCCTCTCTTTCTCTCTCTCTCTCTCCCTAATCCCTCCTTTCTTCCTCTCACCAAATATCCCCTCTCTTTCTTCTCTCCCACCCCCCCCACCCCACTATGTAAAATTATAACGACATAACACATATCAATTACATAATGCATGTGCATTACATATCGTTAACACATATACGTTACAAAACGCATACGTGTAATGTAACAGATATCCATTATTTAAAATGGAAACTACACCCACCAAGAAAATATTTCGATCGTTTTTTCTAGTTTGGAATTAGGTTTGGGTTAACAAACCTATTGGCTAGGAAAAAAATAAACCATGACTATTAGTTTTTAATTCCAACACATTGTCAATTTGATCCAGGTGGATATCGATGGTCGTCCACCTCTTCCAACTGGCCCAAAATAGTCTTCCAACAATTTTGGTAAATTACTATTTTTAGCATTTTTTTGGGTCCTGAACTTTCGAAGCCATTTTGAGGCCCTAAATGACCTTTTTTGGCGATTTGGGGGGCCAAAAATTTTCCAATTGCATGCATTTGGCCCAGTCAAAAGTTATAAATCTCGGATAGACCTTTCCAACGGGCTACGAAGCACCCTAAATAGAAGATTGTATGCAAAATTTATGACCCCGGGAAGTTGACTGTTCAACTAGACACCTTGGGGCTGCAAACTTTATGACGGTTCATCTTCTACGGTTAGGTTTTTGGGTGTTTGGGATTCTTTCCCTCATGCTTATGATAAATAGTCCTTTCTCCCTCTATTTGTAATCATCTTGGCACGAATGAGCATAGCGGCCACATCTCTTCTCAGAGATAGCTACCACCATTCCAGCTATTGTATTCTACAATCTGTTCTATTTCCGCTATTTAAAAGAATGTGTGTTTATTGTATCAGTGTGTTCTTTACAATATATCTCTGTATATGATTCTGTATATGCTATCTTATTTCATTACTGCATAAATCCGGATCAGTGGTATCAGAAAAATATGCTCTTTGATTGTTTCTCGGTGCATGTCCCTGATGAGGTTAGGATACAGAGAGTTGGGTCTCGAACTAGTTTCATTTGGGGAAGATCACTCTCGCCGCCCCAAACGGCCTCCCATGGAGGATGAAAAGAGAGACGACAAAGTAGCAGATCCTATCAATTTCTTTCTCGAGGAAGCCCTCATAGGATAGAGGAACAAGATGGTGGATAATTTCACCCAAATCCTTTGATGCATACCGACGGCGATGGATACACCTTCAACGAGCAGTCGTTTTGGAGATGCGACTCTTTTCAAGGTACAAGTTAATTTTGACATCCATTTATTTGAAGGCCAAATCGATGTCGATACCTTAGATAAATGGTTGAATCTACTAGAAGGGTATTTCTTTGTCCACAAATTTTTCGACGGGGAAAAGATCATCTTTATGCTCCTCAAGGCCATCCCCCATGTCAAATATTCGTGGGAAACTTATTGTGAGCAAAACTCATCAGACGAGTCTGGATTGTTTGAATATTCCAATCCCACCTGGGCCTCTTTTATAGATGTCATCAAGGAACAATATTACCCTATTGGAAACTATGATGACCAGTACACAAAATGGACCATTCTGCATCAAGAGAGGGACCAAACGGTGTCAGAGTACACCAACAAATTTCATACCTTGCGCACAAAGCAGGGTATCAAGGAGTTCGAGTAGCACCTAGTACTGAAATATCGTAGTGGCCTACACCGGTACATATGAACAGAGATGGATTTCTTGAAATCTCTTTACTCGGATCCGACTATCAATAAGGACAAGCGTTACTTTGGACCTGCGCAGAAGCAGGGAAAGGGAAACTCTGGCTCGCAAAACACCGGACAGGGAAAGGACAACCAGTCCCAACCACAAGTGAAGAAGGGTAATGGAAACACAAAGAAGGACACCGGGAAGTGCTGTGAGTTCCACAAAAGCCCCTGGCACAACACTGATGAATGTTGCTCAAAACAGTCATTGGTGGTGTTGCTCAAAGATTCAAAATCAGATCCGAGTTCTGATTCTGATTCAGAACCCAATGTCACAGCCATAGGAAAAGGGAAGCAGATCAATGATGCAGAACCCAATGCCATTGTTGCCACCATGCAGATTCAACCAGAGGAACCTGAAGAGTCGGAGGTAGACGAGCGCCTTTTCCACTCACAGATGTGGGTAAAGGGAATTCCCCTACACTTTGTTGTGGATAGCGGCAGCCAGAAGAACCTGATCTCAGCAGAATTCATCAAGAGATTGGAGCTACCAAGAACACCACACCCACAACCATACAGCATTAGATGGATAAGCCAAGGACGAGGGATCCGTGTCAGTCACCAATGCCGCCTACCATATGGCATCAAGACCTTCAAAGATGAGTTATTGTGTGATGTGGCCCCACTTAAAGTGTGTGATGTTCTTTTAGGACAACCATATATGTGGAAGGGTCATACTGTATATGAATCACCACCTCGCAGTGTCATTGTCACTTTGGGAGGACAACTATATCAGATACGAGAGATAGTTTCACCTACCCGAACCAAGCAGGGCAGGAAGATAATCTCCCACACTGGAAAATTTTCCCTATTCGTAATGTCCACTAAAGAAGAACATGAGATCACAGAGACATCCACAACCTCTGCACATTATCCCTATGCTCAGCATAAACAAGAAGAACACAAATTCAGTGCTGCATCGCCTATTCGGGTACCTCTACAGTGCAAGGCCATGCATTCAAGGTGCTCCTCCAAAAAGAAACCATCCACACTAGTGCATACCAAGGATACTAGAACAACCAAAACTGTTGAACAACTCCAGTGCGTCCAATAACAACAATTACAACCCTCTGAAGATTTCAAAGAAAGGCAACCTTTTCGCTTCATTAAAAGCCACACCAGGAGCTCAACTCAACACACAGTTCGACATATGATAGGAGATTTGACGCAATGAAGACCATTGCTTCCTAAGGAGGGAGGATTGATCCAGGTGGATATCGGTGGCCGCCCACCTCTTCCTACTAGCTCAAAACAGTCTTACGGCAATTTTGGTAAATTACTAATTTTAGCCGTTTTTTGGGTCTTGAACTTCCGGAGCCATTTTGAGGCCCTAAATGACCTTTTCTAGCGATTTGGGGGACCAAACTGATACCAACAACATTCAATTTGCCCTAATCAAAAGTTTTGAATCTTGGATAGACCTTTCCAATGGGCTACCGAGTGCCCTAAATGGAGATCGTATGCAAACGTTATGACCCTGAGAAGTTGACTGTTCAACTAACCACCTTGGGGCTACAAACTTTATGACGGTTCATCTTCTAGGGTTAGTTTTTTGGATGTTTGGGATTCTTTCCCTCATGCTTATGATAAATAGGCCCTTTTCCCTCTCTTTGTAATCGTCTTGGCATGAATGAGCATAGCAGCCACATCTCTTCTCAGAGATAGCTACCACCATTCCATCTATTGTATTTTATAGTCTGTTCTATTTACGCTATTTAATAGAATGTGTGTTTACTTTATCAGTGTGTTCTTTGCAATATACCTCTGTATATGCTATCTTATTCCGTTCATAGATAAATATAGATCAGTGGTATTAGAGCAATCTGCTCTTTGATTGTTTCTTGGTGCATGTTCCCGACAAGGTCAGGATACAGAGAGTTGGGTCTTGAACTAGTTTCACCTAGGGAAGAGCACTCTCGCCACCTAAAACAGCCTGCCATGGTGGATTAAAAGAGAGGCGACGAAGCAGGAGATCCTATCAAGTTGTTTCTCAAGGAATCCCTCACGCGACAGAGGAACGAGATGATCGATAATTTCGTACAAATCATTCAACGCATGCCGACAGCGATGGATACACCTTCAACGAGCAGTCATTTCGAAGATGCAACTCCTTCCAAGGTACAAGTAAATTTTGATATCTCTTTATTTGAAGGCCATATCGATGTCAATTCTTTAGGTAAATGGTTGAATCTACTAGAAGGGTATGTCTCTGTCCACAAATTTTCCAACGGGGCCTCTTTTATAGATGTCGTCAAGGAAAAATATTACCCTGTTAGAAACTATGATGACCAATATACAAAATGGACCATTCTGCATCAGGAGAGGGACCAAACGGTGTCAAAGTACACCAACAAATTTCATACCTCATGCAAAAAGTTGGGCATCAAGGACTCCGAGCGGCACCTAGTACTGAAATATCGTAGTGGCCTACACTGGTACATATGAACAGAGATGGATTTCCTGGAAATATCTTCACTCGGATCCACTTATCGATATGCTATCAAAATCGAGCAGAAATTTCAACAAAAGAATAAGCATGACTTCAGACCTGCGCAGAAGTAGGGAAATAGAAACTTTGGCTCGCAGAACACGGGACAGGGAAAGGACAACCAATCCCAACCATAAGCGAAGAAGGGTAATGGAAAGACAAAGAAGGACATCGGGAAGTGGTGTGAGTTCCACCAAAGCCCCTAGCACAACACTGATGAATCTCACTCAAAACAGTCATTGGTGGCGGTGATCAAAGATTCAAAATCAGATCCCAGTTCTGATTTTGATTCAGAAAAAAATGTCACAGCCATAGGCAAAGGGAAGTAGATCATTGATGCAGAACCCAGTGCCGTTGTTGCCACCATGTAGATTTGACTAGAGGAAACTGAAGAGTCCGAGGTAGAGGAGCACCTTTTCCACTCACAGATGTGGGTAAAGGGAATTCCCCTACACTTTGTTGTGGACAGTGGCATCCAGAAGAACCTGATCTCAGCACAAGTCATCAAGAGATTGGAGCTACCAATAACACAACACCCACAACCATACACTATTGGATGGCTAAGCCAATGGATCTGCGTCAGTCACCAATGCCGCCTACCATATGGCATCAATCCCTTCAAAGATGAGGTATTGTGCTATGTGACCCCACTTGAAGTGTGTGATGTTCTTTTAGGATAGCCATATATGTGGAAGCATCATGCTGTATATGAATCACGTATTCACAGTGTCATTGTCACTTTGGGAGGACAACTCTATCAGATGCCAGAGCTAGTTTCACTTACCCCAACCAAGTAGGGCAGGAAGATAATCTCCCACACTGGGAAATTTTCTCTATTCGCAATGTCCACTAAAGGAGAACATCAGATCGCAAAGACATCCACAACCTCTACACATTATCCCTATGCTCAGCATAAACAAGAAGATTACAAATTCAGTGCCGCATCGCTTATTCGGGTACCTCTACAGTGCAAGGCCATGCATTCAAGGTGCTCCTCCAAAAAGAAACCATCCACACCAGTGCAGACAAAGGATACCACAACAACAAAAAATTATTGAACAACTCCAGCACGTCCAACAACAACAATTACAACCCTCTGGAGATTTCAAAGAAAGACAACCTTTTCGCTTCTGCAAATGCCGCACCAGGAGCTCAACTCAACACACAGTTCGACATATGACAGGGGATTTAACGCAATGGAGACCAGTGCTTCCTAATGAGGGAGGATTGATCCAGGTGGATATCAGTGGCTGCCCACCTCTTCCAACTGGCTCAAAACAGTCTTCCGACAATTTTGGTAAATTACTACTTTTAGCAGTTTTTTGGGTCGTGAACATCTGGAGCCGTTTTGAGGCCCTAAACGACCTTTTTTGTGGATTTGGAAGATTAAATAATAACTAAATACATGCATTTTTTCCAATCTAAAGTTTTAAATCTCAGATAGACCTTTCCAACGGGATATCGAGCGCCCTAAATGGAGATCGTTTGCAAAAGTTATGACCCCAGGAAGTTGACTGTTCAACTAACCGTCTTGGGGCCGCAAACTTTATGACAGTTCATCTTCTAGTGTTAGGTTTTTGGATGTTTGGGATTCTTTCCGTCATGCTTATTATAAATAATCCTTTCTCCCTCTCTTTGTAATCATCTTGGCATGAATGAGCATAGCGGCCACATCTCTTCTCAGACATAGCTACCACCATTCCAGCTATTGTATTTTACAGTATGTTCTATTTCCGCTAGTTAATAGAATGTTTGTTTACTATATCAATGTGTTCTTTGCAATATATCTCTATATATGATTCTGTATATGCTAGCTTATTTTATTCCTGCATAAATCCGGAGAAGTGGTATCAGAGCAATCTTCTCTATGTTTGTTTCTCGGTGCATGTCCCCGATGAGGTCAGGATACAAAGAGTTGGGTCTCGAACTAGTTTCACTTGGAGAAGATCACTCTCGCCACCCAAAATGGCCTCCCATGGAAGATGAAACGAGAGATGATGGAGCAGGAGATCCTATCAAGTTGTTGCTCGAGGAATCCCTAATTCGACAGAGGAACGAGATGATGGACAATTTCTCCCAAATCCTTCGACACATCCCAACGGCGATGGATACACCTTCAACGAGCATTCGTTTCAGAGATGCGACTCCTTTCAAGGTACAAGTTAATTTTGATATCCCTGTATTTGAAGGCCAAATCGATGCCGATGCCCTAGTTAAATGGTTGAATCTACTGGAAGGGTATTTCTCTGTCCACAAATTTTCTGATAGGGAAAATATCATCTTTGCGCTTCTAGAGGTCGTCCCCCATGTCAAAAATTGGTGGGACACTTATGGTGAGCAAAACTCATCAAACGAGTCTGGATTGTTTGAATATTCCAATCCCACTTGGGCCTCTTTTATAGATGGCATCAAGGAACAATATTACCCTGTTGGAAACTATGATGAATAGTACACAAAATGGACTATTCTGCATCAGGAGAGGGACCAAACGATGTCAGAGTACACCAACTACTTTCATGCCTCATGCACAAAGCTGGGTATCAAGGACTCCGAAAAGTACCTAGTACTGAAATATCACAGTGGCCTACACTGGTACATACTGTAACGTCCCCTTCTCCATAGAACAACAGGGAAGGAAACATTAACAACCTACCGGGCTTTTGATAAACTTAGCCCCAATATTTTTGCACATAAATAACTAACATTTTAAAACTTCTCTATGCAGATTCAATTCAATATAAACACAGCGGAATTAACAATACATATGCACACAGTTTTATCATGCATTCAACATATAAACAACAATCATTAATTAAAATGCTTGCAGGGCATAGAATTAACATCAAGAATACTTATCTCGAATTATAATGGCCCAAACGACTGGCTACGTGAGAGCAACGTTCCACCCAACCATAGACCTCTGTCCAGCCTGTATTCTTTCAGCTGAGAGATCACCCCCGAGCTGGGCTGTGTATCCACTAAGGAGGAACTAGTTGGCTCACTCACAGTCAAGGTTTCACTCAAACAGCCATGCTAAGCCAACACACGGTTGGGTTTCTCAAGCATGCAATAGGAGATGGAGGAGGATGCTAGTCCACTGAGCTCAATCCCAGAGCCACATACCCTTCAAGCTAGACTCAGCAATCCCATCCTCTATTCACACATCCACAATCGGATTTCTCACAGCTTCGTTCAGCAAATAACCCAAATCATTCAGCAAATAACCCAAATCCGTCACTCGTTTTCTGAGATGCAAAAACTGGGTTTTCCCATGGCTTTTGGGGTAGCTATTGCTCCCAAATTCGCCCCAAGGTTCCTACCAATGGATCCCCCATTGGATTTCTCTGTCCAATACCAAATCGGGACGTTTTTGGCTTCCCAAAACGTGGGTTTCCTTCAAGTCGCGATTTCTGGTTTTCTCCTTGCTGGGAGCTCGTTTTTGGGTGGGCAAAAGATGTCCCATACTTCCACAATGGAATGGGGATAAGGATGGAGCAACCCCCAAGATGTAGAGTGACTTGTGGGACAAGTCAAAAGAGCCCATACCTTCCCATACGAATTTCAGGGTTGCCCATACTCCATCAAAGTCATGGGCTGAAATCTCAACCACTTCCTTACAATTGGCATTAATGTCACCTAAGGAAGTCAATGGGTTCACATAATGACAAATGGCAACCTATGGGTCACTCCCATAGCCCCCTCACCACTCCCTAGTGGATACACGTGGCCCCTTCTCATTCGTTGCCTCCGTAGCCAGCTTTGGTATTTTATATTGCATGATGTCTAATTTACATCCTATTACAATTTCCATGGCTTAAGAGCACATGGTATCAAAATATCAAATACTTGCCCTTTAAATAAAATTCGGCTTTCACTAGCGGGGCCTTGGCCTTGAGCTCCACGCTAGGAAAACATACATCACATGTACACTGATTTACATTAAAGGCTCATATATCCTAAGGGTCGAATTGGGGGTATTACACATACGAACATAGATGGATTTCCTAGAAATCTCTTCACTCGGATCCACCTATCGATATGCTGTCAAAATCGAGTAGAAATTTCAGCAAAAGAATAAGCATGACTTCGAACCTGCGTAGAAGTAGGGAAAGGGAAACTCTAGCTCACAGAACGCAGGACAGGGAAAGGACAACTAGTCCCAACCACAAGCGAAGAAGGGTAATGAAAAGACAAAGAAGGGCACTGGGATGTGGTGCGAGTTCCATAAAATCCATTGGCACAACACTGATGAATGTCGCTCAAAACAGTCATTGGTGGCAGAGATCAAAGATTCAAAATTAGATCCCAGTTCTGATTCTGATTCAGAACAAAATGTCACAGCCACATGCAAAGGGAAGCAGATCATTGATGCAGAACCTAGTGTCGTTGTTGCCACCACGCAGATTCGACCTGAGGAAACTGAAGAGTCCGAGGCAGAGGAGCTCCTTTTCCACTCACAGATGTGGGTAAAGGGAATTCCCCTACACCTTGTTGTGGATAGCGATAGCCAGAAGAACCTGATCTCAGCACAAGTCATCAAGAGATTGGAGCTACCAATAACACAACACCCACAACCATACACCATTGGATGGCTAAGCCAATGATGAGGGATCTGCGTCAGTCACCAATGCCACCTACCATATGGCATCAAGCCCTTCAAAGATGAGGTATTGTGCTATGTGACCCCACTTGAAGTGTGTGATGTTCTTTTAGGACAGCCATATATGTGGAAGCATCATGCTGTATATGAATCATGACCTCGCAGTGTCATTGTCACTTTTGGAGGACAACTCTATCAGATACCAGAGACAGTTTCACTTACCCCAACCAAGTAGGGCAGGACGATAATCTCCCACACTGGGAAATTTTCGCTATTCACAATTGTCCACTAAAGGAGAACATCATATTGCAGAGACATCCACAACCTCTGCACATTATCCCTATGCTCAGCATAAACAAGAAGAACAGAAATTCAGTGCCGCATCGCCTATTCGGGTACCTCTACAGTGCAAGGCCATGCATTCAAGGTGCTCCTCCAAAAAGAAACCATCCACACCACTGCAAACCAAGGATACCACAACAACAACAAATTATTGAACAACTCTAGCACGTCCAACAAACAACAATTACAACCCTCTGAAGATTTCAAAGAAAGACAACCTTTTCACTTCAGCAAATGCCGCACCAGGAGCTCAACTCAACACACAGTTCGACATATGACAGGGGATTTAACGCAATGGATACCAGTGCTTCCTAATGAGGGAGGATTGATCCAGGTGGATATCGGTGGCCACCCACCTCTTCCAACTGGCTCAAAATAGTCTTCCGGCAATTTTGGTAAATTACTACTTTTAGCAACTTTTCGGGTCGTGAACATCCAGAGCTGTTTTGAGGCCGTAAACGACCTTCTTGTGGATTTGGAAGACAAAATACTAATTAAAGCCATGCATTTTCCCCAATCAAAAGTTTTAAATCTCGGATAGACCGTTCCAACGGGCTATCGAGCGCCCTAAATGGAGATCGTTGGCAAAAGTTATGACCCCAGGAAGTTGACTGTTCAACTAACCACCTTGGGGCCGCAAACTTTATGAGAGTTCATCTTCTAGTGTTAGGTTTTTGGATGTTTGGGATTCTTTCCCTCATGATTATGATAAATAAGCCTTTTGCCCTCTCTTTGTAATCATCTTGGCATGAATGAGCATAGTGGCCACATCTCTTCTCAGAGAGAGCTACCACCATTCCAGTTATCGTATTTTACAGTCTGTTCTATTTCCGCTATTTAATAGAATGTGTGTTTACTGTATCAATGTGTTCTTTGCAATATATCTCTATATATGATTATGTATATGCTATCTTATTTTATTCCTGCATAAATCCAGATTAGTGGTATCAGAGCAATCTTCTCTATGTTTGTTTCTCGGTGCATGTCCCCGACGAGGTCAGGATATAAAGAGTTGGGTCTCGAACTAGTTTCACTTGGAGAAGATCACTCTCACCACCCCAAATGGCCTCCCATGGTGGATTAAAAGAGAGACAATGGAGCAGGAGATCCTATCAAGCTATTGCTCGAGGAATCTCTCGTTCGACAGAGGAACGAGATAATGGATAATTTCGCCCAAATCCTTCGACGCATGCCGACGGCGATGGATACACCTTCAACGAGCAGTCATTTAGGAGATGCGACTCCTTTCAAGGTACAAGTTAATTTTGATATCCCTTTATTTGAAGGCTAGATCGATGACGATGCCCTAGTTAAATGGTTGAATCTACTAGAAGGGTATTTCTCTGTCCACAAATTTTTCGACAGGGAAAATATCATCTTTGCACTTCTAGAGGCCGTCCCCCATGTCAAAAATTGGTGAGAAACTTACGGTAAGCAAAACTCATCAAACGAGTCTGGATTGTTTGAATATTCCAATCCCACTTGGGCCTCTTTTATAGATGGCATCAAGGAACATTATTGCCCCATTGGAAACTATGATGACCAGTACACAAAATGGACTATTCTGTGTCAGGAGAGGGACCAAATGGTGTCAGAGTACACCAACAACTTTCATGCCTTGCTCACAAAGCTGGGTATCAAGGACTCCAAACGGTACCTAGTACTGAAATATCGCAGTGACCTACACCGGTACATACGAACATAGATGGATTTCCTGGAAACCTCTTCACTCAAATCCACCTATTTATATGCTGTCAAATTCGAGCAGAAATTTCGACAAAAGAATAAGCGTGACTTAGGACCTGCGTAGAAGTAGGGAAAGGGAAAATCTGGCTCGCAGAACACAGGACAGGGAAAGGATAACTAGTCCCAACCACAAGCGAAGAAGGGTAATGCAAAGACAAAGAAGGACACTGGGAAGTGGTGTGAGTTCCACAAAAGCCACTGGCACAACACTGATGAATGTTGCTAAAAACAGTCATTGGTGGCGGAGATCAAAGATTCAGAATCAGATCTCAGTTCTGATTCTGATTCAGATCCCAATGTCACAGCCACAGGCAAAGGGAAGTAGATCATTGATGCAAAACCCAGTGCCATTTTTTCCACCACACAGATTCAATCAGAGGAACCTGAAGAGTTGGAGGCAGAGGAGCGCCTTTTCCACTTACATATGTTGGTAAAGGGAATTCCCCTACACTTTGTTGTGGACAACGACAGCCAGAAGAACCTAATCTCAGCAAAAATCATCAAGAGATTGGAGCTACCAATAACACCACACCCACAACCATACACCACTGGATGGCTAAGCCAAGGACAAGCGATCCGCTTCAATCACCAATGCCGCCTACCATATGGCATCAAGCCCTTCAAAGATGAGGTATTGTGTGATGTGGCCCCACTTGAAGTGTGTGATGTTCCTTTAGGACAACCATATATGTGGAAGCATCATGCTGTATATAAATCACGAGCTCACAGTGTCATTGTCACTTCGGGAGGACAACTCTATCGGATACCAGAGACAGTTTCACCTACCCCAACCAAGCAGGGCAGGAAGATAATCTCCCACACTGGGAAATTTTCCCTATTTGCAATGTCCAGTAAAGGAGAACATCAGATCGCAGAGACATCCACAACCTCTGCACATTATCCCTCTACTCAGCATAAACAAAAGAACACAATGCAGTGCCGCATCACCTATTCGGGTACCTCTGCAGTGCAAGGCCACGCATTCAAGGTGCTCCTCCAATAAGAAACCGTCCACACCAGTGGAGACCAAGGATACCACAACAACCAAAACTGTTGAACAACTCCAGCGTGTCCAACAACAACAATTACAACCCTCTGAAGATTTCAAAGAAAGGCAACATTTTCGCTTCCACAAATGTCGCACCAGGATCTCAACTCAACACACAGTTCGACATATGATAGGGGATTTGACGCAATGGATACCATTGCTTCCTAAGAAGGGAGGATTGATCTAGGTGGATATCGGTGGCCGCCACCTCTTCCAACTAGCTCAAAACAGTCTTCCGGTAATTTTGGTAAATTACTATTTTTAGCAGTTTTTTAGGTCCTGAACTTCCAAAGCCATTTTGAGGCCCATTCGAAATTTGTATTTCTCGGATAGACCTTTTGAATGGGCTACCGAGTGCCCTAAATGGAGATCGTATGAAAAAGTTATGACCCCGGGAAGTTGTTTGTTCAACTAACCACCTTGGGGCCGCAAAATTTGTGACGGTTCATCTTCTAGTGTTAGGTTTTTGGATGTTTGAGATTCTTTCCCTCATGCTTATGATAAATAGGCCTTTCAACCTCTCTTTGTAATCATCTTGGCACGAATGAGCATAGCAGCCACATCTCTTCTCAGAGATAGCTACCAGCATTCAAGCTATTGTATTTTAAAGTTTGTTCTATTTCCGCTATTTTATAGAATTTGTGTTTACTGTATCAGTGTGTTCTTTGCCATATATCTCTGTATATGATTCTATATATGCTATCTTATTTCGTTCCTGCATAAATACGGATCATTGGTATCAAAGTAATCTGCTCTTTGATTGTTTCTCGATGCATGTCCCCGACGCGGTCAGGATACAGACAGTTGGGTCTCGAACTAGTTTCACTGGTGGAAGATGACTCTCGCTGCCCCAAACAGCCTCCCATGGAAGATGAAAAGAGATATGGTGGAGCAAGAGATCCTATCAAGTTGTTGCTCGAGGAAGCCCTCATGCAACAGAGGAACGAGATGATGGATACGGCTTCAACGAGTAGTCGTTTCGGAGATGCGACTCCTTTCAAGGTACAAGTTAATTTTTATATCCCTTTATTTGAAGGCCAGATGGATGTCGATGCCCTAGATAAATGGTTGAATAAACTAGAAGGGTATTTCTTTGTCCACAAATTTTTCGACAGGCAAAACATCATCTTTGTGCTCCTCAAGGCCGTCCCCCATGTCAAAAACTGGTGGGAAACTTATTGTGAGCAAAACTCATCAGACGAGTCTGGATTTTTTTAATATTCCAATCCCACCTGGGCCTCTTTTATAGATGCTTTCAAGGAACAATATTACCCTATTGGAAACTATGATGACCAGTACACAAAATGGACCATTCTGCGTCAAAAGAGGGACCAAACGGTGTCGAAGTACACCAACAACGTTTACACCTCGCGCACAAAGCTAGGCATCAAGGACTCCGAGCAGCACCTACTACTGAAATATCGTAGTGGCCTACAGCTGTACATATGAACAAAGATGGATTTCCTAGAAATATCTTAACTCGGATCCGCCTATCGATATGTTGTCAAAATCGAGAAGAAATTTCAGCAAAAGAAAAAGCGTGACTTCGGACCTACGTAGAAGCATGGAAAGGGAAACTGGCTCGCAAAACATGGGATAGGGAAAGTACAACCATTCCAAACCACAAGCGAAGAAGGGTAATGGAAAGACAAAGAAGGACACCGGGAAGTGGTGCGAGTTCCACAAAAGCCCCTGGCACAACACTGACGAATGTCGCGCAAAACAGTCATTGGTGGCGGAGATCAAATATTCAGAATCAGACCTCAGTTCCGATTCTGATTCAGAACCCAATGTCACAACCGCACGAAAAGGGAAGCAGATCATTGATGCAGAACCCAATGTCATTGTTGCCACCATGCAGATTCAACCAGAGGAACTTGAAGAGTTGGAGGCAGAGGAGCGCCTTTTAAACTCACAGATGTGGGTAAAGGGAATTCCCCTGCACTTTGTTGTGGATAGCGGTAGCTAGAAGAATCTGATCTCAATAGAACTAATCAAGAGATTGGAGCTACCAATAACACAACACCCACAACCATACACCATTGGATGGCTAAGCCAAGGACGAGTGATCCATGTCAGTCACCAATGTCGCCTAACATATGGCATCAAGCCCTTCAAACATGAGGTATTATGTGATGTGGCCCCACTTGAAGTGTGTGATGTTCTTTTAGGACAGCCATATATGTGGAAGCATCATAACGTATATGAATCTAACCTCGCAGTTTCATTGTCACTTTGGGAGGACAACTCTATCGAATACTAGAGACAGTTTCACCTACCCCAACCAAGCAGGGCAGGAAGATAATCTCCCACACTGCGAAATTTTCCTTATTCACAATGTACACTAAAGGAGAACATCAGATCACAGATACATCGACAACCTAGGCACATTATCCCTCTACTCAACGTAAACAAGAAGAACACAAATTCAGTGCCGCATCGCCTATTCGGGTACCTCTACAGTGCAAGGCCACGCATTCAAGGTGCTCCTCCAAAAAGAAACCATCCACACCAATGCAAACCAAGGATACCACAACAACCAAAACTGTTGAACAGCTCCAGCACATCCAACAACAACAATTACAACCCTCTCAAGATTTCAAAGAAAGGCAACCTTTTCGCTTCAGCAAAAGCCACACCAGGAGCTCAATGCAACACACAGTTCGACATATGATAGGGTATTTGATGCAATGGAGACCATTTCTTCCTAAGGAGGGAGGATTGATCCAAGTGGATATCGGTTTCCTCCCACCTCTTCCAACTAGCTCAAAATAGTCTTCCGACAATTTTGGTAAATTACTATTTTTAGCAGTTTTTCGGGTCCTGAACTTCCAGAGCCATTTTGAGGCCCTAAACGACCTTTTTTGGAAATATGGGGTAAAAACTAGTGCTAAGGGCATGCATTTGGCCCCATTTAAAACTTGTAAATCTTGGATAGACCTTTCCAATGGGCTACCGAGCACCCTAAACGGATATCGTATGCAAAAGTTATGACCCCGAGAAGTTGACTATTCAAGTAACCACCTTGGGGCCGCAAACTTTACGACAATTCATGTTCTAGGGTTAGGTTTTTGGATGTTTCGGATTCTTTCCCTCATGCCTATGATAAATAATCCTTTCGCCCTCTCTTTGTAATCATCTTGGCACGAATGAGCATAATGCCCAGATCTCTTCTTAGAGATAGCTACCACCATTCCAGCTATTGTATTTTACAGTCTGTTCTATTTCCGCTATTTAATATAATGTGTGTTTACTGTATGAGTGTCTTCTTTGCAATATATCTCTGTATATGATTATGTTTCTGCTATCTTATTTCATTCTTGCATAAATCCAGATTAGTGGTATCAGAGCAGCCTTCTCTTTGATTGTTTCTCGGTGCATGTCCCCGATGAGGTCAGGATACAGAGAATTGGGTCTTGAACTAGTTTCACTTGGGGAAGATCACTCTCACCACCCGAAACGACCTCCTATGGAAGATCAAAAGAGAGACGACGGAGCAAGAGATCCTATCAAGTTGTTGCTCAAGGAAGCCCTCGCGTGACAGAGGAACGAGATGATGGATAATTTCACCCAAATCCTTCGACTCATGTCGACGACGATGGATACACCTTCAACGAGCAGTCGTTTCGGAGATGTGACTCCTTTCAAGGTACAAGTTAATATTGATATCCCTTTATTTTAAGGCCAGATCGATGTTGATGCCCTAGATAAATGCTTGAACATACTAGAAGGGTATTTCTCTGTCCATAAATTTTTCGACAGGGAAAAGATCATCTTTGCGCTCGTCAAGGCCCTCCCCCATGTGAAAAATTGGTGGGAAACTTATTGTGAGCAAAACTCATCAGACGAGTCTGGACTGTTTGAATATTCCAATCCCACCATGGCCTCTTTTATAGATGTCGCAAAGGAACAATATTACCGTGTTGAAAACTATGATGAACGGTACACAAAAGAGACCATTCTGCGTCAAGACAGGGACCAAACGGTGTCGGAGTACACCAACAACTTTTATACCTCGCGCAAAAAGCTGGGTATCAAGGACACCGAGCGGCACCTAGTACTGAAATATCGCAGTGGCCTACAGTGGCACATACGAACAGAGATGGATTTCCTAGAAATATCTTCACTCGGATTTGCCTATCGATATGCTGTCAAAATCGAGCAAATATTTCAGCAAAATAACAAGCGTGACTTCGGACCTGCGCAGAAGCAGGGAAAGGACAACCAGTCCCAACCACAAGTGAAGAAGGTTAATGGAAAGAAAAGAAGGACACCGGGAAGTGGTGCGAGTTCCACAAAATCCCCTGGCACAACCCTAATGAATGTTGATCAAAACAGTCATTGGTGGCGGAGATCAAAGATTCAGAATCAGATCCCAGTTCTGAGTCTGATTCAGAACCCAATGTCACAGACGTAGGCAAAGGGAACCAGATCATTGATGCAGAACCCAGTTCCATTGTTGCCACCATGCAGATTCAACCATAGGAACGTGAAGAGTCGGAGGCAGAGGAGATCCTTTTCCACTCACAGATGTGGGTAAAGGAAATTCCCCTACACTTTGTTGTGGCTAGGGGTAGCCAGAAGAACCTGATCTCAGCGTAAGTCATCAAGAGATTGGAGCTACCAATAACACAACACCCACAACCATACACCATTGGATGGCTAAGCCAAGGACGAAGGATCCGCGTTAGTCACCAATGCCGCCTACCATATGGCATCAACCCCTTCAAAGATGAGGTATTGTGTGATGTGGCCCCACTTGAAGTGTGTGATGTTCTTTTAGGACAGCCATATATGTGGAAGCGTCATGCTGTATATGAATCACAACCTCGCAGTGTCATTGTCACTTTGGGAGGACAACTCTATCGGATACCAGAGATAGTTTCACCTACCCCAACCAAACAGGGCAGGAAGATAATCTCCCACACTGGGAAATTTTCCCTATTCGCAATGTCCACTAAAGGAGAACATCAGATCGTAGAGACATCCACAACCTCTGCACATTATCCCTCTACTCAACATAAACAAGAAGAACACAAATTTCAGTGTCACATCGCCTATTGGAGTACCTCTACAGTGCAAGGCCACGCATTCAAGGTGCTCCTCCAAAAAGAAACCATCCACACCAGTGCAGACCAAGGATACCACAACAACTAAAAATTTTAAATAGCTCCAGCGCGTCCAACAACAACAATTACAACCCTCTGAAGATTTCAAAGAAATGCAACCTTTTTGCTTCAGCAAATGGCGCACAAGGAGCTCAACTCAACACACAGTTCGACATAGGATAGGGGATTTGATGCAATGGAGACCATTTATTCCTAGCGAGGGAGGATTAATCCAGGTGGATATCGGATATACCTTTCCAACGGGCTACCGAGCGCCCTAAACAGAGATCGTATGCAAACGTTATGACCCTGAGAAGTTAATTGTTCAACTAACCACCCTGGGGCCGCAAACTTTATGACGGATCATCTTCTAGGGTTAGGTTTTTGAATGTTCGGGGTTCTTTCCCTCATTCTTATGATAAATAGGTCTTTCGGCCTCTCTTTGTAATCATCTTGGCACGAATGAGAATAGCGGCCACATCTCTTCTTAGAGATAGCTACCACCATTCCAACTATTCTATTTTACAGTTTGTTCTATTTCCGCTATTTAATAGAATGTGTGTTTGTTGTATTAGTGTGTTGTTTGCAATATATATCTCTATATGATTTTGTATATGCTATCTTATTTCGTTCCTGCATAATTCAAGAACAGTGGTATTAGAGCAATCTACTATTTGATTGTTTCTCTGTGCATGTCCCCGACGAGGTCAGGATACAGAGAGTTGGGTCTCGAACTAGTTACAATTGGGGAAGATCACTATCGCCACCCCAAACGGCCTGCCATGGTGGATGAAAAGAGAGACGATGGAGTAGGGGATCCTATCAAGTTGTTGATTGAGGAAGCCCTCGCATGATAGAGGAATGAGATGATGGATAATTTCGCCCAAATCCTTTGATGCATGCCGACAACGATGGATACACATTCAACGATCACTCGTTTAAGAGATACGACTCCTTTCAAGGTACAAGTTAATTTTGATATCCCTTTATTTGAAAAACAGGTCAAAGCCAATGCCATAGATAAATGGTTGAATCTAATACAAGTGTATTTCTCTGTCCACAAATTTTGCAACAGGGAAAATATCATCTTTGCACTCCTCAAGGCCATCCCCCATGTCAAAAATTGGTGGGAAACGTATTGTGAGCAAAACTTATCAGACGAGTCTGCATTGTTTGAATATTCCAATCCCACTTGGGCCTCTTTTATAGATGTCGTCAAGGAACAATATTACCTTGTTGGAAACTATGATGAGCAGCACACAAAATGGACCATTTTGCATCAGGGGAGGGACCAAACGGTGTCGGACTACACCAACGACTTTCATACCTCGCGCACAAAGCTGGGTATCAAGGACTCTGAGTGGCACCTAGTACTGAAATATCGCAGTGGCCTACACCGGTACATAGGAATAGAGATGGATTTCCTTGAAATCTCTTCACTTGGATCCGCCTATCGATATGCTGTCAAAATCGAGCAACAATTTCAACAAAAGAACAAGCGTGACTTCGGACTTGCAAAGAAGCAGGGAAAGGGAAACTCTGGATCTCAAAACATGGGACAGGAAAAGGACAACCAGTCCCAACCACAAGCAAAGAAGGGTAATGGAAAGACAAAGAAGGACACAAGGAAGTGGTGCGAGTTACACAAAATCCTCTGGCACAACACCAATTGATGTCGCTCAAAATAGTCATTGTTGGTGGAGATCAAAGATTTAGAATCAGATCCCAGTTCCGATTCTGATTCAAAACCCAATGTCATAGCTGTAGGAAAAGGGAAGTAAATCCTTGGTGCAGAACCCAGTGTCGTTGTTTCCACCACGCAGATTCAACCAGAGGAACCTGAAGAGTCGGAGGCAGACGAGCGCCTTTTCCACTCATAGATGTGGGTAAAGGGACTTCCCCTACACTGTGTTGTGGACAGCGGCAACTAGAAGAACCTGTTCTCAGCAGAAGTCATCACGATATTGGAGCTACTAATAAGACCACACCCAAAACCATACACCATTGGATGGATAAGCCAAGGACGATGGATCCATGTCAGTCACCAATGCCGCCTACCATATCGCATCAAACCCTTAAAAGATGAGGTATTGTGTGATGTGTCCCCACTTGAAGTGTGTGATGTTCTTTTAGGAAAGACATATATTTGGAAGCGTCATGCTGTATATAAATCACAACCTCGCAGTGTCATTGTCACTTTGGGAGGACAACTCTATCGGATACCAGAGATAGTTTCACCTACCCCAACCAAGCAGGGCATGAATATAATCTCCCACACTGGAAAATTTTCCCTATTTGCAATGTCTACTAAAGGAGAACATCAGATCGTAGAGACATCCACAACCTCTGCACATTATCCCTCTACTCGGCATAAACAAGAACACAAATTCAGTGTCGCATCGCCTATTCGGGTACCTCTAAAGTGCAAGTGCACACTTTCAAGGTGCTCTTCCAAAAAGAAACCATCCACAACAGTAGAAACCAAGGATACCACAACAACCAAAATTGTTGAACAGCTCTAGCGCTTTCAACAACAATAATTACAACCCTTTGAAGATTTCAAAGAAATGGAACCTTTTCGCTTCAGCAAATGCCGCACCAGGAGCTCAACTCAACACACAATTTGACATATGATAGGGGATTTGATGCAATGGAGACCATTACTTCCTAAGCATGGAGGATTGATCCAGGTGGATATCGGTGGCCACCCACCTCTTCCAACTGGCTCAGAACAGTCTTCCGACAATTTTGGTAAATTACTATTTTAAGCAGTTTTTCGGGTCCTAAACTTTTGGGAAGTTGATTATTCAACTAACCACCTTGGGGCAGCAAACTTTATGACGATTCATCTTCTAGGGTTAGGTTTTTGTATGTTTGGGATTCTTTCCCTCATGCTTATGATAAATTGGCCTTTCGGCCTCTCTTTGTAATCATCTTGGCACGAATGAGCATAGCGCCCACAGCTCTTCTCAGAGATAGCTACCACCATTCCAGCTATTGTATTTTAAAGTCTGTTCTATTTCCGCTATTTAATAGAAGTTGTGTTTACTGTATCAGTGTGTTCTTTGCAATATATCTCTGTATATGATTCTATATATGCTATCTTATTTCATTCCTGCATAAATATGGATCAATGGTATCAAAGCAATCTGCTCTTTGATTGTTTCTCTGTGCATTTCCATGATGAGGTCAGCATACAGAGAGTTGGGTCTCAAACTAGTTTCACTTGTGGAAGATCACTCTCGTCGCCCGAAACGGCCTCCCATGGCAAATGAAAAGATACACGACGGAGTAGGAGATCCGATCAAGTTGTTGCTCGAGGAAGCCCTCGCGCGACAGAGGAACGAGATGATGGATAATTTCGCCCAAATCCTTCGATATATGCCAACGGCGATGGATAGACCTTCAACGAGTAGTTGTTTCGAAGATGCAACTCTTTTCAACGTACAAGTTAATTTTGATATCCCTTTATTTGAAGCCCAAATCGATGTCGATGCCCTAGATAAATGGTTAAATCTACTAGAAGGGTATTTCTCTGTCCACAAATTGTCCGACAGGGAAAAGATCATCTTTGCGCTCCTCAAGGTCGTCCCCCATGTCAAAAATTGTTGGGAAACTTATTGTGAGAAAAACTTATCATACAAGTCTTGATTGTTTAAACATTCCAATCCCACTTGGGCCTCTTTTATAGATGTCGTCAAGGAACAATATTACCCTGTTGCAAACTATGATGGCCAGTACACAAAATGGACCATTCTACATCAGGAGAGGGACCAAACAGTGTCGGAGTACACCAACAACTTTCATACCTCGCGCATAAATCTGGTTATCAAGGACTCTGAACGGAACCTAGTACTGAAATATAAGAGTGGCCTACACCAATACATACGAACGAAGATGGATTTCCTAAAAATCTCTTCACTCTGATCCTCCTATCGATATGCTGTCAAAATCGAGCAGAAATTTCAGCAAAAGAACAAGGGTGACTTCGGACCTGCGCAGAAGCAGGCAAAGGGAAACTATGGATCACAGAACACGGGATAGGGAAAGGGAAACTAGTCCCAACCACAAGTGAAGAAGGGCAATGGAAAGACAAAGAAGGACACCGGGAAGTGGTGCGAGTTCCACAAAAGCCCCTTGCACAACACTGATGAATGTCACTCAAAACAGTCATTGGTGGCGGAGATCAAAGATTCAGAATCAGATCCTAGTTCCGATTCTGATTTAGAACCCAATGTCACAGCCACAGGCAAAGGGAAGCAGATCATTGATGCAAAAACTAGTGTCGTTGTTTCCACCACGCAGATTCAACCAGAGGAACATGAAGAGTCGGAGGAAGAGGAACACCTTTTCCACTCACAGATGTGGGTAAAGGGAATTCCCCTACACTTTGTTTTGGACAACGGCAGCTAGAAGAACATGATCTCAGGTGAATTCATCAAGATATTGGAGCTACCAATAACACCACACCCACAACCATACACCATTGGATGGCTAAGCCAAGGATGAGGGATCTGCGTCAGTCACAAATTCCACCTACCATATGGCATCAAGCCCTTCAAAGATGAGGTATTGTGTGATGTGTCCCCACTTGAAGTGTGTGATGTTCTTTTATTACAACCATATATGTGGAAGCATCATGTTGTATATGAATCACGACCTCCCAGTGTCATTGTCACTTTGGGAGGACAACTCTATCGGATACCAGAGACAGTTTCACCTACCCCAACGAAGAAGGGCAGGAAGCTAATCTCCCACACTCGGAAATTTTCCCTATTTGCAATGTCCACTAAAGGAGAACATCAGATCGCAGAGACATCCACAACCTCTACACATTATCCCTCTACTCAGCATAAACAAGAAGAACACAAATTCAGTGTTGCATCGCCTATTCGGGTACCTCTACAGTGCAAGGCCATGCATTAAAGGTGCTCCTCCAAAAAGAAACCATCCACACCAGTCCAAACCAAGTATACCACAACAACCAAAACTGTTGAAGAGCTCCAGCGCATCCAACAACAACAGCTACACCCCTCTGAAGATTTCAAAAAAAGGCAACCTTTTCGCTTCAACAAATGCCGCACCAGGAGCTCAATTCAACACACAATTCGACATATGATAGGGGATTCGACGCAATGGAGACCATTGCCTCCTAAGGAGGGAGGATTGATCCAGGTGGATATCAGTGGTCGCCCGCGTCTTCCAACTAGCTCAAAATAGTGTTCCAACAATTCTGGTAAATTACTATTTTTAGCAGTTTTTCGGATCCTAAACTTCTGGAGCCGTTTTGAGGCCCTAAACGACCTTTTTTGGCGATTTGGAGAGGCAAATGGTTGCCGATGGCATGCATTTGGCCCCATTCGGAAGTTCTAATTCTCGGATAAACCTTTCCAATGGGCTACCGAGCGCCCTAAATGGAGATCGTTTGCAAACTTTATGACCCCGGGAAGTTGACTGTTCAACTAACCACCTTGGGGCCGCAAACTTTATGGCAGTTCATCTTCTAGGGTTAGGATTTTGGATATTTGGGATTCTTTCTATCATGCTTATGATAAATAGTCCTTTTGTCCTTTCTTTGTAATCATCTTGGCACGAATGAGCATAGTGGCCACATCTCTTCTCAGAGAGAGCTACCACCATTCCAGCTATTGTATTTTACAGTCTGTTCTATTTCCGCTATTTAATAGAATGTGTGTTTACTGTATCAGTGTGCTCTTTGAAATATATCTTTCTATATGATTTTGTATATGCTACCTTATTTCGTTCCTACATAAATCCGGATCAGTGGTATCAGAGCAATCTTCTCTTTGATTGTTTCTCAGTGCATGTCCCCGACGAGGTCGGGATACAAAGAGTTGGGTCTCGAACTAGTTTCACTTGGGGAAGATCACTCTCGCCGCCCCAAATGGCCTCCCATGGTAGATGAAAAGAGAGATGACGGAGCAGGTGATCTTATCATGTTGTTGCTCGGGGAAGCCCTCGCGCGACAGAGGAATGAGATGATGGATAATTTCGCCCAAATCCTCGACACATGCCGATGTTGATGGATGCACATTCAACGAGCAGTCATTTCGGAGACACGACTCCTTTCAAGGTACAAGTTAATTTTGATATCCCTTTATTTGAAGGCCATTTCTATGTCCAAAAATGTTTCGACACGTAAAATATCATCTTTGCGCTCCTCAAGGCCGTCCCCCATGTCAAAAATTGGCGAGAAAATTATTGTGAGCAAAACTCATCAGACAAGTCTGGATTGTTTGAATATTCGAATACCACTTGGGCCTCTTTTATAGATGTCATCGAGTAACAATATTACCCGGTTGGAAACTATCATGACTAGTACACAAAATGGACAATTCTGCGTCAGGAGAGGGACCAAATGGTGTCGGAGTACACCAACAACTTTCATACCTCGCGCACAAAGCTGGGTATCAAGGACTCCGAGTGGCACCTAGTACAGAAATATCGCAATGGCCTACACTCGTATATATGAACAGAGATGGATTTCCTGGAAATCTCTTCACTCGAACACACAGTTCGACATATGATAGGTGATTTGACGCAATGGAGACCATTGCTTCCTAAGGAGGGAGGATTGATCTAGGTTCATATCGGTGGCCTCCAACCTCTTCCAACTGGCTCAAAACAGTCTTCCGACAATTTTGGTAAATTACTATTTTTAGCAGTTTTTCGGGTCCTGAACTTCCAGAGTTGTTTTGAGGCCCTAAACAACCTTTTTTGGCGATTTGGGTCGCCAAACGGTTGCCAACGGCATGCTTTGGCCTTATTGTAAAGTTGTAACTCTTTCATATACCTTTCCAATGGGCTACCGATCGCCCTAAATGAAGATCGTATGCAAATGTTATGACTCTGGGAAGTTGACTGTTCAACTAACCACCTTGGGGCCGCAAACTTTATGACGTTTCATCTTTTAGAATTAGGTTTTTGAATGTTTGGGATTCTTTCCCTCATGCTTTTGATAAATAGGCCTTTCGGCCTCTCTTTGTAATCATCCTGGCACGAATGAGCATAGAGGCCACATCTCTTCTCAGAGATAGCTACCACCATTCCAACTATTGTATTTTACAGTTTATATTATTTCCTCTATTTAATAGAATGTGTGTTTACTGTATAAGTGTGTTCTTCGCAATATATCTCTGTATATGATTCTGTATATGCTATCTTATTTCATTACTGCATAAATCCATATCAGTGGTATCATAACTATCTTCTCTTCGATTGTTTCTCGGTGCATGTCCTCGATGAGGTCAGGATACAGAGAGTTGGGTCTCGAACTAGTTTCACATGGGGAAGATCACTCTTGCTGCCCCAAACGGCCTCCCATAGCGGATGAAAAGAGAGATGACGGAGCAGGATATCCTATCAAGTTTTTTATCAAGGAATCCCTCGCGCGATAGAGAAACAAGATGATGGATAATTTCACCCAAATCCTTCGACTCATGCCCATGGCGATGGATACAACTTCAACGAGCAGTTGTTTTGGAGATGCGACTCCTTTCAAGGTACAAGTTAATTTTGATATCCCTTTATTTGAAGGCCAGGTCAATGCCGATGCCCTAGATAAATGGTTGAATCTAATAGAAGGGTATTTCTTTGTCCACAAATTTTTTGACAGGGAAAAGATCATCTTTGCGCTCCTCAAGGCCGTCCCCCATGTCAAAAATTGGTGGGAAACTTATTGTAAGCAAAACTCATCAGATGAGTCTGGATTGCTTGAATATTCCAATCCCACTTGGGCGTATTTTACAGATGCTGTCGAGGAACAATATTACCCTATTGGAAACTGTGATGACCAGTACACAAAATGGACCATTCTGCTTAAGGAGAGGGACCAAATGGTGTCGGAGTACACCAACAACTTTCATACCTCGCGCACAAAGCTGGGTATCAAGGACTCCGAGGGGCACCTAGTACTGAAATATCGCTTTGGCTTACACCAGTACATATGAACAAATATGGATTTCCTAGAAATCTCTTCACTCAGATCCACCGATCGATATGCTGTCAAAATCGAGCAGAAATTTCTGTAAAAGAACAACCGTCACTTCAGACCTGCGCAGAAGCAGGTAAAGGGAAACTCTGGCTCGCTGAACGCGGGACAGGGAAAGGACAACCAGTGCCAACCACGAACGAAGAAGGGTAATGCAAAGAAAAAGAAGGACACCGGGAAGTGGTGCGAGTTCAACAAAACCCATTGGCACAACACTAATGAATGTCGCTCAAAACCGTCATTGGTGGTGGAGATCAAATATTTAGAATCAGATCCCAGTTCTGATTGTAATTCAGAACCCAATCTCATAGCCGCAGGAAAATGGAAGCAAATCATTGATCCAGAACCCAATGTCGTTGTTGCCACCATGTAGATTCAACCAGAGGAACCTGAAGAGTCAGAGGCAGAGGATCACCTTTTCTACTCACAGATGTGGGTAAAGGGAATTCCCCTACACTTTTTTGTGGACAGCGACAACTAGGAGAACCTGATCTCAACAGAAGTCATCAAGAGATTAGAGCTACAAATAACACCACACCCACAACCATACACCATTGGATGGCTAAGCCAAGGAAGAGGGATCTGCGTCGGTCACCAATGCCACCTACCATATGGCATCAATCCCTTCAAATATGAGGTATTGTGTGATGTGCCCCACTTGAAGTGTGTGATGTTCTTTTAGGATAGCCATGTATGTGGAAGCGTCATGCTGTATATGAATCACGACCTCGCAGTGTCATTGTCACTTTGGGAGGACAACTCTATCGGATACCAGAGGCAGTTTCACCTACCCCAACCAAGCAGGGTAGGAAGATAATCTCCCACACAGGGATATCTTCCCTATTCGCAATGTCCATTAAAGGAGAACATCAGATCACAGAGACATCCACAACATCTGCACATTATCCCTCTGCTTAGCATAAACAAGAAGAAAACAAATTCAGTGCCGCATCGCCTATTCGGGTACCTCTAAAGTGCAAGGCCACTTATTCAAGGTGCTCCTCCAAAAAGAAACCATCCACACTAGTGCAGACCAAGGATACCACAACAACCAAAACTTTTGAGTAGCTTCAGCGTGTCCAACACAAACAATTACAACCCTCTGAAGATTTCAAAGAAAGGCAACCTTTTCGTTTCAGCAAATGCCGCACCAGGAGCTCAACTCAACACACAGTTCGAGATATGATAGGGGATTTGACGCAATGGAGACCATTTCTTCCTAAGGAGGGAGGATTGATCCAGGTGGATATCGGTGGCCGCCCACCTCTTCCAACTGACTCAAAACAGTCTCCCGACAGTTTTGGTAAATTACTATTTTTAGCAAATTTTTGGGTCCTGAACTTCCAAAGCCGTTTGGAGGATCTAAACGACATTTTTTTGAAATTTGTGGGGTCGAATATTCAATGTATACATGCATTTATCCCCATTTCAAAGTTGTAAATCTCGGATAGACCTTTCCAACGGGATACCAACCGCCCTAAATGGAGATCGTATGCAAAAGTTATGACCCTAGGAAGTTGACTGTTCAACTAACCACCTTGGGGCTGCAAACTTTATGACGGTTAATCTTCTAGGGTTAGGATTTTGGATGTTTGGGATTCTTTCCCTCCTGCTTATGATAAATAGGCCTTTCAGCCTCTCTTTGTAATCATCTTTGCATGAATCAGCATAGTGGCCTAATCTCTTCTCAGAGATAGCTACGACCATTCCAGCTATTGTATTTTATAGTCTTTTCTATTTCCGCTATTTAATAGAATGTGTGTTTACTGTATCAGTGTGTTCTTTGAAATATATCTATGTATATGATTCTTTTTATGCTATCTTATTTCGTTCCTACATAAATCTGGATCAGTGGTATCAGAGCAATCTGCTCTTTGATTGTTTCTCGGTGCATGTCCCCGACAAGGTCAGGATACAGAGAGTTGGCTCTCGAACTAGTTTCACTTGGGGAAGATCACTCTCGCTGCCCCCAATGACCTCCCATGGTGGATGAAAAGAGAGACGATGGAGTAGGAGATCCTCTCAAGTTGTTGCTCGAAAAATCCCTCACACGACAGAGGAACAATATGATCGATAATTCAGCCCAAATCCTTCGACGCATGCCAATGGCTATGGATACACCTTCAACGAGTATTCGTTTAAAAAATGCGACTCTTTTCAAGGTACAAGTTAATTTTGATATCCCTTTATTCCAAGGCTAGATCGATGTCGATGCCCTAGATAAATGGTTGAATCTACTAGAAGGGTATTTCTTTGCCCACAAATTTTTCGATAGGGAAAAGATCATCTTTGTGCTCCTCAAGGCCGTCCCCCATGTCAAAAAGTAGTGGGAAACTTATTGTGAGCAAAACTCATCAGACCAGTCTAGATTGTTTGAATATTCCAATCCCACTTAGGCCTCTTTTATAGATGTCGTCGAGGAACAATATTACCCTATTGGAAACTATGATGACCCGTACGCAAAATGGACCATTCTGCGTCAAGAGAGGGACCAAACGGTGTCGGAGTACACCAACAACTTTCATACCTCACTTACAAAGCTGGGTATCAAGGACTCCAAGCGGCACCTAGTAATGAAATATCACAGTGGCCTACACCGATACATACGAAAAGAGATGGATTTCCTAGAAATATCTTCACTTGGATCTGCCTATCGATATACTATCAAAATTGAGCAGAAATTTCAGCAAAAGAACAAACATGACTTCGGACCTGCGCAGAAGCAAGGAAAGGGAAACTCTGACTCGCGGAACATGGGGCAAGGAAAGGACAACCAATCCCAACCACAAACGAAGAGAGGTAATGGAAAGACAAAGAAGGACACCTGGAAGTGGTGCGAGTTCCACAAAATGCCCTGGCACAACATTGATGAATGTCACTCAAAACAGTCATTGGTGGCGGAGATCAAAGATTAAGAATCAGATCCCCGTTCTGATTTTGATTCAGAACCCAATGTCACAGTCGCGGGAAAAGGGAAGCAGATCATTGATGTAGAACCCAGTGTCGTTGTTTCCACCACGCAGATTCAACCAAAGGAACCTGAAGAGTCGGAGGCAGAGGAGAGCCTTTTCCACTCACAAATGTGGGTAAAGGGAATTCCCCTACACTTTGTTGTGGACAGCGGCAGCCAGAAAAACCTAATCTCAGCAGAAGTCATCAAGAGATTGGAGCTACCAATAAAACCACACCCACAACCTTATCCCATTGGATGCCTAAGCCAAGGACGAGGGATCCGCGTCAGTCACCAATGTCGCCTACCATATTGCATGAAGCCCTTCAAAGATGAGGTATTGTGTGATGTGGCCCCACTTGAAGTGTGTGATTTTCTTTTAGGACAGCCATATATGTGGAAGCGTCATGCTGTATATGAATCACGGCCTCGCAATGTCATTGTCACTTTGGGAGGACAACTCTATCGGATACCAGAGACAGTTTCACCTACCCCAACCAAGTAGGGCAGGAAGATAATCTCCCACACTAGCAAATTTTCCCTATTCGAAATGTTCACTAAAAGAGAACATTATATCGCAGAGACATTCACAACCTCTGCACATTATCCCTCTACTTAGCATAAACAAGAATAACACAAATTCAATTTTGCATCGCCTATTCGGGTACCTCTACAGTGAAAGGCCACGCATTCAAGGTGCTCTTCCAAAAAAAAACTATCCACACTAGTGTAGACCAAGGATACCACAACAACCAAAAATATTGAACAGCTCCAGCGCGTCCAACAACAACAATTACAACCCTCTAAAGATTTCAAAGAAAGACAACCGTTTCGCTTCAGCAAATGCCACACTAGGAGCTCAAATCAACACACAGTTCGACATACGATAGGGGAGTTGACTCAATGGAGACCATTGCTTCCTAAGGAGGAGGAATTATCCAGGTGGATATCGGTGGCCGCCCACCTCTTCCAACTAGCTCAAAAAAGTCTTCCGACAATTTTGGTAAATTACTATTTTTTGCAGTTTTTCGGTTCCTGAACTTCCGGAACCGTTTTGAGTCCCTAAACGACCTTTTTTGGCGATTTGGGGGGCCAAATGGTTTCAAACGGCATGCATTTGGCCCCATTCGAAAGTTGTAAATCTTGGATAGACCTTTGCAATGGGCTACCGAGCGCCCTAAACGAAGATCGTATGCAAAATTTAAGACCCCAGAAATTTGACTATTCAACTAACCACTTTGAGGCTGCAAGCTTTATGACGGTTCATCTTTGAGGGTTAGGTTTTTGGATGTTTGGGATTCTTTCCCTCATGCTTATGATAAATAGGCCTTTCATCCTCTCTTTGTAATCATCTTGGCACGAATGAGCATAGCGGCCACATCTATTCTCAAAGATAGCTACCAGCATTCCATCTATTGTATTTTACAGTCTATTCTATTTATGCGATTTAATAGAATGTGTGTTTGCTGTATCAGTGTTTTCTTTGCCATATAACTCTGTATATGATTCTGTATATGCTATCTTATTTCGTTCCTCCATAAATCCGAATCAGTGGTATCAGAGCAATATGATCTTTGATTGTTTCTTTGTCCATGTCCCCGATGAGGTCATGATAAAGAGAGTAGGGTCTCGAACTAGCTTCTCTTGGGGAAGATCACTCTCGCCGCCCCAAACGGCCTCCCATGGCAGATGAAAAGCGAGAGGATGGAGCAAGAGATCCTATCAAGTTGTTTCTCAAGGAATCCATCGCACGACAGAAGAACGAGATGATGGATAATTTCGCCCAAATCCTTCGACGCATGCCGACAGCGATGGATACACCTTAAACAAGCAATCATTTCGGAGATGCGACTCCTTTCAAGGTACAAGTTAATTTTGATATCCCTTTATTTGAAGGCCATATCGATGCCGATGCCGTAGATAAATGGTTGAATCTACTAGAAGGGTATTTCTCTGTCCACAAAATTTTCGACAAGGAAAAGATTATCGTTGCGCTCCTCAAGGTCGTCCCCCATGTCAAAAATTGGTGGGAAACGTATTCTCAGCAAAACTCATCAGACGAGTCTGGATTGTTTGAATATTCCAATCCCACTTGGGCCTCTTTTATAGATGCTTTCAAGGAACAATATTATCCTTTTGGAAACGATGATGACCAATACACAAAATGGACCATTCTGAATCAGGAGAGGGACCAAACGGTGTCGGAGTACACCAACAAATTTCATGCCTCACGCACAAAGCTGGGTATCAAGGACTCCAAACAGCACCTAGTATTGAAATATCACAGTGGCCTACACCAGTACATACAAACATAAATTGATTTCTTGGAAATCCCTTCACTCGGATCCACCTATCGATATGCTGTCAAAATCGAGCAGAAATTTCAGCAAAAGAACAAGCGTGACTTCGGACCTACGCAGAAGCAGGGAAAGGGATACTCTGGCTCGCAGAACACGAGACAGGAAAAGGACAACCAGTCCCAACCACAAGCGAAGAAGGGTAATGGAAAGACAAACAAGGACACTGGAAAGTGGTGCGAGTTCCACAAAATCCCCTAGCACAACACTAATGAATGTCTCTCAAAACAATCATTGGTAGCGGAGATCAAAGATTCAGAATCATATCCCAGTTCCGATTCTAATTTAGAACCCAATGTCACAGCCACAAGCGAAGGGAAGCAAATCATTGATGCAGAACCCAGTGCCGTTGTTTCCACCACGTAGATTCAACCAGAGGAACCTGAAGAGTCGGAGGTAGAGGAGCGGCTTGTCCACTCACAGATGTGGGTAAAGGGGATTCCCGTATAGTTTTTTATGGACAGAGGCAGCTAGAAGAGCCTGATCTCAGCAGAAGTCATCAAGAGATAGGAGCTACCAATAACACGACAACCACAACCATACACCCTTGGATGGCTAAGCCAAGGACGAGGGATCCGCGTCAGTCACCAATGCCGCCTACCATATGGAATCAAGTCATTCTAAGATGAGGTATTGTGTGATGTGGCCCCACTTGAAGTGTGTGATGTTATTTTAGGATAGCCATATATGTGGAAGTGTCATGTTGTATATGAATCACGACCTCGCAGTGTCATTGTCACTTTGGGAGGAAAACTCTATCAGATATAGAGACAGCTTCACCTACCCCAACCAAGCAGGGCAGGAAGATAATATCCCACACTGGAAATTTTTCCCTATTCGCAATGTCCACTAAAGGAGAACATCATATTGCAGAGATATCCACAACCTCTGCACATTATCCCTCTACTCAACATAAACAAGAAGAACATAAATTCAGTGTCGCATCACCTATTCGGGTACCTCTACAATGCAAGGCCATGCATTTAAGGTTCTCCTCCAAAAAGAAACCATCCATACAAGTGCAGACCAAGGATACCACAACAACCAAAACAATTGAACAGCTCCAGCGCATCCGACAACAACAATTACAACCCTCTGAAGATTTCAAAGAAAGGCAACCTTTTCGCTTCAGCAAATGCCACACCAGGAGCTCAACTCAACACACAGTTCGACATATGATATCAGATTTGACACAATGGAGACCATTGCTTCCTAAGGAGAGAGGATTGATCTAGGTGGATATCGGTGGCCACCCACTTCTTGCAACTGGCTCAAAACAGTCTTCCGACAATTTTGGTAAATTACTATTTTTAGCAGTTTTTCGGGTCCTAAACTTTCGGAGTCATTTGGAGGCCCTAAACAGTCGTTTTTAGCGATTTGGGGGATTAAATAACTAACTATAGCTTGCATTATATCCCAATTGAAAGTTTTAAATCTCGGATAGACCTTTCCAACAGGCTACCGAGCGCTTTAAACAGAGATCGTATGCAAAAGTTATGACCCCAGAAAGTTGACTATTCAACTAACCAACTTGGGGTCGCAAACTTTATGACGGTTCATCTTCTAGGGTTAGGTTTTTGGATGTTTGGGATTCTTTCCCTCATGCTTATGATCAATAGGCCTTTTGGACTCTATTTGTAATCATCTTGCAATGAATGAGCATAGTGGCCACATCTCTTCTCAGAGATAGCTACCACCATTCGAGCTATTGTATTTTACAGTCTGTTCTATTCCCGCTATTTAATAGAATGTGTGTTTACTATATCAATGTGTTCTTTGCAACATATATCTGTATATGATTCTGTATATGCTAGCTTATTTCGTTCCTACATAAATCTGCATCAGTGGTATCAGAGCAATCTGGTCTTTGATTATTTCTCACTACATGTCCCCGACAAGGTCGGGATATAGGGAGTTGGGTCTCGAACTAGTTTCGCTTGGGGAAGATCACTCTCGCCAACCCAAACGACCTCCCATGGTGGATGAAAAGAGAGACGATGGAGCAGGAGATCCTATCAAGTTGTTGCTTGAGGAATCCCTTGCGCAACAGAGGAACCGGATGATGGATAATTTCACCCAAATCCCTCAATGCATGCCGACGGCGATGGATACACCTTCAACGAGCAGTCGTTTCAGAGATGCGACTCCTTTCAAGGTACAAGTTAATTTTGATATCCCTTTATTTGAAGGCCATATTGATGCCGATGCCCTAGATAAATGGTTGAATCTACTAGAAGGGTATTTCTCTGTCCATAAATTTTTTGACATGGAAAAAATCATCTTTGCGCTCCTCAAGGCCATCCCCCATGTCAAAAATTGGTAAGAAACTTATTGTGAGAAAAACTCATCAAACGAGTCTGGATTGTTTGAATATTCCAATCCCACTTGGGCCTCTTTTATGGATGTCATCAAGGAACAATATTACCTTGTTGGAAACAATGATGACCAGTACACAAAATGGACCATTCTGCGTCAGGAGACGGACCAAACAGTGTCGGAGTACACCAACAATTTTCATACCTCCTGCACAAAGCTGGGTATCAAGGACTCTGAATGGCACCTAGTACTGAAATATCGCAGTGGCCTACACCGGTACATACGAACAGAGATGTATTTCAAGGAAATCTCTTTCCTCGGATCCGCCTATCGATATGCTGTCAAAATTGAGCAGAAATTTTAGGAAAAGAACAAGCGTGACTTCAGACCTGCGCAGAAGCAGGGAAAGGGAAATTCTGGCTCGCAGAACACGGGACAGGGAAAGGCTAACCAGTCCCAACCACAACCGAAGAAGGGTAATGGAAATAAAAAGAAGGACACCGAGAAGTGGTGCTAGTTCCACAAAAGCCCCTGGCACAACACTGATGAATGTCGCTCAAAAGAGTCATTGGTGGCGGAGATCAAAGATTCAGAATCATATCCCAGTTCTGATTCTGATTCAGAACCCAATGTCACAGCCGTAGGAAAAGTGAAGTAGATCATTGATGCAGAACCCAGTGCTGTTGCTACCACCACGAAGATTCAACCAGAGGAACCTGAAGAGTCGGAGGCAGAGGAGCGCCTTCTCAGCTCGCAGATGTGGGTAAAGGGAATTCCCCTACACTTTGTTCTAGATAGCGGTAGCCAGAAGAACCTGATCTCAACAGAAGTCATCAAGCGATTGGAGCTACCAATAACACCACACCCACAACCATACACCATTAGATGGCTAAGCCAAGGACGAGGGATCCACGTCAGTCACCAATGCCACCTACCATATGGAATCAAGCCCTTCAAAGATGAGGTATTGTGTGATGTGGCCCCACTTGAAGTGTGTGTTTTTCTTTTAGGACAGCCATATATGTGGAAGAGTCATGATGTATATCATTCACGACCTCGCAGTGTCATTTTCACTTTGGGTGGACAACTCTATCGGGTACCAGAGATAGTTTCACCTACCCCAAGCAAGCAGGGCAGGAAGATAATCTCCCACACTGGGAAATTTTCCCTATTCTCAATGTCCACTAAAAGAGAACATCATATCGCAGAGACATCCACATCCTCTGCACATTATCCCTCTACACAGCATAAACAACAAGAAAACAAATTCAATGCTGCATCACCTATTCGGGTACCTCTACAGTGCAAGGCCACACAGTCAATGTACTCCTCCAAAAAGAAACCATCCACACTAGTGCATACCAAGGATACCACAACAACCAAAACTTTCGAACAGCTTCAGTGCGTCCAACAACAACAATTACAACCCTCTGAAGATTTCAAAGAAAGGCAACCTTTTCGCTTCAGTAAATGCCGCACCAGGAGCTCAACTCAACACATAGTTTGACATATGATAGGGGATTTGACACAATGGAGAGAATTGCTTTCTAAGGAGGGAGGATTGATCCAGGTGGATATCGGTGGCCACCCACCTCTTCCAACTAGCTCAAAACAGTCTTCCGACAATTTTGGTAAATTACTATTTTTAGCAGTTTTTCGGGTCCTGAACTTCTGGAGCCGTTTTGAGGCCCTAAACGACCTTCTTTGGTGATTTGGGGGGCCCAATGGATTCCAACATAATTCATTTATGCCTTGTCGAAAGTTGTAAATCTCAGATAGACCTTTCTAACGGGCTACCGAGCGCCCCGGGAAGTTGACTGCTCAACTAACCACCTTGGGGATGCAAAATTTATGACGGTTCGTATTCTAAAGTTATGTTTTGGGATGTTTGGGATTCTTTCCCTCATGCTTATGATAAATAGGGCTTTTGGCCTCTCTTTGTGATCATCTTGGCCTCTCTAATCTAATCAGTGTGTTCTTTGCAATATATCTCTGTATATGCTATCTTATTTCATTCATGCATAAATATGGATCAGTGGTATTAGAGCAATCTCTTTTTTGATTATTTCTCGGTGCATGTCCCTGACGAGGTCGGGATACAGAGAGTTGGGTCTCGAACTAGTTTCACTTGGGGAAGATCACTCTCGCCGCCCCAAATGGCCTCCCATGGCGGATGAAAAGAGAGATGACAAAGTATGAGATCTTATTAAGTTGTTGCTCGAGGAATCCCTCGCGTTACAGAGGAACGAGATGATGGATAATTTCACCCAAATCCTTCGACGCATGCCGACGGCGATGGATACACCTTCAACGAGCAATCGTTTCAAAGATGCGACTCCTTTCAAGGTACAACTTAATTTTTATATCCCTTTATTTGAAGGCCAGATCGATGCCGATGCCCTAGATAAACTGTTGAGTCTACTAGAAGGGTATTTCTCTGTCCACAAATTTCCGATAGGTAAAAGATCATCTTTGTGCTCCTTAAGGCTATCCCCCATGGGAAAAAATTGGTGGGAAACTTATTCTCAGCAAAACTCATCAGGCAAGTCTGGATTTTTTGAATATTTCAATCCCACTTGGGCCTCTTTTATAGATGTTGTCAAGGAACAATATTACCCGATTGGAAACTATTATGACTAGTACACAAAATGGACCATTCTGTGTCAGGAGAGGGACCAAGCAGTGTCGGAGTACACCAATAACTTTCATACCTCGCACACAAAGCAGGGTATCAAGGACTCCGAGCGGCACCTAGTACTGAAATATCACAGTGGCCTACACCGGTACATATGAACAGAGATGGATTTCCTGAAAATCTCTTCACTCGAATCCGCCTCTCAATATGCTATCAAAATCGAGCAGAAATTTCAGCAAAAGAACGAGCGTGACTTCGGACCTGTGCTAGCAAAAGGGAAACTCTGGCTCGCAAAACACATGATAGTGAAACGACAACCAATCCCAACCACAAGTGAAGAAGGGTAATGGAAAGACAAAGCACACTGGGAAGTGGTGCGAGTTCCGCAAAAGCCCCTAGCACAACACTGATGAATGTCGCTCAAAACAGTCATTGGTGGCGGAGATCAAAGATTTAGAATTAGATCCCAGTTCCTATTCTGATTCGAAACCTAATGTCACAGCCGTAGGCAAAGGGAAGCAGATCATTGATGTAGAGCCCAGTGTCGTTGTTTCCACCATGCAGATTCAACCAGAGGAACCTAAAGAGTCGGAGGCAGAGCAGCGCCTTTTCTACTCACAGATGTGGGTAAAGGGATTTCCCCTACACTTTGTTGTGGATAGCAGCAGCGAGAAGAACCTGATCTCAGCAGAAGTCATCAATATATTGGAGCTACCAATAACACCACACCCACAACCATACACCATTCGATGCCTAATCCAAGGACGAGGGATCCGCGTCAGTCACCAATGCCGCCTACCATATGGCATCAAGCCCTTCAAAGATGAGGTATTATGTGATGTGGCACCACTTGAAGTCTGTGATGTTCTTTTAGGACAACCATATATGTGGAAGGGTCATGCTGTATATGAATCATGACCTCGCAGTGTCATTGTCACTTTGGGAGGACAACTCTATCAGATACCAGAGAAAGTTTCACCTACCCCAACCAAGCAAGCAGGAAGATAATCTCCCACATGAGGAAATTTTCCTTATTCACAATGTCCATTAAAGGAGAACATCATATTGCAGAGACATCCACAACCTCTGCACATTATCCCTCTACTCAGCACAAACAAGAACACAAATTCAGTGCCGCATCGCCTATTCGGGTACCTCTACAGTGCAAGGCCTCGCATTCAAGGTGCTTCTCCAAAAAGAAACCATCCACACCTGTGCAAACCAAGGATACCACAGCAACCAAAACTGTTGAACGGGTCCAGCATGTCCAACAACAACAATTACAACCCTCTGAAGATTTCAAAGAAAGGCAACCTTTTCGCTTCTGCAAATGCCGCACCAGGAGCTCAACTCAACACACAGTTCGACATATGATAGGGGATTTGATGCAATGGAAACTATTTCTTCCTAAGGAGGGAAGATTGATCCAGGTGGATATCGGTGGCCACCCACCTCTTCCAACTGGCTCAAAACAGTCTTCCGACAATTTTGGTAAATTACTATTTTTAGTAGTTTTTCGGGTCCTGAACTTCCGTAGCCATTTTGAGGCCCTAAACGACCTTTTTTGGTGTTTTGGTGGGCCAAATGGTTGCCAACATCATATAAATATTCATAGCCAAAAGTTGTAAATCTCGGATAGACCTTTCGAACGGGCTACTGAGCTCCCTAAACGGAGATCGTATGCAAAAGTTATGACCCCGGGAAGTTGACTGTTCAACTAACCACCTTGGGGCCGCAAACTTTATGACGGTTCATCTTCTAGGGTTAGGTTTTTGGATGTTTGGGATTCTTTCTCTCATGCTTATGTTAAATAGGCCTTTCGGCCTCTCTTTGTAATCATCTTGGCACGAATGAGCATAGTGGCCACATCTCTTCTCAGAGATAGCTACCACCATTCCAGCTGTTGTTCTATTTCCGCTATTTAATAGAATGTGTGTTTACTGTATTAGTGTGTTCTTCGCAATATATCTTTGTATATGATTCAGTATATGCTATCTTATTTCGTTCCTGCATAAATCCGGATCACAATTGCTCGATTTCAAGGGTGATTTTAGCTATGCATAACACAATAATTTTTTGAAATTAAAAATTATTGTAGAAAAGATTCTGCACATTTCAAATATATAATTTTTTTGTAAAAATGTTTTATTTTTTAAATATCAAGTGACACATGTCATGATTCCAATTTTCAGTGCTCCATTGTTTCCACTATAAGTTTTAACTAATTTCACTATTTCACAAAAAAATGTATATATATGGTGCACTAGAGGAAAAAGAGATGTGCATATTGATATAAAAGAATTTTCAATTTCATTAAGTTATGCCCTTAAAATGTTGCATAAGACATCTTCATAAATAAAGAATTTTCAATTTCATTAAGTTATGCCCTTAAAATGTTGCATAAGACATCTTCATAAATAAAGTGAAGTTAAATAATTAAAAAGTATGTATAAATATATATATATATGTAAGCTTATTTAATTTCTTATTTTCTTTTTTTTACTTCATCTTAAAATTAATTATAGAATTGTATCTTAAAGTTAGAAACTCTATGTTTTTTTCATTTTTTTAATGTGGCAACTAAAATATCTTTAGAGTGCATTGGTCCATAATCCATAGCTTAATGAAATATTCATGACATTGAATGAAATATTAAATAGCAACACACTCACTCATTTGCATGCCATATGCACCTATAGCATACATCAACAGCATACATCAACATGATCTCATCACAACAATGAAAACAATGGTAGAGATCAAGGAGAGCAAAGATTTTCATTGAGACTTGGCCTCTTTCCATTTGCCTCTTGATCCACGTAACTTTCATTGAAGGATGGAGAGACTCCTCTTTATTTTTCCTGCTTGAATAATGGACCCTCGATCTAAGTAGACCACGATTTAAGAATTCGATTTATCTCCTCATCTTTCTCGAGTGTAGAAACATGGAAGGCCCAAAACCAAATGATATACCGTCCGTGGAATCATGACATATAAACATGAAGTAAAAATGAACAAGTATTTTGATGAGTATGATTGGAAGCAAACCAAATGATACAGTGAATATAATAATGACATATAAACATAAAGGGAAATAATAATGACATATAAACATAAAGGAAAAAAAAATTATAAGGATATTATAAATTATAATGTATATTACCATTGCTATTAAATTGATTTTAATTATATTACCATCTACTAAGAACATAAAAAATATGTTATTTAATAGAAGTCATTACCAAGACCACCAAAACCATTGATGAGAGGAGACAAATATATGAATTAAAAGATCACACCTATATGACTATAAGTGAATTTAGGTGATTGTTGTATGCATTTCTTGATATTAAAATTTTTTGTAGGCAATATTTGAGTGACATTGAGAATGTATACAAGTTCATAGTGATTGAAAATAAGTATGATGGAATATGTTATATTATTTATATAAAACTTTATATATATATATATATATATATATATATATATATATATATATATTCTTTTTTAATAGGAAATATCTCAATATCTAAAATTTAGGAAGTAGTTGAATGACAATGTAGATGCATTCAAATTCATAAAATTAAAAATATTGAAGTCTTTAACTTAACTAGCTCGTGATTGAACACACGTATGAACTAGATATCCCAGATATCCATACAATGTTATTGCATGCATGTACATGGGTGTACATGCATATACACCCATGCAATAGCATTGTAGGAATGTATAAAGATATAGGATATAGATAAGGTGGGATGGGACTGCAGGAGTATAATTTTAAATTTCCATATATATATATTAAAATAATTGTTAGTGAGATAATATTTAATTAAGAAGAGATAATCATGTTAATATTAGTTTATTACATTATTAATTTTGAAAGAAGAAAATGTAAATGTTTTCTATTATTTTGTTGGGCTTTTTTTAGCATATTTTTCTTGAAGTTTTATTTTTCAAATAATATGATGAGGTGTTTCTTTTTGCTTTCCTCCAGTTTTCTTCCTTATTATGAAGAATAGTTTAAGAGGTTATCTTATAGATTATAGTAAAGAGATTGTTATACTGTTTTTTCCTTGGAAAAAAAACTTTATTTATTGATAATAGCCTTTGTCATTATAACATGTAATTTTCCATTTAAAATTGGAGAAATGTTTATAGATATATTTTTAATATACTTTAAAATTAGGAAAACTATTTATTTCTTTGTAGAGAGACATCACACTTACATTCAAATTACGATTTCACTACATTCCTATACCATCTCTTCAAAATGATATTATATAGATATTCATTCATGGAGGCCCGTAGAAAGTATTTTGCTTCGTAGAAAATATTTTGGTTTACTGCCATATCTAGAATGCACTTTAGCTTAAAGTATTTTGGCTTGTGCGTACGTTAAAAAACTTGTGGCCAATAAGTCGAAGCCATTGAAGTCGGAATAGGAAGTCGAAGCGTTCTTTGAGAGGCCTGAAGGTGTCTATAATGTTAATGTTAATGTTGCAGTAAACAACGCAGAACCAGGAAACAGTGCATGATGCAGGGGCAGGGGCAAGATCAAGATCAGGGCCGAGTCCCATATGAATATAATCAGGCATGGTACCCTGGTGCCCTACAGCAAGATTATAACCAGGCATGGTTCCCAGGTGCCCCACAGCAAGACTATAACCAGGCATGGTTCCATGGTGCCCCACAGCAAGACTATAATCAGGCATGGTTCCCTGGTGCCACACAGCAAGACTATAATCAGGCGTGGGTCTCTGGTGCCCGGAGTAATATTTTGTATTCCCACCCAGCTTACACATATCCTATTATACCGCCTGCAATGGCTATGAACATGAACATGAATGGCTATAATGGAGGCTATTATTTCAATGAACCCGGCACTTATTATGGTAATTTTTATTATGTTCCACCCATTGATGTCTTTTCTGCATTGCAACCACAACCACAACCACCATTGCAAGAACAACCGCAACCCCAACCCGCACCAGAATCTTTATTCAACCCAGGAAGAAGGGGAAGCTCAAGCAGCATGCATTCCAGTGCAATGAATAGTAATATTCTTCAATTTTATCCATTGCAACTACAACCACAATTGCAAGAACAACCCCAACCCCAACCCCAACCCCAACCCCAATCCCAATCTCAACCAGAATCTTTATTCAACCCAGAAAGAAGGGAAAACTCAAGCAGCAGGCATTCCAGTGCAATGAATAGTAATATTCTTCAATTTAATCCACAACCACAATTGCAAGAACAACCCCAACCACAACACCAACCCCAATCCCAACGCCAACCCCAACGCCAACCCCAATCTCAACCAGAATCTTTATTCAACCCAGAAAGAAGGGAAAACTCAAGCAGCAGGCATTCCAGTGCAATGAATAGTAATATTCTTCAATTTAATCCACAACCACAATTGCAAGAACAACCACAACCCCAACCACAACACCAACCCCAACCCCAACCCCGACCAGAATCTTTATTCAACACAGAAAGAGAAAGTTCAAGCAACAGGCATTCCAGTGCAAGGAATAGTAATATTCTTCCAGAAGCAGGCAGATGGAGAGGCAGGAGCAGATGGAGAGGGAAAGTATTGAGGGAGAATAGTAATAATAATAATAATACATCATTGCCCCAAGATTATTATCTCAACATTGGAGAGCTAATGATAAGAATTCGAAGCAGTGAAGGCGAAAGGTCCACCCAACTTCAAGGGGGTGTTGAAGGCCAAGGCCATGCAGAACCCGACGAACATGCAAATATTGCAGATGGAGTTAGCAGAGAGCATTCGAAAGACAAGTTTTTTGTTATAAAGTCTTATTGTAGGGAGAACGTGGTGAGTAGTATTAGACACACAGTGTGGACGAGCACCCGCAGGGGAAATAAAATATTAAATACAGCTTACAGGGAAACCCGTACTTGTGGGCAGAGTGTAAATGTTTCTGGTTCCGTTTTCTTATTCTTCACGGTAAGCTTATAATTTTCCTCCTAGATATTTGCTTAATTAAATTATTTTATAGTCAATTTTTCAATTGTTTTTGTATTGTATAATTAGTATGGTTATTTAACTTGTGGTTGGTGAATACTTATTGATAAGTTATAAGTTAAGTGTTATGAACAATTCATCTGATTTTTGTTCTCCATGCTTAGTTGTAATCACATGTTGTTGTTTATGGGCTTTAGCTAATTGTTACCTTCTTTAGTTAAATGAGTTATCTGTCACTACTTGTTATCCATGCATAAGCTAAAAGTTATCCATAAACATACAGGTGAAAGGAAGCGAAAACTTCTGTGGCTTGGCTGAAATGGATGGGCCCGTAGATTTTGAATCGTCCGCAGATTGTTGGGATCGGGATTGGAAGGGAAAATTTCAAGTGAAATGGCACACAATTAAGGATGTGCCCTACAGCCAATTCCAAAATATTACTTTTAATACTGCGGGAAACCCTCAAAAGATATCGATTATATATAGTCGAGACGCCCAGGAAGTAAGTATTGTCCTAGAATAGCTTTTTCAGTTTCCATTCCAGCTTTCGAAAAGGATTTCTCTTCTTCTCATCGAATTAGATTATGATGTATGGATGCAGGCTTGCTAGAGAATAGTAGATTCGATTTTATGATCGATTAATGATATTTCATTGTGAATTTGCTCGCATTCAGGTGGAATTTGAGAAAGGAGTAGAAATGCTGGACATATTTAACAAGTACGATTCCACAACATCTCTAGTGTTGGATGATGTATCCAGGTCAACTGCATTATCAGAACAGCAGCAGTCACAACAGGAACAGGAACAAGAACGAGAAGAACAGGAACAGCCAGACGTGGAGGAAATACAGAAACAGAAAGAAAAAGAAGAGGGAGGAGAGGAAGAGTGCGAACAGCACAATTGCACTGGGAGTGCTAGCAGTGAAATAAATACTAATCAGATACAGCAAGACACGACTGAAGACAACCCCACTGATCTGCAATTGCAAAAGATTGTGAACACCGATGAGACCACTCAGTTGACTACGCAAGAGATTGTGAACACTGATGAGACTACTCAAATGACTAAGCAAGAGATTAAGATTAAGGTGGACAGCACTTGTGACACCAATGAGACGCAAGAGACTCACGTGGACACCTGCATCATTAAGCTACCAAAGACTACTGCGGACAAAGAGGAGATAGACCAGAGTCCCGTGGAAACCAATAATGAGATACAAAAGACTACTGTGGACACTGATGCGACCACGATAGTGAATGAGGACAACACTAGTGGTGATACCAACCAAATCATGACGCCACCCAAATTATGAAGGATGCCTTATCTTATTCATTAATGATATATTAGTCTACTTAAATTTCCTTTGGTTTGTCTATGTTGAAAATATCATAAGAGTCATTTATTACATTGTGCACTAACTTTTTCTCTTACAGAAGAAAAAGAGCTTTTGTTCATTACTGAATCAAAGAAATTTCACAATGGATCTTGTCTCTCAGACCAAAATCAGTTATAAACTGTTTTACAACATTTGATCTTTTTGGCTGAAATAGTATGACTTATATCTATTTTCTGCTTCACAAATTCTTGCTAGATCAATATATCCAAAAAGATATCAGTATCAATCCTAGTTACATTCATGTTCTATCCTTCTATTTAAATATTGATAAATACAAAATATCTTCTATTGAAGATTCTTTAAACTATATAAGGCAAAAAGTGTAATATATTATAATCAAATATATCTCTGCTCTGTAGATGTATTCATCTTGTTCTTCAATCATGTGATTGTTCCGGAATGTGCATATGTGTTCCCATCTATCCAACATTTCCAATCCCCTCTTGGATAATGAATCTGCAATCATATTAAACTTTCTGGCCACATGAGCGAATCTTATGACTACAAATGTTCTTAGAGATCCCATAATCCTTTCTTTCTAATATGACAAGATTGGGACTTGTAACCAGTGTTCGCCAGAAACCCACTCGATTATTGTAGAAAAATCACCATGTGCCATTAACCTCTTTATCTCACACTTTTTTGCCAAAAATATCAGACCCCATAGGGCAAGTAATTCTGGCCGGGAGTTACTGCCCCCTCCCCATCCAAAACTCAATTTCAGATGATAATTATGATCCATAATAATCAAGCAACCTGCTCCACATTTTCCCAATTGTGTCACACCATCAAAAAATCCCACTGGATCTGTGTATTCAATGATCAGGATCTCATCCCACTGGATCTGTGTATTCAATGATCAGGATCTCATATAGTGTAGTGCCAATTGTTGTATGAATTTTCTGGTAGTCTTTTAAAAAGTAATTTATATATGTAACCACCCCGCCAATTGTAAAGACCATATCATCAAATAATACAGCATTCCAGAGATGCCATATTCCCCATAAAAAGAGCAATGGGAAGGTGGTCTGATGTTTTTGATGCCGGTACCAAATAGTCAAACATGTATGTAAAGAACCCGTAGACCATGAGCCATTAATCCCATACCTGATAGTAACCTTGTCCCAAAGTTGAAGAATGAAAGGACTTTGTGAAAATAAATGATCCACATTTTCTTCTGCTCCAATGCATAATGAACAGACAGAGGGGCCATATCCACCATGTAACCTGTATCTATCACCAGTGAACCCTGATCTTGACCGGGGTATTCCAATGCAACAATTTATTGCACCACCAACTGGGAAATTCCTATGATATAGAATTAACAATTATAATTCCCATTCGATTTAAATCAGCTACATTTTTCCAGTATGTATTCGCAAGGTGTTCTTCAGAACCATTCTTAGCATGATTCAAAAAGAAAATATTACTCTGATGTAAGGCAAGGAGTGTAGATGCTGAGAGTAAACCAGAATGTGTTGGCCCAAGGATCGGGTACACGCCAACCCGCACTTGAAAGCCATTCCCCACATACCATGTTAACCATCTATTCAGTAAAGGAAATATTTCGACCAAACCAGTCCAAATAACAGAGCAATGCTTCAATATCTTGTTTTCCTTTTGAATCCAGTGAATCACTGTGGTGTTGAACATGTATTTGTCTTGTATTAGCATTCCCCATAGAACCTGGTCAGTAAGTCCTTGCCATAGAATTTTTAATTGTAATGCCTTATAAACCCAGAATATATTCCAAATGACCCATCCACCACAACATATAGGAGCTGATAATCTTTCCCATGAGACCAAATGACACCCCTAATACTCAGCTGAACCCTTCCATAGAAAATTAAAAAATATTTTTGGTGATGCTGCACATAATGGATGAAGGCACTCGAGCAAGGGAAAACCAGTAGACCGGTAAGTTGGTCAAGACCGAATTGAGTAATGTCAGGCGGCCTCGCATAATCAATTTCCTATGTAACCACCATGAGATCTTTTCTTCAACTTTTTTGACAAGCCATAGCGAGTCCGAGACCAAATATGAATTTGGTTTAAGGAAGTAGCCTAAATAGGTCAGGCCAATGTTGAGATCATCAGTATCTAAAGGAAGAATGTCCCTCATCTGAATAAGTACCTCATCAGCCAGATTAAGAGAGTCTAAACAGGATTTTGGAAAGCTGATTAACATCCCTTAAGCGAAGCAAAAAGTATCCAAAATATATTTGTAATGAAGCCATTCTTGAACAATGCCAATACCAAATAAAAGGACGTCATCGACAAATAACAAGTGTGTAATGAAATGATTCCAGCATACTTTTATACCAGGAATCTTACCTTGTGCTTTCGCTTGGAGAATAATGCGGCTCAGTCCTTTGATGAACAGGATGAAGAGAAGTGGGGATAAAGGGCATCCCTGACGTAGTCCCCTAGTAGCCTTGAAGAATGCAGTAGGGCACCCATTAAGTAGAACAAAAAATTTTGCAGAGGATATGCATCCCATAATCCACTAAGTAATGTCACAATTAAACCCAACATTTAGTAGCAGAAGTCTCAGAAAAGACCAATCTGAGAGAGTAGGCACAGCGGACAGCGGGCCAAATATACCCAGAACTACTCTCTGCCTCTTCCATTAACTGAAATATAGATTTATATAGACTGTGAACTCTCACGATCATTAGAGAGGTCTAGAAACATCTATAGCTTTGGCTTCTCGGTGAAGCTAGAAGTTACATCAATATTTACACAGCCAACTACCAACAGGAATGGCGATCCATTTATGCATAAATGCATATCACCCAGACACTTATGGAATGATTCTGGTGGTTTCCAAGGTGATGGCATGGCTGTTGTGGTTAGTTTCCAACACTCTCCCTTAATTTCAATAGCCACATTACAAAAATCATGGCCTGCTGGTCTAAAGTCTCAGCTAGGCACTTTACATGTAGTCACAAAACACTTCAATTTTTTTCTTCAATTTAATTGTTGTTGCTGATGGTTCACAACCTTCATCAACACACTGCTCTCGTGTCTTAGAGAGTCTTAAGGAGGATCTACTGCTGCAGATGCTTTCTCAACTGCTTAATGAAGGCGGAGGCTCACTCTATGCTCTTCCTACTCTTCCTTCCCCGTAGGTGGTAGACTTCAGCAAACCACTCATCGATGGCAGAGGATCACACAAAGATCACAAGGCTACAACCTTCAACATTCAACATTCATTCTTCAACAACAAACATCATGAAATTCATCTATCATCCAATAGTGGCTTCAGCCAGCATCATCATTTCAAACAACATCATCAAATTACTAAGGCATACAACATTGTTGCAGCAAATTCAAAACAACAAAAACTACAAAATTTCTTTGAACATTCTCTTCATCAAAAGCACCAGCAGGTCATTTCCTTTTTCATTTTCCAACGGTGCACAACTTTGAACCAGTTATGTGCTGGATTCTTCAGTTTAACTTTCTTCTTCTTGTAAATGTTGCATGGCAAGTTCAATACAGTAGCTCTTGCATTTTTAACACTGCAATAAAAGCCTGCACAAATAGACAGAGTTAAAACGTTAAATAAACCAGCATTTTCTTCATTTTTATGCTCTCTAGCAGCTTGCACTACTGCACTTGCAACCTCCATGGTTGCATTCTTCTCATCTTCAACTACTACAGCAGGGGTTTCAATAGACATGGGATTTTCCATCCATTCCTCAATAAATCTCATCTCAGCTTCATAAACATCAAGCTTGACATCTTTTCCTTCCATTATCCCTTAAATATAAGCAGCTACAGCTACCATCTACTCTGAGCTTCTACTCAACTCAAGGCTTTAGCCTTCACAAATTCCATCCGCGGTTTCTCATCTTTCTTTAAGCACACAGGATAACCATGAGTCATCTCAACCATTAAACCATGGGAGCGGACAATCACAAAAGCAAGGAAGGATGTCAACAAACAATCTTCTTGCAAGGGATAAAACAAGCAAGGGAGTGGAGATACAACTCTTCGCGCATCTCAACAACCCATCTTTTTGAGGCATATCCTTCCAGCTGCCATGTCCGTAGAAGATATTGGTCTTCCTCGGGCATCCATGGGCCCTTCCTTGCACAACACGCCTTTCTCTTCCACTTTCACCGCACTAGTAGTTGTGATAAACAAGGGTTTTAACATGTTAAATTTTCAGAATTTACTTCAATCTGATCTAGGATCTTAACTGAGAGAACAACATGTACAGCAAATCTACAGCATATCAATCATGGACACAATAATGCAAGCATACAAGAGATAGAGAGTTTACTTGGGGAAAACCATAAAGGTGAAAAACCCCAATAACTTCCTCAAAGATAGATAGAGCAATGATACAACCAGAATACAAGAGATAGTCTTCTCCTAGCAGCAGAGCCTCCTCCTCCACAAGTACGCCACTCTCCCAAGTGTGAGTGAGAGAATAGAATGATCAAATAGAGATCTCCCGATCTCTATTTATACTAGACTTGACTTGCCTAATAACCTTTACTAGGTTGGCCTTAACTTAACCACATAACACAATGTTGACTGGGCCGACACCCAATAGGGTGGTCTAATAACCCTTTGACCCACATGGCCAACCCCCACTAGGGTGGTCTAACAACCCTTCGACCCACATGACTTATACAAGGCCGACCCCAACAAGGTGGTCTAATAACCCATCAAGTATAAGTTACGACACTTACAATATAAATGACGACACTTCCGTACAGAGGAATAATAACATCTCTATAGGAATATAAAATACATATATGAAATACATGGGTGAAATACACTCCGAAGTTACATATACATCAACACTCCCTCTTAACTAGGAAGGTATTTCTCGACACAAGTCTGCTAGCACAAGTCTTCTTCTCTGGATCATCATCAATGAATCATCATCCTCGAATCATCATCATCGTCACTGCTGCTGCTATCTCAATCAATCTTTGAATCTACTCGTCATAGGAAGTTCTACAGAGCCAGTCCTTTTTCATACTGGATGTAGGCCCACCACTTGCAGGTCTTCATCATCACTAGCCATACTGTGGAATCCTCAGGACTAATTACGTGAGTCAACAAAACCTCGAAAGAGCATCCCAGGACTAATTACGAGCACACAATTCAGCCTATCGGATCTCCCAGGATCTTTTACATGTTACTGCACAACCTGTCCACGGCCACAGAGTATCATGAAGCACAACCCAGATGCACACACACACCACTTACACTCAACGGCATGGGAGGACCAACCTACCACCATCCGTGAAGGGCTCACGGCACTTACATCAACGACCATGGGAGAACACATCTGCCACCATGTTGGAAAGGCCCTACACTTACATCAACGCACATGGGAGAACACATCTACCACCATGTCGGAAAGGCTCTACACTTACATCAACGCACATGGGAGAACGCATCTACCACCATGTTGGAAAGGCTTTGCACTTACATCAATGCACATGGGAGAATGCATCTACCACCATGTCGGAAAGGCACTGCAGTTACATCAACGCACATGGGAGAACACATCTACCACCATGTCTGAAAGGATCTGCACTTACATCAACGCACATGGGAGAATGCATCTACCACCATGTCAGAAAGGCTCTGCACTTACATCAACGCACATGGGAGAACGCATCTACCACCATGTCAGAAAGGCACTCTGCATCTGTGTCTTCAGAACTCATCACACATTGTCCAACTGATTATGTATTGTATCCACCTGATACATATGATCATCCTGATCATCACCACTGTACCGTTCTGGTATATATCATCTGGAGCAACATCTTGAAGCTCGTCATCATGATCATCCTGATCATACAATGCATTAACCTGATGCATACCAAGTATCTACCTGATACATCTCATCATACATGATCCACCTGATCATACAGTGTATCCACGTGATACAAATACAAATACATGATACATATCACCATACATGATCCACCTGATCATACAATGTATCCACCTGATACATATATAGATACATGGTCCAAGCATCTAGCATGATGCATATACAAAAATACATACAAATGATCCAACTGATCATATCCAGCATCCAACATGATGCATACATACATATACATATAAATGATCTAACTGATCATATCCAGAATCCAACATGATGCGTACATACATATATAAATGATCCAACTGATCATACAAAGCAGAAACTAGAACATCATCCTAATGCTCATCATCCAGCACTTACATCCACAGTCATGTGAAGGATCCTCCTTCCAACATGCTTGGAATGGATTCAGCAAATGTGTCCATCACTTCTTCCTCGAAGTGTCCTCGATCTGAAGAACGCCCAGCCTCTCCCTGAAGTACTCGAACTTCACCCTGGCTAGTGGCTTCGTCAATACATCTGCAACCTGCTCATCTGTCGCAACATACTCTGCTTCGGCTGTACTCAGTGCTACGCAAGACTGCTTCCTGCTAAACCAAGAGATCACACCTGATCCCATACTAAAGCAGCACCCAGATGTGCTCTCCCTATCTGCAGCATTGCCTGCCCAATCTGAATCAACATAACCCTGCAGGTTAAACTTTTGATTCACATCATACTTGAGCCCATAATCCACTGTACCCTTCAGGTACCTCAGAACATGCTTTACAGCAACCAGGTGAACACTCCTTGGATCCATCAGGAACTGGCTCAATGTGTTCACTGCAAAGCAAGTATCTGGTCTCGTGTTCGTTAGGTACATCAAGGACCTAATCATCTGACGATACATAGAGACATCAACCGACTCAGATGAAGCATCACACAGAAGCTTCAAGTTCGATGCCATAGGTGTGGCCATAGCCTTGCAGTCCATCATCCCGAACCTCTTCATGATCTCTACTGCATACTTCCCTTGTCCAAGGAAGATTCCATCTGCACTCTGCCACACCTCCATGCCAAAAAAAAATAGTGCATCATCCCCAAGTTCTTCAACTAGAACTCGGCAGCAAGCTTCCACTGCATATCGACAATCAATCTATCCTCACCTGTTACAAACAGGTCATCCACATAGTAGTATCACTGGATTGCCTTCCTCAACCTTGTAGTAAAGGTTGGAATCCACTTTATTCTTGGTAAAGCCCAAACTGGATAGAAAGTTGTCTATCCTACCATACCAAGTTCTGCACATATATGACTCCCTGTCATGTGTCTCAAAACCAAGTGGCTTCTCCACATACACTTCTTTCATCAAATACACCATTCAAGAAGGTTGTCTTGAAATCCATTTGGTGTATCTTCCACTTCATCACTGCAGCTAGAGCAAGTACGGATCTAATGGAAGTGTATCTGGCTACAGGAGCAAAAGTCTCTATGCTACCACCTGCAGCATGCTTGATATTGTAGATCCTCTTGGAAACCACTACAGACTCCCCTTCAGGTCTTGGGACTGCATCCCAAACATCTTCATGATCGACTGGTACTCCTCGATCATGGCATTCTTCCCAGATCCTGGGAACTTCAATATCTTCAATATTTTCAATAGATAACTTTGTTGCTAAACAAATGTTGTAGTCCTTCTTTTGTAGGTGATGGTATACAATCTTTCCTACACAACATGTTAAGTTGCATGATTAGAAAACATCTCATAGTTTTCAGAACAAATTCTTACACATAAAGAAATATGTCATACAGTCATGCAATTATCTTAGCCAATGCTTCAATACAACATTTATCCATATTCCGTAACTTTCTAGATGCCTTCCAATCTCTACCAGAACATTGTTAAGACTGTGCACAACTCCTAACATGTCAGCAAAGAGGTTTCATTCTAGATAAGTAGCAATGGAATGTTGTACAGTGCCATAGGCCACTTTCCCATGTATATTAGTAGTATATTGTTCATCAATGCAACTATTCTAATATGCATAATACACAACCTAATTCTAGGAACATAATCATATACATCATTGAATAACATTATGTAAGAAATGACAATTCAAATACTTATCTTGTTTGGTTGTTGGGTGGACTCCCTCTGAATCTTTGCCACTCCATTCTGATGTGGATTGTGAGAAGAGGTCAACTCCCTCTGAATATCTGCATCCTTGCAGAAACTACTGAAGTGTGCTCCTTTGCTTTCTTGCAGGAACAACTGGAGTGTACTCCCTCTTGATCTTTGCTTTCTTGCAGGAACAACTGGAGTTTGCTCCCTCTTGATCTTTGCTTCCTTAGTTACCTATCCTTGAACTTATATCCATCCTTAATCACTATGCATGCTTGTTAGTATATACATAATCAAACATTCATTAGTATAATCTTAATATTATCAAAACACAATAATCTCAAGCATGTATAGTCAGGATCATTTCAAACAGATAATAAACATTAGTATTCAAGGTTTCAGGGAAGTCTTCTTTCACTCATGCATATTCTTATTTGATCATAGGACTCTTCTGATTAGTTAAATCATCAATGAATAAACCCGTGATTATTCAAACCTATACCTTCATGATTCTTCTGGTTAGTCATATCATCAATTATGGTAAGAAACATAATATGTATACAACCATGACTATTCAAACCTATGACTTCATGAATAATCATTATCAACAACACAACAGTATAAGATCGTAACACAAGGTAGGATTCTAGCTTGATATAGGAAAAACATACCTGGATTAGCATGCTAGCTAGTTATGTCTAACATACCCGCATAATGTCTTCTGGTTCTCTTCAGTGACTTGTGTTAGTAACCTGCATGTTTCATAAGTTAACCATTGTAGAACCAAGTCATACATACCTCGTAAGTAGATCTTCTATGTGATCCATGACAATAGATGAATCTTTGTCTTCATGTCACCATGATCATATGTTCTTGAAGTAGAACATGATTTGTCTTTCTTGGTGTACCTTTTATGTTAGCGAACAACATAAAACTCATACAACATCACAATGCATTAGTACAATCACAACTGTCAAAACCTTAATCAATGAATATCTTCTATTAAGGTGATACGACAAGTCTAGTAATTAATCAAGATTGTACTGTAATGATATGAAGACAAACATATCATAAACTTAACCATGAACAAAATTCGAAACATATCATAAACTTAACCATGAACAAAATTCGAAACATACCTGTAAGCCATACCTGTCAAGATTGCTTGTAATCTTCTTATGGAAGGCCTTTGCCTCATCTCCCTCTGAAACAGGAACTTCTTCACTTATGCAGGTGACCAATCCATCTTCTTCTAGGATTAACCCAATCCACTTGATTTGCAAGAACTGGATCTGGAGTTGGATTAGGGTTTGTCAGAGAAACCCCCAAAATTCAAACTTTGAATTTCAAACTTCCGAAAGGATAGAAATATGCGCCTTGATGAGCTGATCAAGCTAGTATGTTCAGAATTTGAAAACTGCAAAGTTTCACTCCTCAATTTTGTCTTTGAAACTTCCGGATTCACTGGACGTGACCCCGAACTAGGGTTTGAAGAAGCCCACTCTTCTGCCCAATCAAAAGGTTTGATCCAAAGCTCTAAGCTTCTATTTTTATGAGGAGCTTCCAGCCGTGGTCACAGATTTAAAAAATTCCCATTTTTGCAGAAGCCCTAATTTTCCACTTTTCTCATCAAAGTCCCGAACTAGGGTCTGATTAGGCCCGGCCTTTTGCCCAACCAAAAATTCTGATATTGGTCTCTAAATTTCGATTTTGATGAGTAGCATTCAGCCGTGGTCTCCAATTACAAAAATTCCAACTTTATCCGAAACCCTAAATTCCGAAAGCCATGAATGAAGGTGCTCAAAAATAATTCTGTTTTGACAGAAATATGTACCTGATTTTTTCTGGTGTAACTCCGAACTTTTCGATCCACAGGGTCTGAAAAATTTTCCTCAGATAGCTCGACCTGTCATCTTTCCATCCTGATAAGTCTTACCTCAATTGGATTCTCTGAGAGAGAGTTATGCCAAGTGTCGCAACGTGAACTATTTATGGGATAAAATAGGAGAGAGAAATTGTACGGCGTGCCACATGTCACTAATTCGACTTCAGCCTCTAAAAATTTTTCCTGAGATAGTGCAGTCTGTGTACTACCTATTACTTTTTATGAAATTTCATTTGGAGCTTCCTAGCCCAAGTTATGACCTTTTTTCCAAGGTCACCTGTTTCTGACTTAGATATGGAAGAGGCTGAAACCCTATATTGTACAGATCATAAATCACAAAGTACAATGAATTAGAGGTTGTCCTTTGGACACAAGGTACATGGGGATCTGATATTCTACCTGTAAAATTTTTAGATCCGAAAACTTCACCAAAATGGATTTATAGCGAAAGTGCTACGATCAGTGGTTTTTGCTATATCAAGCCCTAGCATCGTAAGTGCAACAAGTGTCATACATGCCATATCATGCCTTCTTTCAAGCTAGCTCTGATACCATGTTAATTTTTCAGAATTTACTTCAATCTGATCTAGGATCTTAACTGAGAGAACAACATGTAGAGCAAATCTACAGCATATCAATCGTGGACACAATAATGCAAGCACACAAGAGACACAGAGTTTACTTGGGGAAAACCATAAAGGTGAAAAACCCCAATTACTTACTTAGAGATAGATAGAGCAATGATACAACCAGAATACAAGAGATAGTCTTCTCCTAGCAGCAGAGCCTCCTCCTCCACAAGTGCGTCACTCTCCCAAGTGTGCATGAGAGAATAGAATAATCAAATAGAGATCTCCCGATCTCCCGATCTCTATTTATACTAGACTTGACTTGCCTAATAACCTTTACTAGGTCGGCCTTAACTTAACCACATAACACAATGCTGACTGGGCCGACACCCAATAGGGTGGTCTAATAACCCTTTGACCCACATTGCGGACCCCCACTAGGGTGGTCTAACAACCCTTCGACCCACATGACTTATACAATGCCGACCCCAACAAGGTGGTCTAATAATCCATCAAGTATAAGTTACGACACTTACAATATAAATGACGACACTTCCGTATAAAGGAATAATAACATCTTTATAGGAATATAAAATACATATATTAAATACATGGGTGAAATACATTCCAAAGTTACATATGCATCAACATAACAGAGTAAACAAAGCTGAAAATTACAAGTTGTAATAATGGAGGAAGCGAGCTGCTCTAATAGCGGGTGGAGGGAGCAAGCTGGTAACCAGCTCTCATATTGGCTCTCATTGTCAACGGAGGATGGTTCTGCCAGGAGTGCATCGAGCACCCACACTTTCCCCTTCAAAAACTTAGATTAGCATGGTTTCTTCCCTCACAACCCTCAGCCTCACATAGCACGACATGCTACATTGATGCCATGTGCAAGTAAATACATAAACTGCTTCACTTAGAACCTCTTACAACAAGGCATCACTCTGCACTGCACTAGAATTCAAACTGAGAACCTAGTACATATGACTCGAACTGAAACTCGGTTTTCTGAAAACCGAAAAACAAATTTAGCTCTCACTCAGAACACAAAATCAGAGCACAACTCAATCAAACTGAACGAAGTCGGCATCTCTTTCTTTCACACGCAAGAGACACTCAACTCAACTGCAACTGTGCTCTGATAAAGAACCACTGCTACGGCAATCTGAAACAAAGAACACAGTTCAAATACCTCACCCACGATCTGATATTTGTTCAAAGCACAAAATCGACTATGCTCTGACAACTGCTGATGGCTACGGCAATATTAATTCACAGACCCTCTAATGCATTGTCCAAATGATAGCTCAACGCTACTTCGAATTCACCGTAGGAAGGTTTCTCATATTGGATTGAGCTAAGCTCGGATACCAATTGAGAGAGTAGGTACAACGGACAGCGGGCCAAATATACCCATAACTACTCTCTGCCTCTTTCATTAATTGAAATATAGATTTATATACACTGTGAACTTTCACGATCATTAGAGAGGTCTAGAAACATCTATAGCTTTGGCTTCTCGGTGAAGCTAGAAGTTACATCAATATTTACACAGCCAACTACCAATAGGCATGGCGATCCATCTATGCATAAATGCATATCACCCGGACACTTACGGAATGATTCTGGTGGTTTCCAAGGTGATGGCGTGGCTGTTGGAATTAGTTTCCAACATACCTCCTACACTAACCTACAGGATATTACTGAACTTCTTCATGATCCTGGGCCTCCCATGAGGGAATCAAGACCAAACACCGGGATCTGATACCATGACCGAAATAGAGGAGCAGGAATAACCAAAAACAAACTATTATATTAACGAGCCTACAGCTCAGAACTGGATACACATAATACATTACAACATACAAATTTATAGCAGTTTCAGAGGGATTCTAAAGACCTCTAGACCTTCTAGACGTTTGAGCTATTTCCTAGCTTCAACCTCCTTTACCTACCGCAATTACTAATGGAGATACTGCATCCAATGCATGTAGGTTGCATGTTGTTGGAATTATCTTCCAAACACTCCCCCATAATTCCAACAATTCTCATACCATCAATTACATCTCAAAATACTTTGTTATTTTGCTTTCTGCTCTGATGTTCCAATCTCCTTGGGCTTTCTTCTAGATCCTATTACAACTGGTCCAACTAACTACTCCCCCTTAGTCCAAGATTTCATATCTCTCGACTGATCTCTATCTATGAGAGATTCACCCACAGTGCTGCTGCACTACAATTATGCCTCCAAAAGAGGGCTTACAACAACCTTGGAGAAACAAGCCTGTGACTAAGGCCAGCCTATGACTAAGGCTTTTGAGCCAAAAACACTAAGGTGTCGAGTACAACCGATAATGCACCTCAAATGGATTTCAAATTTCATGCCCATAATTTCATTGCAGATATAGGATAGCAAACTATCTTCATTTCACAAAAAAAATGCTAATGAAAAAAAAAACATCGACCGCACAGAAACACATCCATGACACAAAGTATCCCATGAGGTCTCCCAACAATCCTTTGGGCTACGACCCATCAATTGATCTCATCGGCTGCACGCAGGTACCTACACTCATCGGCACTGATGCTCCCTTCATCTCACACCCTTCTCTAGGTGTCTACGCTCTCAACTAGATGAATGGTGGCTCTGGCTTACACAAAACCCTAACAAATGTTGTGGGCTAGAACCACATCTCAAGCACTCCACTGGATGGATTTCCTTCAATAGTTTCCACCAACACTTCATCACAACTAGGTCCAATGATATACAGCCGATGATAAAGGTATGGCTACTACCACTATTCATGAGCAACTTTTATTCTTCCAAGGGAAACTACAAAACTCAAGAACCTAGTAATATTCTCAGTCAATAAATCGTCTTTCTGCAGGACCCAACGCATACAGTTGATGGCAGACATGACAGGGAAAACCCCAACAAAAGGTCCACCAAAACTACCTCATTCATAATCACTATGGGCCACGGTCCTCTCCTAATATAGCTCGCGGGTTCTTCTTCTACCCAGGTCACGGCCTCCTTAAGCAATCGCAACAACCCTTCTACTGAGAACCACTTCTATTTACACTAGCCACGGCGTGACACAAAAATTGTGAGGAAGAAAGCCTAAGTCCCTTTTTAACAGAACCCTTAGAAGAGTTCTCTGTCGGCACCAATTCTACAGTAGCCATGAAACAACCACAACTGAATGCACCCTTTGAAGGCTTCCTTTCATTTCTGGAATGAACTCACCCAACAATGCATCACAACTATGTTCAACCCAACAAATGGAGGAGTCAAATTATAGTAGAGAGGATAGAGGTTGGTTCTAAAATCTATTACACGCAAAGGAAAAATCTGGGCTCTGATAGAGGGGGCAACAAGCTCGCGAGGTAAAGAGCCTCACATGGACACAAAACACAAAACCTTTTCTACTCCTACCTCCTACACTAACCTACAGGAGATTACAAAACTTCTTCATGATCCTCGACCTCTCGTGAGGGAGTTAAGCCCAGACACCAGACTCTGATACCATGACGGAAATAGAGGAGGAGCAGGAATAACCAAAAACAAATTATTATATTAACGAGCCTATAGCTCAGAACTAGATACACATAATACATTATAGCATACAAATTTATAGCAGTTTCAGAGGGCTTCTAAAGACCTCTATAACTTCTAGACGTTCGAGTTGTTTCTCGGCTTCAACCTCCTTTACCTACTGCAATTACTGATGGAGCTATTGCATTCAATGCATGCAGGTTGTGTGTTGTTGGAATTATTTTCCAACATAATCTACTAAAACATATGCCTTGAAAAAATCAAGTTTTAATAGCAGAGTTTCCAACTTCTTTCTCTTAGCAGTATGCATAGTCTCATGTGCTGCCCCTATCGCACCAAATATCAGTATTTGATGTAAGAATCCAACCTTAGATATCCCATGTGATATTCCTGCTTTGATCCAGTTTGCAATAGTTTTTTATATAATTTTGTATATCAGGTTGCACAATGAAATCGATCGATAATCTTGAAATGAAGTAGGACATGATTTCTTCGGAATCAGGGTGATAAAAGTTGCATTTACCCCACCAGTAACCTTAATAGTACGTCGAGCGTCTTCTTCAACTAACTGGACAAGCTCAGGTCCCATGATATCAAAAAACTAAGTGAAAAATTCACAAGTCCATCCATCCTGAGCCGGACTCTTACCAATGTCCATATGCTTTAATACATCTTCAATTTCTTCTAAAGTAACCAGACTTCCAATGGAAGAGAAATCCTGTTCAGAAAAAATCCTAGGAATCACCTGAAGTATCTGCATTTGTGCTTCCAAGTTATTTGGTAGTGGACTTTTAAAGAGGTTGGTCAAATGTGTAGTCATCACCCCAACAATCCATGCAGGGTCTGTTACCCTAACCCCCGAGCCATTCAGAATGTCCCAAATTGCCCTCTTCTTCCTCTGGTTGGTGGTGTATGCATGAAAAAACTTCGTGTTTTGGTCTCCATATTTTATCCATAGTGCCCTAATTTTCATAGTAGCATAATTCATCTTTATTGACATTTCTTGGAAATTCGGAGCAATTCGAATTGGTTGAATATTCGGTATAGATATGATATGAATATAGATTCTTATTAATGAAAAAGTAAATTTTAAAAACCAATTTTAAAAAACCAAATTTTAATTATTTAATAACTATAAAATATAAATAACATTCAATTTATTACTTTCTTATAAAAACTAATAGTTTTTAACGTACATTTATGCTAATTTGGTTTATATATTTGATTAAAAATATTATATATAAGAAGTCTACTTCCGTATTTTATCCGTATTGTATTTTTTTATTACGTATTTTTTCCGTATCGAATCATATTCGTATCCGTATTCGTACTCGACTTATGCTGCTATGGTAATTTTAATATGCCATAACTCCTCTTCAGTCTTAAGTAGGGTCCCTATCCTATAGTCTAGGTCATTGATATGTTCCATAGTCGGACTATTGACAGAATCTGCATAGGAACCTCCAATGATATTATCAAGTTCCATATCTCGCAATTCAACATGTAAAAGTGATTTCTTCTCCCAAATCCGTGGAGCCACCAGTTTCTTAGCGATCTCAGAAATAACAGGAGCTTAATCATAGCAGTGATCACATTCTCTTTTATAAAGGATCCCCAATGATTCCGAACAACTGTGTGAAAATTTGGTTCTTGTGACCACAATGTACATTATTTAAAGGGGAATTCCGTAGGGTAATTTCCATTCCCAAGATTCAATACAATAGGATGGTGGTCTGAAATCTTTGTAGCCTCCACCGAAGAAACACATTGTTCAAATGACCCAAGCAAATCTTCATGATGTAAAAAATGATCTAATCGTTTAGCCACCACATCATCACCCATATGCCCATTTCTCCATGTGGGTAGGAATGGGTTTGGTTTGATGTCAACAAGGCAATTCCCTTGAATTAAGTCATTGAACCAAGAAGTATTGTTGGGAAAAATAGCATTTGTACCCCATGAATCCTGAGTAGCAAGTGTAATGTTAAGATCACCTGCGAGGATAAGAGACTTTATATCCAACAAACTAGATGTAGAGAGGTCTGACTAGTAAATATTTTTATCCAATTGTGGCCCATAGTAGTTAAAAAGGTGTAGAGTGGAGTCAAATTCCCTGCTCTTCCCCATTAAGAGGATAACCCCTCCAACTCCAAAATTCATAGTCACAAAATACGGCCGTATTGGCAGTCGTTGTACGAAAATTCAGACCTAGTTAAAAATACGGTGGACATTCGAGATGATACAGGTTCGGTATAGTCAACAGATTTATTAACCCAATTTTGAATGAACTGAATTGGAATCGAATTCATATTGATAGAATAAAATATAAAACTCCAAAACATGACAATTAATAAAAAGATTTATTTAAGAAAAAACATTAAGATACGTTTTTAATTTAGTGTTAGTATATGTTATACTATTACACTTTTATATCATTTGCATTATTACTCTAACATTTAGTTTTTTATTTAAGTTTTATTTTATTATATGTAGTATTTTTATTTAAGTTTTATTTTATATTATTATTATTTTAATAAATTACATTTTAGTATTTATTATTTATCAAAAAGTAAATTTATGTAGTTATTTTGTTTTCATTTTTGTAAGTGATTTTATATAAAAATAGATTTGTGTAGTTTTAAGTTTTATTTTCAAAAGTTTTTAATGAAAAATGAATGAGATGTTAAAATTTGGAATGATTATATATAATTTTATTTTATTTTTAAATTAAAATTGCATGTTTTTTGGATTTATAAGATGTCTACTCTCGTATTTTAGTCGTACTTGATTTTTTTATTACGTATTTTTTATGTATCGTATCTGAATCGTATTTAAATCCGTACTCGAATATTGCTACTATTCTCCAAATGGACAAAAATGAAAGAGGTTTGGGTCCCAGGAATATAGTAGACCCCCAAACCGACCATCAACATCAATTGCGCAACATTCCCATGAAGGGAAAAAGTTTCATAGAAACGCCCTAGCCTTCCGAAAATCTACCATAGTCTCCTGAAATAGTACTAAATTCAGAAAATTTGTATTCAATAACCTGTGGAGGTTGATTTGTTTAGGTACGCCCCTAACACCATGTATGTTCAATGATAATAAGATCATGGAGTAACATCCTAGGCGGTCGTCACTTCTCTAAGTTTACAAAAAACTGGAGATAACATAGACTGTGACTCCCCACAAATGAGAAGTTGTGAAGAAGAACCTGCCTTCAAAAATTCACTATCAAGTCCTTGTTAGTTCCTTTATATGCCTTCCCCCATTCATCTTTCTAATGGTCACATTGGAGGTAGAAGGATCAGTTGATCTTGGAATGACTAAGTCAACCGAAAAAACTAAAATAGGGTTGGAGTATAAACCTGGTTGAGACCCTCCATTTGGTGAGAGAACCACCTCATGTTCCTAAACCGAAGTTTCCAATACAAGAAAATTATTATTAATATGAAGTAATGCCTGCTCATCCAGTAATAATTGTGAATTTGAAAACAGAGGAAAACCATCTAATAGATAAGGACATGGAGTTCTAGTATCCATCGGAATAACCTTCTCACCCATATGCAGTGTCTCAGTAGTAGAAGGGAATTCACATTGTAGTTCCTCAAAACAAGATTGACCAATAACAACATCCTTCCCCCAACCCTCAAGGAATTCTAAATCCGAAATTGATAAAGAATTAAAAAAACAGGAAAGTGTTCCTGAAACTTACGTGATAGTGATGAGAAACCTTTGTCCATTCGAGAGGTCTCTAATTCTTGCACCGATTCTTCCATCTAACCTAGCAGAGCAGAATTGTTCTCAGTTAACCTAGAATCCATGGACCAGTTGCATCTTTTCTAGAGGTTCCCCTCCTTTCCACAAGAGAAATAATGTAAATAAGTGTGCCAATAGTCAATGTCCTAGGTTATAACCCTATCTCCCCAAAGAATATTGATGGATTTTGGAAACCCTAATGACACATCAATCTCTGTAAGTACCCAAGCCACGCGTTTATCCTCATGATATAATGATTCGTCGTTGAAAAAAAATAAAATTTCCAATCTTGTTTTCCAAGTCTATGAAGGAATCCCTAGACTAGAGGTGACACAGGCACATCGAGGCCTAGGAGAAACAGTCAAAGTTGATCGATAGAAGCATAACTGACTAGGGGAGTGCAGATGACCACTCGTGCGAAGTAAACTGGCAGTTGAAGCCAGGCAGTCAAGTAGAAGCTGTTGATGTGCGGTCAGCAGGAGAAATTTTGAGAGTCGACAAGTCTCAGGTTGACAGACGACAAGAAGTAGAGATCAAAGGTGTCGAATGTTGAAATATGGTCGAATGACGACACCGATGAAAGCGACAAAATACCAAGCGTGGAGGATGGGGCAGACTGGCAACCGTGGATACTAAGCGAAGCCAACAAGTAAGGTCGAGGGACGGTGAAGTGCAGTATGGTCGAGACAGGAGATGGGTCCGACAACTGTAGCAGAGTCAGAGAAGTGCAGAAGTCAAGGCGACGTACTTGGAAGCCGTTCGTGGTTGTTGAGGAAGTTAAAGGAAGTTATGAAGGTGGTTGGGACCACGCGAGATGTTACCACAGATGGAGGTTGTGCAGCATGACCATAGGGCACTGAAAATTGTAGGTCTGCAGGATCTGGAGAATTTGGCGGACAGAGGAAGGACGTCTCGGGGAAGGGGATAAACCTCGGGAAGAGCAACAGCAGAGAAGAGTAGAAGAGCGGTGCGAAGGCACAGAAGAAGGGATCGATGATCTAGGATCGGAGGATCACACATAGCCGAGAACACACTGAAAGAGACAGAGTTTCATTCCTATATATTGTAACAAGATAAGGCCGACTATTTTCATATATTGCTTTGTAGTTAAACATCGTAATTTGATTTAGTCTAATAGAAGAATCCAACTTCTTGAATTCAGTTCACGACCAGTCTTCGTGAGCACCTATGTGTTGTTGTGTGTTATTGTTAAGCAGGAGGCCACTTCTCGGGACCGACCTTGCGCTAGTTGGTATCAGAGCTGGAGGGAATCTAGTGTTGAGCAGTTGAAACTGGAGAGCCAGGTTGAGCCTACGTGTGCGTGAACAGCTCCAGCTGTAGTTGGGTAGAGTTGTGCACAGTTGTGAAGTCCGGTTGTGATTGGACGAGTGGGAGTTTCAGCCGAGGTTGAAAATGGATCATCGAGGTGTTAATGTCCGAGGTATAGGACGAAGAGCGTCTAGCACAACAGTCACAGTTGATCATGAAATGTTCGACGAGTGCATGCGAACAATGAGAATTTTGACCAATGAGGTCGCAGTGATCAAAGAAATCTAGAGACGTGGATGCGTTCCTGATGCAATTGACCACGACGATGAGGAATTCAAGGAAGTGGAAGTGCAGGAAGTTGTTGAAGAAGAACCAGAAGATAAATAGATCAAGCTACTTTCAGAGATGAGAGGTCGAACAAAGATAGATGTGCGTACCTACTCAGGAAGTATGGATCCAGAAGACTTGATAGATTGGTTCAGAGAGATGGAGAAATACTTCGACATAGAGCAGATTGAGGATCCTAAACGGGTTAAAATTGGATGTCTGAGGTTAAAGGGTCACGCCTCATTGTGGTGGGACAATGTACAGGCTGACAAAGTCAATAAAGGCAAGGAGAAAATCAAGTCTTTGTAAAGGATGGTTACCAAGCTGAAAGGGAAGTTCTTTCCCAGTGACTATGTGATTTCCTTGTTAACGAAGTTGAAAAAATTTTCACAGAAAGAGATGACCGTGAAGGAGTACACGGAAGAATTCTATAGACTATAGATTCGGTCAGGCCAGACCGACAAAGGCAAATAAGTAGTCGCTAGATATGTAAATGGCTTGAAGTATGCCATACAGGACAAGTTAAGCCTGTCGAGGTTCAGAGCGGTCGGTGAAGCCTACCATTTATATCTGAAGGCAGAAGAGAAGCTATCAAGGAGAACTGCATCGGCCAGAGGGAGGATGATTGGTCGAGGTGTGAAGAGTGTTTCCGTGAAAGGCCAAAGTAGTGGAACCAAAAGAGAATCCTTCAAAGATGACCGACGTGTGGAAAGGACATCGACTAAAGAGAAAACACAAGGAAACTGACAGGACGGTCGAGAGACCCGCGATCGGGGTGCGTATGGACAAAGTGGCCTGGAAGACAAGAAAGGAGTTGACAGACTAGTTGTAGTCTATTATAAGTGTCGCAGGGTAGGACACAAATCTTATGAATGCCCGAAGAATCTACACATGGCAGACAAGTTGAAAACCAGAGGTCGATGAGATGACCAAGGAAACAAAAAGACGGATTCGACATCCGATAGTGGGGAGGATGTTCGAAGATGGGGTCTAAACATGATGGACATGAGAAAATTATTTTAGGATTATTGACGCGATGAGAAGGATCCAGCACAGGGAAAGGCCATCTTTCGGACTAAAGTGCTAATCGGAGACAGGTATTGCAAGACCATAGTCGATGGTGCTAGTACGGAGAATCTTGTGTCGATGGAGGTCATTGACAAGTTGGGTTTGAGATGTCAAGAACACCCAAATCCATAGAAGATATCCTGCTTACAGAAAGGTCACCATGTGAAGGTAAATAGACAATTCCTAATTAGATTCAAGGTTGGGAATCTTGAAGATAGTGTATTGTGCGATGTAATCCCAATGGATGCATGTCATCTGTTGGTAGGAAGGCCATGGAAATATGATCGGAAGATGATCTATGATGGTCTATGCAACCCATTCACAGTGTGGAAAAATGGCACACGAAGGATGTTGAAGCCGAAGCAGGAGGATCAAGCTGACTGCAAGCAGGGCGAGAGAAATTATTGGGAGAATCAAGTGTTGATGTGCTCAGCCAAGGAATTCCTTGCAGAGGAGGAGAAATAATCGGGATGTTTCACCATCATTCCGAAGGGACCATGTTTCGAGAGGTCGACAATGGAGATAATTTTGGTCAAAGTCGAAGAAATGCTCGATGCGTTTTGGAGCATAGTATTCGACAAGGCACTGACGGGATTACCACTGACGAGAAGCATATCCCATCAGATCGACTTGATTCTTGAATTGAGTTTTCCAAACAAGGCACCACATAGAATGACTTTGAAAGAGGGTCAGGAGCTCAATTGACAAGTCCAGGAGTTGTTGGATAGAGGATTGATCAAAGAGAGTATGAGCCCGTGTGTGGTACCAACTATACTAGCACCGAAGAAGGGTGGAGAATTGAGGATGTGTACAGAATCCAGATACATCAACAAAATCATGATCAAGTACACGTTTCCATTGCCTAGGATGGATGACTTGATGGATTGTTTGAGTGGAGCGAGATACTTCACCAAAATCGACCTGAAAAGTGGTTATCACCAGATCAGGGTCAGAGAGGGCAATGAATGGAAGACATCCTTCAAGATGAAGGAAGGGTTGTATGAGTGGTTAGTCATGCCATTCGGATTGACTAACACACCCAGTACATTCATGCGGTTGATGAATGAAGTGTTGAAACCATTCTTGGGGAAGTTCATCGTAGTGTATCTAGATGACATCCTAATATTTAGTTGAACCAAGGTCGAGCACTTGGAGGATATTCGACAAGTATTGCAAAAGCTGCAGGAAGAGAAGCTGATGGTGAACTTGCAGAAGTGTTTCTTCATGAAGGAAGAATTGGTGTACTTGGGATTTGTAATCTCGGGTGAAGGGTTAGTGATGGACCCAAAAAAGGTGAAGGAAATATTGGAGTGGCCAAAACCGACAAGCACGACAGGTGTGCGAATTTTCCATGGACTTGCTAGTTTCTACAGGAATTTCATTATAGGATTTAGTCGGATATGTGCACCGTTGACAGATTGCATGAAGAAAGGGGAGTTCAAGTGGACGGAAACTACTCAGAGATCTTTTGACAAGTTAAAGCAGAAGGTGACTGAGAGACCAGTGTTAGAACTCCCAGATTTCGACAAAGTTTGCCAAGTCTACTATGATGCAAGTGGTATGGAAATTGGAGCAGTGTTGATCCAGGACAGCTGACCACTTGCATTCTTCAACAAAAATTTGGATGAAGTGAAGCGAAAATATTCGGTCTACGACCAGGATTTCTATGCTATTGTCCAAGCATTGAAGAAGTGGAGGCATTATTTGTTTCCCAAGAAATTTGTGTTGTACATAGATCACCAAGCACTAAAGTACTTGAATACAAAGTCGAAGTTGAATCGACGACACATGAAGTGGGTTGAATTCTTGTAGGGATATACCTTCATGTTGCGACATAAGTCGGGCAAGTCGAATAAGGTTGTCAACGCGTTGAGTCGAAGAGTTGCATTGCTCAACATGACGACAGTTCAGGAGACATGAATAGATTCGGTGAAGACAAAGTATGAGACCGATGTGGGTTTTGCGAAAGCATGGAAGGCGAGTAGCGAACCATGGAGTGTCGACATAACTCCATAATTAGATTATTTTATCCAAGAGGGATACCTATTCAAGGGACAACAGTTGTGTATTCCCAAAAGATCCATAAGAGAGAACCTAATCCGAGATATGCATAGTGGCAGACTAGCAGGTCATTTTGTCATCTACAAGACCAAGGCGCTGGTCAAAGAAAAGTACTATTGGCTAGGAATGACGACAGATGTAGGTAAGTGGGTACGACAATGTCGAACTTGCCTGTTGGAAAAGGGAAGAAGTCAGAATATGGAGTTGTATGCACCATTACCAGTTCTAAATACCCCATTGGAACACCTAAGCATGGATTTTGTTCTAGGATTTCCGAGGACACAGCAAGGGAACGACTCAATCTTTATTGTAGTCGATAGATTTTTGAAGATGGCACACTTTATTCCATGTCGGAAGACAAGTTACGCCACAAGCATTGTTGTACTATTCTTCAAGGAGATAGTCAGATTGCATGGGTTTCCGAAGATTATAACATTGGACAGAGATACCAAGTTTATGGGTCATTTCTGGAGAACCCTATGAAAGAAAATGGACACGAAGTTTCATTTTATCTCGGTATACCATCGATAGAGAGATGGAAAGATAGAGGTGGTGAACAGAAGTTTGGGAAACCTTCTGTGGTGTTTGACAACTGATAGACCCAAGCAGTGGGAGAACGTGTTGGCACAAGCATAATTCGCATATAACAACTCTGTGAATCAGTCGACAAGTATGAGCCCATTCCATATTGTTCAAGGATGAATAGCACATGGAGTGGTGGATTTGCTCGAGATATCGACATAAATAAATAAAAATGTAGATGGAGAGTCATTTGCAAAACATATGAAGGAAGTGCATGAAGATGTGCGAAAGCACATTGAAAAGAGAAACGCGACATACAATTTGAGAGCCAACAGAAAGAAGAGGCTACATTTGTTCAGCAAAGAAGACTTAGTCTATGCACACTTGAGGAAAGAGAGATTTCCAACAGGAAATTATAACAAGCTGAAGCTGAAGAAGATTGGATCATGTAAGATCTTCAAGAAGATTTCAGACAACGCTTATGTATTGGACCTGCCGAAGGAATTGAACATATCTCCTATGTTCAATGTCTCAGATATGTACAAGTATGGAGAAGGTTCATCCAACAACAGTGTAGAAGTGTTGAGTATCGACTAGACAGGGAAGATTCTAGCTCGACGTGACAAAGAGGAAATCGTTGAAGTGTTAGAAGAACGCGAAGTTGGACTCACGCAAAGTTCACACAAGAAAGAATACTTAGTCTGATGGAAGGGTGATGAGTTGCAGGAGGCGACATGGATTTCCGAAGAAGAGTACAGGAGACTGACAGAGCATTCAAGTCCTTTTTCAACTAGGGAGTCTGATGCAGGAGCATCGTGGCCTAAGTAAAAACAATCGAAGTTGATCGACAGAAGCAGAACTGACTAGGGGGAGTTTCGACGACCACAGGTGCGAAGTAAACTAGAAGTCAAAGCGAAGAATTCGAGTAGAAGTTGTCGATGTGCGGTCGATAGGAGAAAGGTTGAGAGTCAACAAGTCTGATTTCGATAGATGATAGGAAGCAGAGATAGAAGGCTTCGAAGGTCGACATATGGTCAAACTACGACACTGATGAAAGCAGCGAAAGGCCAAGCGCGGAGGACGGGGCGGACTTGCAGCCGTGGAGACTAAGCGAAGCCAACAAGGTCGAGAGATGACTAAGTGCAGTATGGTCGAGACAAGAGATGGGACCGACAACTATAGCAGAGTCGGAGAAGTGCAAAAGTCAAGGCGATGTACTTGGAAGCCGTTTTTGGTTGTTGAGGAAGTTAAAGGGAGTTATGAAGGTAGTTGGGATCATGCCAGATGCCACCACAAGTGGAGGTTTTGTAGCACAACCAGAGGGAGCTAACAACTGCAGGTATGTAGGATTTGGAGAACTCAGCAGACAAAGGAAGGACGTCTTGGGGAATGGGATAAGCCTTTGGAAGAGCAGCAACATAGTAGAGTAGAAGAGCAGTGTGAAAGAACAGAAGAAGGGATCGATGATTAGAGGATCGAAGGATCACACACAACCGATAACACACTGAGAGAGACAAAGTTTCATTCATGTATATTGTAACAGGATAAGGCCAACTAGTTTCATAGATTGCTTTGTAGTTAAACATCGTAATTTGATTCAATATAATAGAAGAATCCATTTATGGCATTCAGTTCATGACCACTCTTTGTGAGCACCTATGTGTTGTTGTGTGTTATTGTTAAGCAAGAGGCCCCTTGTCAGGACAGACCTTGCGCCAAGAGGGCAAGGGGAAAACCCTTTAACAAAACCCAAAAAAAAAATAGTTGTAAAATATCAGTCTCTAGATAGAAATCATTGTGCCATCGCTTCATGCAAAGAGATCCCTTGCCAATAACCCATTGACTTACCAGGATAAGTTCATTATGGGCCTCGTCCAAGAAATGGAAGACTACCCGGTTATTTAGTAACATGTGAACTCTTGGTGCATATAGAAGGATCGGATTCCACTTCTCTTCAACCCATTTCAGTAGGGATGTGTGGCTAACACTGGTAAAGCAGAGTTTTCCGATAAGAGATCTAGCAGTAAAACTGATAACCCTACTAAGCTAAACATCTCAGACAAGTGATATCTCAATGCCCTCACTGTGCTTTTTTAGTGCTTTAATGGAACGATGTTGTATCTCCTATTCTCCAAAGCTGGGATATTGACCCCCACCACATCTATGGACTGTAACAAGATCAACGTGATCGTGGTCGGCACCTGGATCTATCACAGTATTCCCTGCAGAGGTATTCCCACACATAATCAAATCCCCAAAGTCTTTGGCATGTTCAAGGATAGTAATATGACCCAAAACCCACTCATGAGTCTTAGTAGAAGTGTTAGGCATGTCCATAACCATGTGATTACCAAAAAGATAATGAAAAAATGAGCAATACCCTAAAGGTCCTAGTGGTCTGGAAATGACAAACATCGAGGTCAGTAAAGACAAAATATAGAACATAAAGACATTGGAACCCACAAAAAAACTAGGATCGATAACCACAATATTAACCTAGGATATCTATGCCAAAGTAAACCCAGAAACCCACCCCATCAAAGGAACTAGAACCGAGGTATTAATCCCAAGCCCCATTAGGTATCATAACCTAACAGAGTAAAACCCAAGTAGGTTCCATGGATGACCATTCATAACTCAGAAAATCAAGCCCTAATGCATTCTCTTTTACCAACCGTAGACTTTTTTCAACATTGTGCAATGACTTATTAGGCATCTCTATATCAGATATGGATAACGAATAAGAAGAGTTCCAAAAACATGTGTGCATAAACATCACACATAAGTCTTTTATTAATTTTACACAAAATTGATGTTTTTTCAAAAAGCAAAAAAATGAATTTTGTTGTATAATGAGAAATAGTAAATAAATCATTCATTTACACATATAAATATGCTTATCGGCGTAATCAACTGATCTAAGTTGTAAAAGAACATGTGTGGAGCTAAATAAATAATGTTGAGATGCATATAAAGTACAATCATAAATTTTACATATATAAAAAGGAGGAATTACAAACTTCCAAAAAAAAAGAAAAAAAAGAAAGAAACCCCATGCCTTCTAAACAAGAACAACAAACCCAAAAAAACTTGTGCTATAGTGCTTCTTGAGAATACAAATCAATATTAGAAGGGACTTGGATCAAACTCAATATTAAGATATTATAGGCAAAATCTACCTATACCAAAGGCCTAGAGCAAGTAAATGACCCTCCTTTGAAAGAAGATCAGTTCCTATATTCCTTTCTCTAAAGAAGTGATGGAAAGAGATGTTCTAGAAAGTACTTCCATGAGACATTGGATCATCAAACAAAGGCATCATAAGGATATTATGCACAACTTTTTCCTTTGACATCTAATCAATAACAAGCAATGAATCGCCAAAAATATGAATTTTTTGTATGTTAATATCATATGTGAACTTGAGGACAAGTTGTAAGGCTATAGGATTAGCTCTATTGTTGGAACTAACACCCAAACCTATTTTGAAATTGTAAAAATGTGTGTCACTCGAGAAAATTAAACCCCCTAGCACCCCCCCAACAACCATGGAGTCCATTGGTCCACATTGAGAAACTAAGTTGAGACCCCAAATTTGTCTATGAATTTAGGGAAAGTAAATTTATCTTTGATGACTGCACCATATTGATTGATTTTTTTTAGATATCCATGCCAATCAAAGCACAAACCCTCAAGGAGATAGGATGATATTCAAATATAAGTCCATTACACCTCAACCAAATACCCAAAGTAACAATAATAGGAAGTGTTTTGTAATCATTAAAAATAGGTTTTGAAATCCAAGAGGTTAAATAAGATTCAATGTTGTCTCCTTCCTAGGTGAACAACAACCCAGCTAAGAGTCCTATCTATTTCCATATATCCCCTATAAAAGTACATTTGATAAATATGTGACTAGTAGATTCCTCAAACATCCAAAAAAGTGGACATCGACTTGGAGCCTTGGACCCTTCCAATTTATTCTCTACAAAAAAAACTTGAGCCGGGACTGAGTTTTTGATATCTAACCACATAAAAAAATTATTCTTCAAAGGCCATTTGAAATTACAAGCACCTTTATGCCAAAAATTTATTCTTACATGACTTTGTTTTAATAAATATGTATAATTTTCCCATAGAACCTTGTCCTCATATTCAAATCCTAGAAGAGATGCACTATACCATTCTTGGTGAATGAACGAGTTCTTAGTCATATCTGCTACCTAGGCCATGGTAAAGAATCCTTGACCTTTCAAACTATCCACCATATTAAATGGTAAAACATATTTTCCTTCACATTCCACCCATGCGTCCTCCCCTAATATGATCTTATCACCTGATCCCACCTTCCCTACCAACCACTCCCCAATAAGTGAAAAATAAATAATCACGGATTTTGAGATCACTGAAACATTTGTATAGCTCGAGTTTAGTAGTCTAAACCACTCCAAAATAGGAAGAGGGTCAATATATTAGTGTTAACTACATTGTACCAAAGCTCTTCACCTTTTGATAATCTTCAAACACTTGTTGTAGCAAGGGATTTTGCAAAACATTGTAAGTTGTTGACCCCCCAACCCCAAAATTCAATGGGAAGAGCAAGCTTCCTCCAATACATTGAGACGGGGGGGTTGGGGGCTGAATCAGTGTCTCATATTAAATATTTTTAATTTTGTTTGTATAAGAACTACTATTAAGCATGTATTATTAATGTTGCAATATGTAAAAAATAACCATCACACACAAGAGATACACAAGATATGTATATAAATATTTCATAATTCACAAGATATGTATGTAAATATTTCATAATTCACAAGTGCTTTTGGGTGTGATGAATTCAAGGTCATACTCTTGGAGGATAAGATCCACTTGGCCACATGACCTTGGATGAGGCGGTGACTCAAGAGATAGACCATAGGGTTGGATTCCACCACTACTGTAGTTTGGTTCATTAGAATGCAATGGCATAGTTTGGATCATAAGAATGTAATGGTGTAGATGATGGCTAAGGCATTTTTCTCCTTGTTGGGATAATAATGCAGTGGTTGGTTGGATAAGGTATGAATCAAGTAGTATATGAAATTCTCTTAGTGAGAAACATATTCCTGGACTAGAACTCATGCGATGGCATGTTCAGATTCTAAAACATAAAGGATAAAATCCTTCATGCAATCTGGGGGTGATATCAAGGGAGCGAAAATCATGGCTTGTTTCAATGCATCAATAAAAGCTTGTCCCTATTCGTCCCAAATGAAAGGAACATTCATCCAAAGTAAGCACAAGAAACCATGTACTTTCATGGCGTAATACGAAATGAATCATCGAAGAAAATGGGCCTTTCCTTGGAGGCTTTGTAGTTGGTGCAGGGTGTGAGGGGATGGAAGATCAATAATGGATTGAACCTTCAAGGGATCCACAATGACACCTTTTTAGGGAATAATTAATCCAAAAAATCATCTGATAGGGACACAAAACATGCATTTGAGAGGGTTCATGTGAATGTTGTACTTTCGACATCCTAGGAAGACTAGCTAGAGGTCTTCTAGGTGCTGAGATATTTTCTTGGATTGAGCTGTGAGGTCATCCAAGTAGACTAATATTATATAGACCAAATCATGAAAACAGAAGGTCATGGCCCACTGAAAGGTGACTCCAAGTTTTTTAAGGAAAAATGGCATAACTTGATAGGAAAAAGTGCCCCAAGGGGTGGTAAATGTAGTCTTATACTAATCCTCTTTGCGGATCTGAATTTGGTTGTAACCAGAGAATCCATCCATAAAGGAAAGGACCTCATGGTTAGTGCATGCATCAATGACTTGATCAATAAATGGTGTCAAAATTTTTACTTGGGAGATGCCAAATTCAAATCCTAAAATTCGGTATGGAGATGGTGCCTTGTTCTTTATTGACTGGGATAGGGTTAGAAACCCAAGTGGTATATGTGATTGGGTATATGGACCTAGCTTGGTGAAGCTTCTCAATTTCATCCTTTACTGGTAGCATTTTGGATGGATGCATGGTTTTTTCTTTTGGAAAAAAATTACCACATTGGGCCAAGTGTCAATGCAATGCTCAATGATGGAAGGATCAAGACTGGGCATATTGGTGCAGGACCATGCGAAAACATCACGAAACTCTTAGAAGAGTTTCTTATAGGAGGTGACTTCTTTTGGGGTGCAGGAGGCGCCCAATGTGATGTTTTTTACAAATCCATGTTTAACTGAGATATCCACGTGGATAGTGGGTGATATATTGGCCATGTTACACTCCTTGAAAGTGTCATGGAGTGGGATAGGATTCATGATATAGTCAGTGTTTCCATGAATAAAATGTTTCGACTTGACCAAGAATTGATCAGCCGTGGATGTGATATGATCCTTGGGGATAAAATAAGAATGATGATACATATCATCCCAAGGGAAGTGAGGCTTGGTTAATGATTCATGTATTTCTTTGTCATTTCAAATGCATTGGGTAGAGAGATTTAAGGGATCAGTTTGAGCTGAGGACGTGGCAGGTGGATCCATGGTCGATATAACATAGATGGTGTGGGGGGTGGATTTCTTGAATGAAGGTGACCTACGACTCCAAGGATAGATTGCACAAGTTAACCAACACAAATCGGTATTCTAGTAAATAGGGGAAGTGCTAGGAGTAGTGACCATAGAGGTCACAAACCACACACAAATGGTTTGTGCATAAATATTTGTTAAATGTTTGAGGAGGGTCTAGTACTTGAGCTATCGGGACATTTTCCCATCATCCAACATATGTATCTGAGTGCGGAGGATCGGGAAACTATAGACAGTTTTGGGTAGCATGAGCTAATACATCCCACAATGCGCAAGGCAAGGGTGCTCGAGCTGAGGTAGAGGGAGGAGGATTCACATATTTGTTTGCAGTTTCCAAAGTGGTTGTCTGTGTAGTGTTTCCCCCATCCTTCTTGACATGAGGAGGGGCAGGGTTGGAGGTTAATTACACGGACATTCCAGGAGATGGATGATTGGCAATGTCAATTTTTTGTACCAGTTGTAAAATTACTTGTGGGGTTTGGTTGGGATTGGGTGTAGGTAAGTGTCAGATGGGAAGCCCTAATTTCAATATAGGGAGGTTTAGCATTGCCATTATGGGCATGCTGACAACTCTTGATGGTGGTAAGAAGAACGGGATTGTGACTATAAGAGTGGCTCCCACATGGCTAGTCACTTATGGTAGTTGGGGTTAGGATTGTCGTTGAGGTTGTAGTTGGGGCATCGGTTGAGTCAAAGGTTCTGGTACAGGGACTAGTTTTCTCGAAGAAATTGTGCACAAGTTAGATATCTATATAGTTGATGGGGGATACGATAGATCCTGAAATGTGGTGGTCAAGGGAGCATCATAATAAATACTTTGCCCCGTGGTAGAAATTGAAGGGATGAACACACTAAGGGAAGAGTTTTCGACCATGGGGAGGGAATTTTATGGATCAGCTAGCCATTTTGGGTCATAGTAGGCAAGTTGGTTGATTTTGATGACCCTCCTCTCATGCAGTAACATTATGAGCTAGAAGAAAGATGAGGAAATGACCTTCATTGCATACATGTAAATATATCCTAAGAGAAGGTTATAGTCAAGATGGATGTTAACTAATTCAATGTCAATTAGGATGGTTATTCTGACTAACATGACAGGGATATTCAGGAGGAGGCCCTGTGGTTGGGATACACGACCATCATAAACATGCAGTTCCATCGTGGAAGGTTGGAATGGAGGGGACCCAAGTTTCTTCCAAAAAAAGGTGGGAATTACTCATGTAAAGGCACCCTCATCGACAATGCATCGATATATTACTAAGTTCTTGGTCGAGACGGGGATCTAAAACGCGATGGATGAAGGCATGCAAGGTTTTGATTAATCCTAGTTGAATTCCATCAAACATGAGTCACATGGGTCGACCACACCTAAGGATGACAAGAGGGATTTTCATTACAATTGTAAATTATTGAGAACTTATAAGGTGGACATGGTGGAGAGAAATTGGGCCAAATCATATGCAATGCTATAATTGGGAGTAGATCGTGCATTGGGATTATTTGCAATCCAACCTAAAGGAAATTTTGGGGCCTTGGGGGCCCCATCGACTAGTGGTTGAGGGAGGTGTAAAGGATAATCTATGGGGGTAGATGCAGTATCCTTATCTACAGGAATGGTCTCGGTAGTCAAACCATATTGATTGCAGTGAGTCTACAGGTTAACCTCAGAATAAATCATTAAGAGGTGTTGGACTATTGAGTCAGGAATTTGACTTGAGGATGAAATGTATGTAACCATAGGTTGTGTGGTAACGACCACTTGAGTGGGTAAGGGGTTTTGCAACACCATCGGTTATTGAGTTGGTTTCAATGGATTGGGTTGTGCCTACAGGGAATTAATGGCCTCTCGACAATTGGCCTCATCCCATAGTTGATGAGCTTTTTCCAAATGGGGGTAGTTATGCGTGCAATGTCCATAAACAATTAAAAAAGAACAGAGGTGATCAGTTCAGAATTGTGGATTCTTTCCTTGTTTGGGTGGTTGATTGGGGTCATGGTTTGTAGTATTTGCTTAGTTATTACCGGTTGAGTTAGGAGATGGTCCACCCCATCCCTGGCATTAGTTGTTTCCTTGATTCCTACCCCATATCTTATTAGGTTTCTGTTAGCGCCTAAATCTCACACACATGCGACATTTCGATGAATCCTTCAGTAAGGTGTCATCAACATAATGAATGTCGTTCAACAAAGGCATCCTCAACAAATCCAGAATACAACATGAGTCCAAAAAGTGCCAAGATCCAATCAAAAGAATGGGAACTAGTGCATGTTCTCAGTGCATGTTATCAGTGCAACGCCCCAACAATACTCATGTGGATATTCCTTCGATAGTCGTGTTACTGTTCAAATGGTAGGACCACCTACTTCTCATGGAATGTTGAAGGATCCATCATCTCCAAGGATCCGAATTCATCTCCTCACAAAATTGGTGGCATTAACTTATAGCCCCCTTGGTGAACCTTCGAACTACTTCATGGAGTAGATGAGTTCACAATTGGATCAAGTTGTTTGTTGGCCACCTCTTGGCCTATATAAAGAAGCCATTGGAATTCATTTTGTAGAGAGAAATCAAGAGCAAGGTTATGTCATTGGATTTGTGTTGAAGCTTCCTCATATCCCACCTCTTCCTACCTTTGTAAGCATTCCCAAGATCCCTTCCCACCTTCCCTCAAGCAGCAAGATTTCCTCTCCATTGTTCTACCATTCACTTAACATATAGTTTGGACGAAAGGCATCCCTCCGGGAGACCATTGGATTCTCTTCAATACCACACCTCCTACGTGTTGTACAACTTAAACATTGGGAAATACAAATTTGTTTGGAATACCTTGGATTGTTGTTGGATTTTTCATTCTCTCCCCATCTCTTTTTATTTTACATTTTATTCAAGTTTATTTGCTTTATGTAAATTCCACTAACAATTTCTTGCAGGATCACTTGGAGGACAACAAACAACACCCACACATGGGCTCCAAGTACTGAGGCCGTGCTCTAGCCTACAAGTCCTATCCCTTTACCTAGTGGATGAGTGCACACTTGTGTAATTTCTTCCACAACATTTCTAATGGTGACTCCACTTATTTTTGTTTATTTCTTTTAAACTAGGTTGTTTTATGTTGAGTGACTAATTCTGGGTGTTTATCATTTGTAGGAGATCAGGTTTACCACCTTCTACTCCAGAATTTGGCTCCCTATCATCCACAACTAATTTTTACACAATAGCATGGATCCTGAACTCTCGACCGTGCTACTAGTGCGTAAAAACCTTCAACAGTCACGCTACCAACACAAGTGATTAGTTCACTACCTGTGCGACCTCCCGTTGGTTGACCCTCGCACCTTTTCTGTGTTCTACCCACGCTACAGTGCATTTGTTTTTTATTTTTCCGTGCTACTGCGCAATAGAGTATTGTTTGGATCTGTTATAGTCTTTTAATTTTCCTTTTATCTACATACTACAATCTGGAAGCCCCATTGTTGCTTACTAATGAACTTAAATTAAGTTAATTTGCAATAATTACTTACTTTTTTAGTAATTAGTCCACATAGATCAAGATTAGGTAGTAAAGACTTCGTTTCTCTCGAAACTTACTTAGGTAACCAACCTTGAGAATTTCAATAGGACTCATTGTTGTCACTAGTGTTCAAGACCTCTCTTATTTATGCACAATTGACATGTTTTTAGGATCAAAGCTACTGTAGAATCCACTTTTTGCGCACAAACAAGGACCTAAAGACTCTTTTATCCCCTGGTATTCTCTTCACCTCACAATTCTTGTGATCTTGGTGAATTACAAAAGGGTGGGAAGTGTGAAATACCTCCATTGTACACTTTTTAATTAGTTGGAATTTTGATTTGCAATGCACCTTGAGAATCTTTTAGATTTAAAAGTTCATCTACCTTTGCATTTACTCTATATACTCTTCTATTTAATTTTCCAACAATTGATTTTCTTTCATCACATGTGTTTGCACCACTATCACACACTAAGAGACCTAAATACTCTTCCAATCCTAGTATGCTCTTTACCTCGCACTTCTTGTGAGCTTGGTGAATAAAAAAGGTAGGAATTGTGAAATACCTCTCTTACACTCCTTAAGTGAAATTCAAACCCCTTAAAATAAACTTTGTAATTGTCCAAACAACTAAAATCCTCTGCAGGAGGTCACAAATGAACATTTTAGTTAGGTAGGATTGATTGTGCCAGGCATCCATTACTTCCCACCAATCTAGTTTCATTAGCAATATTTTGAAACATAGCATTGTTGACTTATAGGGTACTTTCAAAATCCTTCTATAAGCAAATATTCAAAGAAAACCCGGATCAAAAGTGCGTCATGACCATGGAGGTGAAAGTCGAGGTATAGATGCCCTGCTCTCCCTTATGAGTCACTCAACTCGTTGTAGGGGTATGACACTATATATTGCAAGCTGAACCATTGATCCACACTTGACGCAAGGTATCTTACTGGCCAAAATCAGGATATCACCAAGAAAAAATTGTGCGTGAAATTGACTCCTAAAGTTAGTGTTTATAGACAATATGTTGATGCTGACAAAAACTGATCTCTCTAGTCTAAATGGTTTAGATCGAGAACAAAAAGAGTACATAACATAATTATCTTTCCTAGTTAAATTAAATTGCAAGGTAGATCAGAAAGTGAGTTACCTCATAAACACAATTTTTTTCTTCTCATTTGATCTACTTCCAGTTCCTCGATCTTTGACTGCAAAACAAGAAGGAGCAAGTGGAAACAAACGAAAAATATGAAAGCATATGATTATGAATCTAACTAAATCAATGGTCAAAGAAGCCAATCCTAAATATCATTATAAAACATAACAAGTTTATGGAAATATATTTATATTAAATGTAATTTGCAGCAAATACAAAGTAAAGAGTTACAACCAGTGCCTTGACCTTATTACTCCAACTCAAATGATCTTTCCTCAAAAGATCAAAGCCTTCTAGCCTCCTATCGATGAAGAGGATCTCCTGACCAAATTCCACCAGCATATGGGTACTGTATCCTTCCTCCTCTAACAATGGAGAGGGGGTTCATATATATAGGTCTAAAGAGATAAGAGAGGTTGAGGATTTAGGGGAGAGGCTTAAGGGATCATCCCACTAGACAAGGGGATCGAATGCCACCTTTCTATATAAGTATGGATAGGTCTCCATGCCATCAAGCTTTGAGAAGTTGCATGAATCTTCTCTTTATCCAATTTAACCAACAACGATGCACCTTGCACAAGGGAAACATGTGCTAGTGGGAAATCAACCCACCTTGTACAAAAGCAGTTTGCGTCACTGATGCACTCAGCTAAGGTGTAGAGTGCGTCACCTTGGAACTGAAGTCCCTTTCTAGAAGGCAGGGTGCGTTGGGGTGACCACATAAGGTTAAAAGGAATAACAATAGCCTTTCTTATGATGGTTTCACCTAGGAACTTTAGGGATCAGAGCATATAAAGGACACATCACTCATGATGAGTTGAGGTTGGTGCAGTCTAGGAAGAGTGCAATACTTGGGTGATTTTGATGGCTTAGATACCCCTGGATCGTGGTTTCTCAAACCACAGACCACTCCCACAAGTTAGGGAGATTCAAGAAAACAAAAAAAAAAACTTTTTATCCTTCTAATAATGCCCTTGAACCATAGGGGAGGACAACTAACCCACACGCAATAGTCCATCCCATTTGCATTGGCTTCACAATGAGTTGTAGGAGATGGGTATGAGGCATGGTTGAATATTTTTCCAGTCATTGAGTGGAAAATGGAAAGTTCAAACCTCAAAAATCTTGTCTAATTTAATAACTTTTAAAATTCCTTTACTTGTAGGAAAAGTTCAAAGCTCTTAAATAAATTCCTTTACTTGTAGGAAAAGTTCAAAGCTCTTAAATAAATTCCTTTACTTGTAGGAAAAGTTCAAAGCTCTAAAATTTTATGTAAGCGATGTAAAATGTTATTAAAAGTTCTAGTTTATATTGAATGTAAATGATTTGCAAGATTTGAAATATTATTAAGATTTATGTTAAAATTTAATTTGACATTTTTCATTTATATATATTTTAAAGTAAAATGTAATATATATATATATATAAACAATAATAAAATATTTGTTTTAACAGTTAAGTACATGTATTTTTTCCTAGAAAATCATAGGTTCAAATTAAAAGATATTGATATACAATCTTTTTTATTAAAAAATTAAGTTTTAATTTTTACAAAATTTTCAAATATCTACAATTTCATATAATTTTTTTTTATAAAAATAATGTTCATCATTAAATTCTCTAACATTATGATTTTCTTAAGCTCCATTTTTTATTATTAATATTATTTATCACAGGAGCTTTCCTGGTTTCAAGTCTGGTATAATCCCCTTCCCATACTTATTGAATTTTGAGTTAGTTAAAAAACAATGGAAAATGAGTATAAGTGTGCACACACATTACGATCATGAATTTTGAGTTAATAAAAAAACAATGGAAAATGAGTATAAGTTTGCACACATGTTACTATCATCAATCCTCCAGCTCAAACTTTTAAAATTGAATTTTGAGTTAATAAAAAAACAATGGAAAATGAGTATAAGTTTGCACACATGTTACGATCATCAATCCTCCAGCTCAAACTTTTAAAATTCCTTTGCAGCTTGATAAATTCAAAATGCAAAATTTTTTGGTAAGATTCCCCCATCTTTAGTATTTTATTCTAGTAATAATATGGTCCTATACATTGGTTCAAGAAACAAATAAACTCGAGCACGCTCCTGATATGGGTGGGTTTGACTAAAGAACCTTTTGCATGAGTTGTGTTAGATCAAGTTTTAGTTGGAAAAGTTTGTTCTCGACTATTAGGCATTTGAGGTTGTTGATGTTGTTTTTTCTTCACGGAGCCAACAATATGAGTAGATTTTGTGTTTCTAAATGGAGTTAGGACGAAATGCAATCAGTTTGATAAATTATTGTAGTTCCTAATGCATAGAATTGTTGGACCAAGCTTGATATGTAGTCCACCAACTATTGAGGTATTGATTCACAAATTTGAATTATTTATGTAGTCTTTTTAGTTGTTTCACTATGAATTTCCTTTTTCAAACACTAATAAGCGTACCCTCTCGTGGAAATGAAATGAGTAGGAGAGGGTTTTATCACTATTACATGATAACAATTCTAATAGATTAGACCATTGATTGAATCAATGCTTCATTTTTTGTTTCCATGAGTTGCAACTTGCTTGTTGGAGCATGTTGAGGACATGCATCTTCAACTCTCGCCAGTGCTACATGTGGAAAAAACACCATCAATGTAGTGGAAGAAATAATTGCTATCTATTTTGCACTTATATCTAGTTATGATCAAGCCTAGAAGATAAGACACCATCTATGCATGTGACCATTTGCAATTTGAAATCATTTCTTATATGGATCTTGAAACAAATTCTGAGATGAATATACACGAGAATTATGAGATGAACTCTTGGAAAATTAATTTAAGGACAAAACTTGAACATTTTTAATTGAATTTAAAAATGTCTCTTAAAACAATTTATAAGAAAAACATGGAACACAATTCTAAGAGGACTACTAAGACAATGAACCTGGACACCAATCTAAGAATATTCAAATGGTTTTTGAGATGATTCTTGATACCAATCTAAAAATCGTTAAATAATATTTGATATGATCCTTGAAACAAATTTCAACATGAATATTAGGCTTCATTACAATTTTCAAATTTCCAAATGTGGGATGCACATCTAGATCTCTACTTTATGTTGCTACGTACATTTCTCCATTATTTATTATGATAACATGATTAAGTTCAATTATATCATAAATGTTAACTCATGACATTAGTGACTTGTATGACATTCATTCAACTGTTGACATTGATATATCTACATATTGCTTTGTGTAATGCATTTCCTAGGGAAACCTATCAGTTACTTCCCTTCATTATGAGGGCATCTTATAAGAATTGCCTAATCATCTCTTAAAAATTGTCAATTGACTTAATTTTCCACCAACTCACAAGTAGTAAAGTACATTATTATGACATAATAATTATTCCATTCACCACAAGTTACAAAATAAAATAAACTACAAAATATACATAACACATTTGACTTTAATTTACTGTTTTAAAAAATTGCCCTAAGTTTAATTAGAAAAAAACAATTTGTAATGTGTTTGTTAGATTGGATCATTTTGTTTATCCAAAATGAACAAAAACATCCAATCTAACAAACTCATAATCAATTTGTTAGCAAATGGGATTACATCTAAAGTTGACACAATGGATTGATTAACTACTTAGCAAATTCACATTCTTGCAAAAACTTACTTTCAAATCGTGATATAATGCCAACTATATAACATGGGAAAGCTTTAGTCTATGCACTTTGGGGGGGTTTCCCCAAAACATCAATTTGATTTTAGTTTCCCATTTTCATTCATTTCACCCTCCAAGAACAACCTATTGACGTATTATTGCACCTTTTGGGGGCAATTGCTAGTGAATAAGCCTATTCTAGCTACATCATGTAATACTTTGTAGTGTCAAATTATGGCTAGGGGGTTTGTGGATCAAGGGGTTTGGGTTAGGGGTTACTTTTTCCTAGTCAATCAAGAGGTTTAGAAGGTTGTGGGCCAATCATGGTCAACCATTATCAATATAGTCTTGATGATGGTCAAACTCGTAAAGTGAGTTATTAGGTTAGTTGATTAGGGAATTAGGTTTTAGCAAGCCAATGTCTTCAACCATGATTAATATGGTCAATATAATTAATATAGGCAATGATGGCTAATATGGTGTATGAGACTGAGAGGTACTAGGATTATTGGGTTATGGGAATAAGTAGTTAGGTGGTTAACTAAATTTAATGGCTTAGTGGTTAGGGGATTAATGATTGGGGTTTCTAGTGGGTCAAGGGGTTTGGGGTTATGAGTTTGCAACATTAGTTGAATAGGAGGACCACATAGTAGTGGGTTAACCATGAATGGTAAATTTGGTTAGCAATGGTTAATGATAGCTACTAGGTTACTAGGGGAAATGGGCAAGGAGGTTAGTAGATTAGGGAATTAGGGGTTAATAGGTGTGTGATTGATACAGTCAGCTACACTTAAGAGGAATGAAATCAAATAACCTCAACATGGATTAAGGTTTGAAACTTCATGAAAGTTGGTAACCTCTTATCCATAGGCTTAAAAACAACAACAACCATCCAATACAATCATGACAATTAAATTAAGCAAGGTTAACCCATCCTATAAGTTAGTTATGTGATAGTTAAATTATAAATATTGTAAGTTGAAATGTTGTTATATATTGAGAACCATTTGAGTTGCTCTAAAATCATGATGATAATCCCAACAGGTAGAAAAATGTATTGAGAAGTATTCTTAATTAGAAACATAGAGACTTCAACTAACAAAATTTTCTTGTTCTTGGGTAGAAACATTCATTTTACTTGTATCACCTAACATATTTACATTGATAGGTGTTTATATCTTGGAATTTGGGGTGGACTAGCATCTATGTTTTTCTTAGATTGAAGGAGGATAAGACAAGTGTACTGTCCATATTGATTTTGTGGGCATCGTTCAAAATTCAAAATAAACAATTATATATATATATATATATATAACTAAAAAAAGTAACATGTAGATGAAGCATAAACAAAAATAACAAGTGATTACACCTAAACATGAAGAACAAGATGGATGAACTAACTGAAGATCAACATCAAGTAGATTATTAGGAAGATCCATGGAAGGGATCAATGTTTTTGAGTATTTCTTATCTTTCTCTTTTTGGGTTTAGCGTCCAAGGTTTCTTACTCCACCGACCGGTAGCTTTATGCCTGGTCCCTTGGTTCCTCTCCCTTTCCCAACAAACAAATATTCCGGTCAGGGTAGTATTTTTGAGTCGGGGCCACTTTGTCGGTTTCACAGTGTGGGTAATTGGAACTTATCTGAATGGTGGGTAATTAGAACTTATCTGAACGTGATGCGAGCAACCAGCTTTGGGCAGCCAAGGGACGCATTAACTCCTGAGAACGATCTCCTTATTTCGTCAACATTTCAGATCTCCTGTATGAATGGCGATCACCAGAGACCTGCTGTGATGGATTTGGTCGTGTCGCCCGAAAGGGAGGCAGATCTTCTATCACACGAAGGGATCGTAATGTCTATGGAGGGCACGGGCTGCGAATTACTGAAAGAACATAAATACTATCTGGAGTATGAAGGATGAGGATGGGTTTGTGGTGAGAGGCTCCAGGGATTTGGAAGATCTTAGTCTTCATCCTTTTAAAAGAATTTATAAAAAGCCATCCAAAGAAAATATTACCGAAGTTATCAAGGTAGCTTATTTTTTTCTACTCTTTCTTCTTTCAAGAAGGTTAAGAGTCCCGGTCCATACCATAGTAGCATAATTCAAGTACGAATATGGATACAAATACGATTCGATACGAAAAAATGGATACAAATACGATTCGATACGAAAAAAATACGTAATGAAAAATTGTAATATGAATAAAATACAGAAGTAGATTGCTTATATATAATATTTTTAATGAAATATTCATAAATACAGCTTAAATGTACATGGTACATGGAAATTTATATAATAATAAAAAAAACATATAATTAAAAACAAAAATATAAAATCTCAATAAGAGTGTGGGAGTATACAACTAGTTATTAATAATTATTTTAATAAGAATGTATGAAATTGAATGGTATTTCTATTTTATAGTGTTTAAATAATTAAAAAGTTTGGTTTTTGTTAATTGGTTTTCAAAATTTAATTATCTATAGTAAGAATCTTTATCCGAATATTCGATAATTCGAATTTGTTCCGAATTTCGTACAGGAACTACCAATACTAACTACCAATACAGCTGAATTATGCTACTAAGGTCGAGACAACTGGATTGAAATTATTTAAGTTTTTCTTACAATTTTTTGATTTGTTGGGAATTGACCTTTTGAGTGATGGAGGAAGTGAGAAGCTGATGGAGGAGAACCCTTGGAAAGTTTTTGGGTTCTTTTAATACTACTTTTATTCTTCCCATTCCCAATGTGGACAACCTTGAATCTTTTGATAAGTTTTGACCTATTTTGTTGTGTAATTGTATTTATAAAATTATCTCGAAAGTGGTGACATTGCGTCTCAAAATAATTATTTTCTTCCATTATATCTCCTACTTAATTTGGCTTCCTTGAAGGGACGTAAATGCATGAAGTTATAGGTTTTTTTCCGAGAAGGCCTTCATTATATTAAAACTAAAAAATTATCCTTTATGGTGGTGAAGCTAGATTTGTCAAAGGAAACTAGCTTTATATTTGACTTCTTTTGTTTCATATTGGTTTCAATTGTAATAATCTGGTTAATTGCATTATGGGATGTATCTCCTATATTTCTTCTACAGTTCTTGCAAATCGTTATGCTTCCTCATTTTTTAATCCCACTAGAGGGATGAGAGAAGGTTGTGTTCTTTCACTCCATTTATTTTTTTTTATTGTTGAAGGGCTTAATCATATAATAAAGACTGCTAAGTGGGAAAATGTTCTTTAAGGAGTTAAGGTGGGGGCTAATGATTTCTTCACTCAATTCCTCATTTTTTATGGTGTTCTTTTGTTCAATAATAGTTTGATGATGGAAGATCATAGTTTGCAAGACACTCTTCTCTTGTGATATAAAATGCCACTAGAATGGAGATTAATTACAATAATTTTTCCATCAATTTTAACAAGGTTGGGAGGGCGCATAACAAATTTTGATGGTGGTATTCCATTTTTCTCTTCACATGCTCGATGATGGATTAAAATACATGGCTTAATTTTTAAAACCCAATGTTTACACAAAGCATGATTGGTAATGGTTGATTAGGAAAGTGGAGAAGAGGATCTAGTTCTTTTGCAATTGGTGGCTCTACTAGGGTGGCCTTCTAATGCTCATTAAATATGTTCTAGAAGCCTTTATGGCTTGTTGGCACCTTTTAGCCCATATTCCCAAGGGGGTTCTAAAGCATATTAGAAAATTGTGTTTCAATTTTCTATGGAAGGAAGACTCAACTCAAGGGGGTTATCAATTAATGAAATGTCTATTGTCAATTCCTAAAGGTGAAGGTGGTTGGGCTTCGAAGAATATTCACAAGTTTTGTTCAAGCTTAGTTACCAAAAATATTTAGAATCATATTTCGAAGGAAGGTCTTTGGAAGCGTATTATCACCAATAAATATATGGCTCTTGGTATGATATTGGATTGGATTAAATCATATAACAATGGTTATATATTAGGGTCCAATTAGTGGTAGGATTTGGTTTTTCCCTACCTCATTATAGGAAGGAAATTTTAGGGCCAAAATTTATCGCATGGGCTAATTTTTGACATTTTTTTCCAAAAAAAGATTCATTAGTTTCCATTTTTTTCTAAATTGATTCGCCCAAATTCCATGTGATAATTTTTTTTACTCTAAAAGTTGCCAAAATTGTTTGAAAACTATAAAAAATCCTTATAAATTTGATTCTTTTTAGAAAAATATTAGTCAACATTTTATGGTTGGAAATTTAAGAATTAGTAAGATTCACCAAGGTTTTTACAGTAAGAAAATTATGGATTAAAATTTTCCCTGATTATAGGGTAGTTCCTTCCTTGGAAAGTTGGACACGGTTATGACATGATTATGGGTTGCAATGAAAATATGTTCCTTCCTTTTAATATCATAGAAGCTTTACTTGACAGATGCCTTTTTCATCTCCATTAGATTGGGGGCTATGTTTTGGTCTCTTTTTGTGGATTTTTGAAAAAGAGTTCATGTATGAATTTAAGAGGATGAAGATGAATTGAGACAATCTTACAATAAATCAGGAAGTCATTAGAGTGCAAACTTGGGGTACCAAGACTTGTGTACTGTTAAGAATCAAGATATAAATAATTGGTGATGGTCCAAAAAGTGAAAAAAACATTGGTGATGGTTCAAAATGTGAAAAGTTAAAGAGCCCACATGGTCCCAACAAGTGAAAATTAAAGCCCAAAAGACCACTTTGCATATGTGGCTAGTGGTTAGCTTTGTGTGACATAATTTTAACATGGATCACTGAAGAAAAGAAAAAAAGAGGACAAAAACATGTCCATGGCTCAACTTGTGTGATCTTTTTATCTTTTTACATGTGTAGAAGAAAAAAATGTCCATCTCTCTTTTATTTGCCCTCATACCTACCAAGTGTGATCTTGCCTCGCTCAATCTTTTAACTTGGTAGGAACTAGGGTCCAGGAAACTATGGAGCAATGTTTCTTCCATGGTTTCCACAATAGAAATTAAATCCTTTGAGATTGGTTATTGTTTTGGTGTTATGGCTCATGGGGAATTTGGCGCGCGCACAATGCAATGATATTTGAGTATTCTCACCGTATTCCTTTTCAAGTATCTGCTCAGGTCTTGGCACACATCATCCCCAGGCCTGGAATTTCAAATCTATTCTGCCTGTCACCAGGCAATTTGATGACAGTCTTGTTATTTCCATGCCTTTCACTTTACGTTTTGTTTAAATTCATGAAAGTCAAATTTGTTTGCATTTTTAGGACATTTCAGATTAACAATTCTAATTCCCAAATAGTGAATGCTTCTTGATGTTCTGTTTTGATGGTATCCTTGATCTTTCCTCTATTGGAATTATTTATCATAAACAGCTATTTAGACATGAACTTATATATTTTACTTGAAGAGCACTTACATGGAATGCTCGATAATCTGAACTTGTAAAAGACTCTGGTTTGAGTTCAGTGATGCAATAACAGTGTTCACTAACTCCACTGACCGTTTACACTAACTTAGGGTTTGTTGAACATGGAACTATTTTATAGGAAAATAACAGTTAAAAGATATTCAGAATTTCTTTCTTTGAAACTTCTCAAACCCTTAAAAGGCATCCAGAATTTGAACAATTTCACGGAAATTTATTTCCTTTGAATCTTCTCAGACCTCTTTCCTTTGAATCTTCTCTAACCTTTAAAAGGCATCCAGACATTGAATTTCATCAAATTTCTTTTCTTTGAATTTCTCTTCAAAACCCTTAAAAGGCATCCAGAAATTTAATTTCATCAAATTTCCTTTCTTTGAATCTTCTCAAACCTTTAAAAGTCATCCAGAAATTAAATTTTACCAACGAATGACTCGATCACATCACACCACACCACTGCGACTGTCACGAAGGAGACGAAAGCAAGTTGGAAGGTGTCCACGAAAATCCATGGCTGCCTCTTATGTGCAAAGCGATTTAACACTACTATATTTGGGTTGAAAAATTCGACATTTGAAAGATTAAAAAAATCTCTTTTAACATCAAAATCTTTAGAATTGGGAATTCAGTTTTTTTTGTTTATTTAAATCTTTCGCCCCATACGTCACTATTGACCTAACGTTGCTTAAGAGATGTACATTCAACACATTGACTTGATTGGTAAAACTTACACATACCTCTACTTGATCTCGAGAACCTTCGGTCGTGGAAGGCTGGAAGCATTTGAACAGGGCCGATTCGCCGAATACAACAGCTCCATTTTAGCGCGAGCTGAAAGAGGTCATATGGAGCCCATAGTGAATCCAGAGGACAAGACTGCCTCAGATCAAGACGTAGCCAGGGTTTACCCTTGCCACTCCAATGCAGCAAACTCGCAGGCCTCGGATGAAGGTCTCTGCAACGGCCTTCGAAGTTATCCCCGCATAGGCCATGTTGATTCCATCTTTGATCTACTGCTTCCACGCATCCCGCAAATACTAGCAGAAACGGAGGCAACGATCCGAGCTCGACTAGTCTTCCAACACAAACATTACAGACATTACAGACAGAGTCACAGAACTGAATACCTCCGGCTCCAGGCTCCAAGCCTCCACGGTTCCACCGGCACCGATGAGCATCAATAACTTGGAAGTTGGATAATACCCTACAGGCGAGTCGCAATTAATTCTGATAATACCCTTAACCTACTACCAGCGGCCACCAGCAAAGGACTCCTCGTCGCCTCGAGTTTCAAACCGGACGGTGCCAGTGCCACACTGCCAACTTGCATGTAGCTACTAGCCGTAGGCCTGTGGCTGTAGCCTGTAGGTACTAAGATTTTTGACGTTCGATGGATATTATTAAACGTCAAATCTACGGTCTGTATTTTATATCACACGTAGACGGTGACGTGTGGCAAAAAATCTTGCCCGTAAAATACGTTTCAGATGGCTCAATACGTCTTCCTCCATGTCAAATTCCAGGCCTGATCATCCCTATGTTACACATCATCCGTGCTTTTATTCAAGAGCACGTCACACCAACATGTCATACGTCAATTTCAAAATGACAAATGATGCCCATTTTACATGCGAGACAATGATATCCGTGTCCTTTTCAGCACGTTACGCCAACCTGTCATATGTCACTTTTAAATGATAAGATAGGCCAATTTGACACGCGAGAAAAACATGTCAGTGTCGTTACGGTATCCAATTGAATGAAATTATTTATTTTTAATGTAATGCTTCGTAGATAAAAATATATAAGAAAATTTGACTGAAAATGTGGGACAATTCGACTTTAATGGGATGGAATGGGTCAAGTCAATGTGTTTTCTGCAGGGGGAGGTTGAAACTGCGAAACATATTTTTATGGACTGTGTTTTTACTTCGACAGTTTGGGATAAGTTTTATAAAAACCTCACTTTACTTCTGAAGTGGGCTGGGAATAACGTGGAGAAATGTTTGTTTGATTGGGTGAAGGTTGGTAAAACTCATATTACTCTGCCAATATTTATCTGTTGGGCTTTATGGCGTGCAAGGAATAGAGCCATCTTTGAAAATTCTGCTACAAATGCTGATTCTATTTTATGTGAGGCGTTTAGTCATTTTCTTAAATTGCAGAAGGAGGATGAAAAACCTGTGGAAAGGACCATTGGAAGATTTCAATACACTGTTGATGACCCTGTTCTATTCTTCAATGGGGCTGCAACTTCTGGAAAATGTGGTATTGGCGGAGTTATCTATTTGAACTCTGATCATTTTTACACTCTCCGAATGCATGGTGGATTTGGAACTAATATGAAAACGGAGATATTAGCTCTCTGGTGTGTTGTCAAGGCTGCAATCTGTTTTGGATTGAACAAGGTAAAAATATTTGGTGATTCTAGAGTCACTATTAAGTGGGCACGTGGGGAGTTTGATCTAAAGGTACTTAATCTTGTCTATTGGTGCAATCACATTGTTAGGAACCCATGTCTTTACTTTGTTAGTATATTGTTGTTGGACGCATATGCTTTGTAAGTCGTCCCGTAGTATTTGTTGATCAATAGTTTGTGTTATTGTTGTTGGCACATACGCTTTGTAAGTCGTCCGTAGTATTGTTGATCCATAGTTTGTAGTGGCCCATGGTTTTGACCCATAGTATTGGCACCTAGACTTAGTATATAAGTGTGTGTTGGGACCTATGAAGGCACCGTGAAGTTATTTGTATTGAGCTTGCTCAAAGGAGGTTGCCCTCTCGAAGTGGCCCGTGATCAATACAAAAGTGATTTTGAGTTCTATCATTTCTGCTATTTCACATATTCTTATTAATTAATTGTTGCAGGTGCTTCACACGCATTCAGTGTGATCTTAATTATTTCACTTGTTACTAGCTGGAACATATATATCGTGAGTTTAACTCATAGGATGACATGTTATCTAAGCTAGTGATTGATGGGGATGAAGGCATCCTATTCTAGGAGGATGTCTGCAAAGAAGTGGTGGTGAATTCTGGTTCTTTTTATTTTCTCTTCTAAGTTTTTTTGAGGAACTATGCTTGATAGCTGAAGATCAATGGATATCTGTCCATTTTTGTATAATTTTGTGTAGTTTTGTTTGGGATAGAAAGACCTCTTCTACAAGGTTTTTCTGAAAATGCATTGTAATATCTGTTAGATGAACATCTTGTATTACTTGATTCAGATTCATTGAATAGCAGTAGTATGCTTTTTTTCACGGGATATATATATATATAAAAGAAAATGTAATTTTAATTTAGGGAAAGTTTATTTTATTTTTTAAAAGAAAGTTTTAATTTTTTTAATATAATTAATTAATTTTATTTTTTAATTAAATAGATTTTTAAATTTTAACATGAAATATAAACTCATTAGTAAAATTAATTTATATTATAATTTATTTTAAGATATTTTATATTTATGTTTAATTTGTGTGAAGGGGCAAAAAATATTATCAATATCAAGTTTGATTATTTTTGAAAAGAAGATTACTATATGGCTAGAAAGTCACGAAAAAATAGCTAAAGGCCACGCAAGTTTCATGGTTATCATTCCACTATGGAACACCTTGTTACTCTTAGGGTCATTGTTGATGTGTGTCGCAATAATAAAACTTTAATATTCTATGTTGCTTTGTTGACTTTGGAAAATCATTTGACACAGTGCCCAAAACTAACCTTTGAAATAGATTAGAAGAGCTAAAATTTCATTTCGAGTTGAGAGTTGTTGCAATAAGGTTGTACGAGAAGGTTATTGCCAAGTTCAAGAACATTGAGGGCATGTCAAAAGAATTTAATTTTAATATAGGAGTCAAACAATGTTGTCCCCTATCCCTTCCCCTTTTTGGTATTTGCATTGACATGCTATAGGGTTGCTTTGAAGAGATAGATTGTGTTGGCACAACTCTGGCTAGTATAATAATCACCAGGTTCTTCTCTATGGTGATGACATTGTTCTTATGGTGAGGAGCCCCTGTGATCACGACAAGCAACTAAAAATTCTGAAGGATTTTTGCTCTAGTATGGGTGCAACTCTTAACATTGATCGAACAATGGTTATGATAATCAAATACCAAAAGATCACTTACGATAATTTCATGTATGATAACAACAATTTGTAGGAAGTGGCTTCATATAATTATCTCGAAATAGATCTTGATCATAAGATTAACTGTAACTATAACATTGAGGAAATGATTAATGTAGGTTGGAAAGCTTATTATGGACTTGAAAACAAATGTAAATTAGCAAACCTATGGCTTTTAGATAGGAATAAAATCCTCTTTGAGAATCTTGTTATTCCTATTTTCTTATATGGTTGTGAAGTTTGGGTTGCAACATCTCTAGAGAATCGTGGATAAAGATAGAGAATCTATCAAGCAAGAGAGGTATCAATTATCTTGAGCTTAAGATTTAAAAAAAATACACCTCAAGAAATTGGATAGTTTTACAAATTATACATCCATATAGTAGCGAGGTATGGAGAGATGTTGTAACCTAACATAACATTACCAAAAATAAAAAATAATTAAAAAATTCATGTGGGCTCATATAATTAAAAATTAAAAACAAATACAAAGTAATTAACAAATCAATGTCATGTATAAATTTGTTATCTTGAAGTGTAAATTTTTTTGGATGTGTAAAAAATATAAAATTAAAAAAAAAAAGACACTTGGATGCCATTGGATGCCCCTTTGATTTATAAATTTAAATTTAAAATAGATCCTTGCTAGTTAAATTAACATTCATAATCATTATTTGAATTAAAATACTTTACAACTTAATATAATATATATGATATACATAATACATGAAAATTTTAACTTAACATTTATAATTATAATTTGAGTAGAGATACTTTACAACTTAATATAATAGAGATGCCATCATATTAACCATACATGACACCATTATGAAATTATTTATTTTATAAAACTAAATTCAATTTAAATTCATTTATCAAAATTTTAAATAATTCAATAATAAATCAAAATTTATGAGTTTTATAGTGAAATAAGGTTTTGGATAGTTTCTAAAATTTTGTGGGCAGAAAAGATTTCCTATTTCTAGTCCATAAGTGTTAAGAATGAAAATCAAAGTACCTTGCTTACATCCATATTTGCAGAGACCTTACATCCATAGAGTACTATGTCTTCTAACATGTCAAAATTATGGTAAGCTACATACTTTCTCTTTGCAGAGACCTTACATCCGTAATACATAGAGTACCATACCTTCTAACATGTCAAAATTATGGCAAACTACATACCGTTCTCTTGCAGAAACCTTACATCCATAATTCATAAAGTACCCTACCTTCTGACATGTCAAAATTATGATAAACTCTTCAAGCTTCTGAACATATGAATACAACTTTAAAGAAAACACCAAATGATGATGATCATAAAGACTTCATTCAAAAGAACAAAATTGAATTAAAACATCTTTAAGATGCATTCAAAATAACAAAATTGAATTAAAACATCTTTAAAATTCCTAGTATTTTCCGTTGAAGGTTAAAGCTTACCATTAAATTGATCTGATCGTTAAAATATCAATAAAATGTAGGCCTTTTGAATATCTATAGCGGTTTTCTGGTCGATCCGTTCAACTCGAAGAAAATTCCACATAATCTTCAAATACAGTCACGCGGATAGAATCACAGCAGCAGCCAAGTAGAAAACATGGAGATCGATCCACACAGTGGCTACTGCAAGACAAATGGCGTCTTCTATAGCAAGCGATCAAAGACCGCAGCGATCCCTCCCCAAGATGATCCGTTGGACGTTCCCACCTTCATCTTGTCCAGACATGAACAGGGAAACCAAACGGCACTTGTGGACGCCATTACTGGAATTCATATCACCTACACACAGCTCAGGCACTCGGTAATGGCAGCCGCAGCTGGATTGCATGAATTGGGTGTCCGATACAGAGACATTGTATTGATCGTATCGCCTAATTTCCTGCAATTCCCTGCACTTGCGATGGGGATAATGTCAGTCGGCGCAGTCTTGAGTACTGCAAATCCGCTTTACACTTCTTCAGAGCTACAGAAGCAGATCGAAGATTCGATGCCTGTGCTTGTTTTCACTACTCCCCATCTCCTTCACAAGTTCAATGGGATGAATGTAAGGATTGTTCTGATTGGAACCCACGAGGAATCTGCCGAGTACAACGCCTCTGTGATTTCATCTTTGTCTAGTCTATTAAACTCGGATCTAGCTTACAAACCTCCAACGAAAATCCGTCAGGATTCTACAGCATTGGTGATGTATTCATCGGGCACCACAGGCCGGAGCAAAGGGGTCGTATCGACGCACAGAAATCTTATTGTGATGACCTCCATCCTGTGCACTTGTATGGGTTCATGCAAGGACGTGTATCTGTGTTTCATCCCATTGTTTCATATATATGGCTTCACTATTTTTGTGTGTGGGCTGATGGCAACAGGAGCAACTGTGGTCATCTTGCCAAAATTTACAATGGAGGGCATGCTCATGGCCATTCAGAGATACAGAGTAACGCACCTTCCCGCTGTTCCCTCTATTATCATTCGGCTCTCTAAGTTGCCCGACGTCGAACATAAATACGATTTGAGTTCTGTGAAGGAAGTTATGACAGGGGGAGCGTCTCTGGGCAGAGATCAAATGCAAGCCTTCAACACCCGCTTTCCTGGCATTGGAATTTCACAGGTCAGTCACGGTCTGCCATCTTCTTTCCTTCGTCACAAACTTGGTGTGGCTTTCTACATAGTACCATGGCCTGGCATTTTGTTTAAGAACTGTTAAAACCCATCACAAAATTGGTATTGCTTTCTACATTGACCATGGTTTGGCCGACTTTCACGGAGTAAGTTAAACTTTTAGCAGTCAAACCCATTTTCAGGTATAAATTTTAGTGGAAATTGATCAGATTTTCAGGTATGGGCAAATTTTAATTATGATTTATGTTTCATGCATGTTAGAACTTGGTTATAGAGTTTTGAGTTCTCCTGCATTGTTACAAATCTATTGATTGAATTTCTCTCAAAGACTCAAAGACATAAGTATGGCCAAATATCATATAGAAATTTTCACTTATACTTTGTTGTTGGTCAGTTGGATGGTTTGAACATATATATTTTTAAGGATGGGGTGTTGGGTTTTACTAATTGCTTTAAACCCTAACCAAGATCTACTCCTATGCAAGAAATTAAACTTAATGCACACCGGAACTTAGAAATTAAGTTTAATGCACAGCGGTACTTACTTTCCATCTTCAAAGGTCGCGGACAGCTTCTGGTCTTGACTTGAGTTGTTGGCTCTCGAATCCTTCCAAGAACTTGCAATTCTTTTCTCTGGAGAGTATCCTGTCTTCAATGGAGCAGACAATTTTTCTGGATTCATTGCAAGCCTTGGAGACTCAGCCCTTTATAGCAGTGCCAAAGAAAAAGATTCTAATCCTAGGGCTGCTGAAATTTAGCTAATACTTGGGAAACAAGTCTGAAAAGAAATCTGGAGTTTCCAATTTTATAAAAAACTTCAAATCGGGAAACTTCAGAAAAAACTGAAATAAATCAGAATAAATTCTGATTTCCTTATTTAGCTCAATTTACTGCTATTATTTTAATCAACTATAATCGGTCCATTAACAATTATAATTGATTAACATTATTCTATATGTATTTGTATCCAAATCCTTATTTAAATACGTATAATGCCATGACTTAATTAATCACATTGTTTGGCATGTTTTAATCATTACATAAATGTAATCTTTCGACAGTATTTGATATCATAATCATAATGCACGTATGTCCAACTTAATTATTGTAATTAGACGTCTCTAAATCCAACAATCTCCCACATGGACAAGTGCAACCTTTTGATTATATATCCTTAACTTTATTGCATGCAACTTTTCTGTCTTTCTTATCGTATTTCTTAAACAATTCCGTCCATCGATTATGCTAACAAAGGACTTAAGCAGCACTTGTCACATTTATTCGCAACTAAACCGACATAAATCACGCTGCCAACATAACTGAATGACATGAATCTGATTTCGACATATAGTTTAGAAATTACACGCAAGTGTGATTACACGTGCCTATTTCTAATTGAGTCACCTTTACTTTACTGTATGAGGTCAAAAATTAAACTTTAAAGAAAGAAATAATGAAACCGAAACTGAATGCAACTTGTATATATCATCAAAATTGTTTACAATTGCATTACATAGAACATCAAAAAAACAAAACTTAAAACATATTCAGACTCCCACATTTTCTAACTATCCTAAATAGATATTACACCCATACGGGCAACATGTTCGTGAAACTTCTTGGGTGGTAATCCTTTGGTAAGAGGATCAGCAATCATGGAGTCTGTACCTATGTGTTCTATACATAATTCATTATTCTGCACTCTCTCTTTTACAACCAAAAACTTAATATCGATGTACTTTGACTTTGACGAACTTCGGTTGTTGGTTGCGTATAACACTGCTGAATTGTTGTCACATAATAATTTGAGTGGTTTCTGAATAGAATCCACAATTTTCAGACTTGTGACGAAGTTCTTCAGCCATACGCCATGATTAGATGCTTCATAGCATGCAACAAATTCAGCTGCCATAGTGGAGGAGGCTACCAATGACTGCTTAGCGCTCTTCCATGACACGGCACTGCCTGCCATCATAAAGATGTATCCTGATGTTGACTTCATGCTGTCGACACATCCTCCAAAATCAGAATCAGTATATCCAATGACCTCGAGCTGTTCCGATCTCCGATACGTGAGCATAAAGTCCCTTGTTCTCTTTAGATATCTCAACACTCGCTTGGCTGCCTTCCAGTGTTCCATACCTGGGTTACTCAAATATCTCCCTAGCATTCCAGTGATGAACGCAATATCTGGACGCGTGCATACTTGTGCATACATGATGCTACCCACGGCTGAGGCATAGGGAATATCTTTCATGATTTTTTTATCTAAGTCAGTTTGGGGACATTGTTTTAGACTAAACTTATCTCCTTTTGATACAGGGGTATCTCCTGGTTTGCTGTTTTCCATGCCAAATCTTGTTAGAATCTTATCGATATAGTTTCTCTGGGATAACCTTAGAATACCTTGAGATCTATCTCTAAGTATTTCAATCCCTAGAACAAATGATGCATCACCAAGATCTTTCATTTCAAAGTTCTTAAATAAAAAATTCTTAGTTTGATGCAACATGTCCTTATCGTTACTGGCAAGCAATATGTCATCTACATATAAAACCAAGAAAATAAATTTACTCCCACAGAACTTAAGGTATATGCATTCGTCTACTATGTTAGACTCAAAACCAAATGAGCTAACAATTTTGTGAAATTTATGATACCATTGTCGAGATGCTTGTTTTAGCCCATAGATAGATTTCTTAAGTCTGCAAACCATAGACCCTGCATCACCTGATACAAAGTTCTCTGGCTGCTTCATATAGATTGTTTCATCAATGTCACCATTGAGAAACGCCGTCTTTACATCCATCTGATGAAGTTCTAAATCATAATGTGCTACAAGCGCCAATATAATCCTTAAAGAGTCTTTCGATGAAACTGGAGAGAAAGTCTCTTTATAATCAATGCCTTCTTTCTGTGTGAAACCTTTCGCAACAAGACGTGCCTTGTATTTTTCAACATTGCCTTTAGAATCCCGCTTAGTCTTAAATATCCATTTGCAACCAACGGGTTTCTTGTCTTTAGGCAACGGAACGATATCCCAAACGTCATTGTCATACATAGATTTCATCTCTTCATTCATGGCATTAATCCACTTTTGAGAGTTAGAGCTTTCCACAGCTTGTTTGATATTAACAGGATCATTTTCAAACATGCCAATGTCAAACTCATGTTCTTGAAGATATGCATAATCCTTAGATTGTGTAGATCTTTTCTCTCTAGTAGATCTCCTAATTGGCACAGGTACTAGATTTTCTTGAGGTTCATTTACAACTTGATCTTCAACAGGAGGAGGAACATCATTATCAATTTCTGAATCTCCCACAGGCCCTAGGCCATCAACATTTGTCATGTCAATGTCAGGGTTTGGGTTGGGTTCAGGTCCATTTGTGTTCTCTATTCCATGTTGAGTTTCTAACTGAGTTATTTGTGATGATGAAGTTTTCATATTGTCAGAAGATGTATTTCTAAACGCACGCAATCGGAATTTGAACAAAACCAGGACTTTGGTCCATAGTCTCATTTCTAAACGCAATCGGAATTTGAACAAAACCAGGACTTTGGTCCATAGTCTCATTCGCATTCGTCTCTTCTTCTTCAAAAATATTATCTTCTGTCATATCTCCCCCCACAAACTCATTATCCTCAAAAAATTTCGCACTTCCTGACTCGAAAACTGTATGTTCTGTTGGATTATAGAATTTGTATCCCCTAGATCGTTCAGAATAGCCTATAAAGTAACAACTAATGGTCCTTTCGTCCAGTTTCTTTTCATTTGGCTTATAAGGCCTAGCTTCACATGGACATCCCCAAACTATCAAATGATTCAAGCTAGGCTTGCGCCCAACCCATAACTCGTAAGGGGTCTTGTTAGCTGCTTTAGTAGGCACTCTATTAAGTATGTATGCTACAGTCTTTAAGGCTTCTCCCCACAAATTCTCAGGTAGAGTTGTACGAGCAATCATACTTCTCACCATGTCTTTAAGGGTGCGATTTCGCCGTTCAGCAACACCATTCATTGCAGGCGAACCTGGCAACATATACTGAGGCACAATTCCGCATTCCTCTAAGTATTTTGCAAAGGGACCTTGACATTGTTCTCCTGATCCATCATAACGACCGTAGTATTCACCACCACGATCAGAACGAATGGACTTTATACGTTTGTTAAGTTGTAACTCAACTTCCGTTTTGTACTTTATGAACACGTCTAATGCTTCTGCCTTTTCTTTTATTAAGTAAATATGACCATATCTTGAATAATCATCTATGAATGTGATAAAGTAACGGTGACCATTTCTTGTAGCTTTTGGAAAAGGACCACAGATATCCGTATGAATCAATTCTAAGACATCATTACATCTTTTTGCATCATACTTACGTTTATTAGTTTGTTTTCCCTTTATACAATTCACACAGTCACTTAAGTTTGTAAAATCTAAAGGTTGGAGAATATCATTAGACACAAGACGTTCTATCCTTTTCATAGAGATATGTCCTAATCGCTTGTGCCATAATGTTGGAGATTTCTCGCAAGTTAATTTACGTTTTCTATTATCTACATGCAGTGCCTCTGAATGTGAAGTGTCTATATCTAGAAAATAAAGATTATCATAAGAAGACAGGATACCAGAAGCAAGAAGCTTAGAATTTTGACACAAACTGAATTTTCCATTACCAAATGAACATACATAACCATTTTTGTCCAAATAAGATATAGAAATTAGGTTCCTTCTGAAAGATGGAACCACTAAAGCATCAAAACTTAAATAAAATCCTGTCTTACATAATAATCTAAATTTTCCTATGCTTTTCACTTCTACTTTGTTTCCATTTCCTACGTAAACGTAGCGCTCCACCTCATTTGGCTTGCGATGGCTTAGGCAACCCTGCATCGACATACTGATGTTAGTCGTTGCACCTGAATCTATCCACCAAGTATATCTAGATACAGAACTTAAATTAACTTCAGAACAAACTAAAGCACGTTGCAGTCTTGTCATCTCAATAACATGCTCTCTAACCCCTTCTTTTCCCTTGTATTTTATTGTTGCCAACTTCACAAAGAGTGTACTAACTTTAGTCTTTTTACTCTTTGTGAATTTCTCTTCAAGGGCCTTAAGGTATTTAATAGCGCCGGTCTCTGTATCAGGTATTATGCCCCGAAAAGTCTCATGGATCGTTTGCTTCATCACCATTATGCACATGCGATTTGAATGCTCCCATCTATCCATATCAGCCTTCTCTTGGGGAGTTTCTTCACCCTCTTTATTGGGCTTGGGGCGATCAAATCTCAGTGCAGTGTCCAATTGCATGATCCCTAAGACTAATTTCAGCTTTTCTTCCCACTGTTTGAAATTGTTCCCCATGAGGGGCTTAATTTGACTTAGATTTGACATTATGTTTAGATCTGAAAATTGAAGAACAAAAGGAAAAAATTAGACATTATGCATCATGATTTGATCTTTAATCATAATTCTAAAATCCATCTAAAGGCCCAAATTAAATTATGTGCTCCATTGAATCTTTTAGCCAAAACACCACTCAATAATGAAAAACACCTTTGGGCGCAATCATTACCTTATTGTCTTTTCCGCCTTTGGGCCAGATTGACATATCCATTTGCTAACGACCAGGCCAGTCAAGTGGGGAAGGCGGGTCACTAACGGACCTGGTGCACCAAGCCCCAAATGCTTTTCTAGACATTGCCAGCATATGTGTGTTGCAACTTATTTGTTAAACATCACCCTTATGCACCAAACAACTTAGCAGGTGCCAACCCTCCTTTGGGAAAGCTAACACCCACGTCCATTGAGCTTGTCATGAGTCATCCTTGCAATCGTCTTACACAGAGCGGTTCGTTTTGCGAACATCAATGCTTGACTCATGCGAAAACAATACATGTATAAAACGCCTTTAGTTAGATTCCAAAATTATGCCTAAAATCATCAATCTTAACAGTTGAAAATCCAAAGTATTAAAATCGTTTTCTGGCCATACAAGAATTACCAAAACGTTTTTAATCTTCCCAAGGGAAAATACAGAGTACTAAAAAAACATTTTCCAGCCGTAAGAGAAATACCCGAACGTTTTTCATATTCCAATGGGAAAATACAGAGAGTAAAACAAATCATTTTCCAACCAACATACAGATGCTAAATGCATTCACTCCAACAAATGAGCAAGACAAAAAAGAAGACAGAGAATGCCCAAAACGCCTTCATGTCATTTCCAGGAAGAAAAAATTACAGAGCTAAAAGCCAAAACGTTTTCATTCAAGATCCCTCTGTCATACAGAGTTTCCAAGGGCGTACATATTGAAACATTGCCAGTAGTTATATAAGCCCACCTATATTCTGTTTTCAACGTATTAAGTAGTATTGAAACATTGCCAATATGTATATTTTTGTAAATGCCATCCTACTTTCCAAAATGAAATACATAATGTCTTTTCAAGCTGTTAAAATTCATGCATTCCCTTATTTGTTAACTTAAAAGTTGATAATATGCGCTCTACCATCGAGGCCGCCCTCCTAAAAACTAGATCACACAGTAACTAAATGTTAACCCAAGCAGAGCTTGCAACAATTTTAAAATCTGAAAGCAACGTCTAATCCAACAATGGATCGAAGCCTAAGCCTGAGAAATCGGAAATGTAATAGCTAAGTCAACTACTATGTGGTCAACACAACGCATCTAAACCCGATTGGAGGAGTCTATGAGCTGGATTGAATGTGAATACATAAATAATATAATTAAGTGATCAATCCAAGATCTAGACGCAGACTCATGCATTGTTTTGGTTGGGTGCATATTAATATAGAAATAGTCTAATAAGGTGATTTGGCTGAGATCGCGTAACCTTTACAGAGTTTTAACTATGTATATACATACTACGATCAAAAAATGGGAATGCAAACTAAAGCTTGAATAAAATGATATATTTCGGTAGTAATCGATTGAGATCAATAATTAGCTCAAACGTGGCATTCACTAATTACAAAATGATCAAATCGCATATGAAAAACAATGATCTCCCTGAGATCGCTTGACAGTTAGCAAAAAAGGCGCATACCATAATCTTAAGGAATCAAACCTGAGATCGTCCATAATCTTAAGGTGCATTGGATAATCCATCCTTCGTCAGTCGTCGCCTCAACAAGTGCGAGCGGGGAGTCAAGATTTATGAACAGATAACAAGGGGTTGCGCCCAGGCTTAATGACCGAGTTTCATTGTGGGCACGATTCAGATCTGGACTGGATTTCAAGGATTCAACATGATTACTCTTAAAAGCAAAAATGGAGATCGAATTTATCAGTTCGGGAGACGTCGATTCTTTCAAGCACAAGAATTAAATCTGCGTTTTATCTCTCAGGAAATTTAGATCGACGGCAGTACTAGACTCTGGAGATAAAATCGGGCTTCAAAATTATAAATATTTCTCTGAATAAGAACTAAGACGCCCGTCAATTACTGGGATTAGATACAGAGGTTCTGTGATAGGCCAAGTGAATATACCGAGCTTGTAAATCAGGCAGAACGTAGATCGATTACAGTTTAGGAGAAAAGATGCAGAGATTCAGTATGTTTAAACTTCAATGGCATTTAGTCAAGGATCTAAAATGCCTTCCAATTTTCTGAATTAAAGACCGAGACTATCAAGAAGTCGATATAGATTTATACTATGAATTCTGAGAAAACGCTCTATACAATCATAATATAAATTCTGGGAAAAACATTCATTCATTTCTGAATTAATAATGAGATTTAACAAGAGGCTCACACGCAGCAATTCTTACATAAGGGAGGCTCTGATACCAATTGTTGGGTTTTACTAATTGCTTTAAACCCTAACCAAGATCTACTCCTATGCAAGAAATTAAACTTAATGCACACCGGAACTTAGAAATTAAGTTTAATGCACAGCGGTACTTACTTTCCATCTTCAAAGGTCGCGGACAACTTCTGGTCTTGACTTGAGTTGTTGGCTCTCGAATCCTTCCAAGAACTTGCAATTCTTTTCTCTGGAGAGTATCCTGTCTTCAATGGAGCAGACAATTTTTCTGGATTCATTGCAAGCCTTGGAGACTCAGCCCTTTATAGCAGTGCCAAAGAAAAAGATTCTAATCCTAGGGCTGCTGAAATTTAGCTAATACTTGGGAAACAAGTCTGAAAAGAAATCTGGAGTTTCCAATTTTATAAAAAACTTCAAATCGGGAAACTTCAGAAAAAACTGAAATAAATCAGAATAAATTCTGATTTCCTTATTTAGCTCAATTTACTGCTATTATTTTAATCAACTATAATCGGTCCATTAACAATTATAATTGATTAACATTATTCTATATGTATTTGTATCCAAATCCTTATTTAAATACGTATAATGCCATGACTTAATTTATCACATTGTTTGGCATGTTTTAATCATTACATAAATGTAATCTTTCGACAGTATTTGATATCATAATCATAATGCACGTATGTCCAACTTAATTATTGTAATTAGACGTCTCTAAATCCAACATGGGGTGGATATTGGTTTTTAATCCAAATGTTTGGTAGATCTAAAGACACAACTCAAGTGCAATTATCCATGGATTTGCCTTTTGACCAAAGTGTCAGATTGGCCATTTCGTAGAGGAATTCTGTCATCTAACGAACCAACAGCAAAGTATAAATGAAAATTTCCATATGATATTTGGCCATACTTATGTTTTTGAGAGAATTTCAATCGATAGATTTGTAACAATGCAGGAGAACTCAAGACTCTCCATGGGTAATTGCACTTGAGTTGTGTCTTTAGATCTACCAAACATTTGGATTAAAAACCAATATCCACCAGTAATTGGACTGAGAGTTGATTCTTAAGTTCTACCTCTGTCACTGTGTGAACTGTTATTCCCTTTCGATCTATATTGCTTGGGTGACCGCATACTGATCTAAACTTGGCTTTCGATCTAGCCCTAGGGTCCAAGGTGAGAGATGCTATCCAAAAAACATTGCATTCTTCTGATCATGCGATAACTGAGCTTATCATTGTTCATAGCTTACATATAATGACATTACTATAAATTTGGCAACCTCTAAAAAAATTGATATGAAGAAACTTTGTTATTAACAATTATACACTAATTCTCCACTAATTCTCCCTTGGGATAAAAGATGTTCCTTGCTGAGCCACAATTTTCTAGTATATCTGGCTTGCTGGCTGGTGGATATACCCTTAAAAAGTTGTTGTTCTCATGGTTTAAAAAAACAATTATACACTAATTATGAGTAAGATGTAAGCTTGAATAATTGCAGCTGAAAGAAAAAGATCCAGCTGATTTCTTCTTCCCCACTCGATTGCAGATTGTGATGTTCATGGATTGTAGGGTTTTGAAAGGAGGCCAAGAGTCTTTATTAAGTTTCTCTGAATTTCAACCTTGTAAAGCTGGGGTTTATGATTTAGCTTCACACTTGTCATTCTCATCGATTATAAGTTGAGGGTGTTCCCTGGAACCCTCATTAAGTTTGATCCTGTTTCCATTCTACCAGCCTGACTTTCTTCTTTAATGAATTGTTCTAGCTGCGGGGAACATGTATGAAGTTTCCATTTATGTGCAAACTCAAAATCTGCATCCTGCAGCTTCAGACCTCAGGTGGGCATATCCTGATGTTGATATTTGTAATGCCTTATAAGTTATACCCCTACAAACACAAGGACTCGATGGATGGATCACCCTAGTAGAATTAATCTCCTTATTTCGGTCAATGACTGGATTTAAGTTGATTGTACTGAACATTTCTGTGGATTTTAGATGATTCTACTGAACATTTCTGCAGACGTAAGGTCTTCCTTTCAATCTTTAACTGGTTTTTATCTGATTATTCTACTAAATATTTCTGCAGATGTATGGAATGACTCAGACGAGTGGTTTAGTCATAAATAGTGAAGCAAACGACATCAAGCATTACGGTTCAGTAGGCATACTAGTCCCCAACGTGGAGGCTAAGGTAGTTGATAGTGTAACGGGGAAGCCCTTGCTTCCCAACGCAAGAGGCGAATTATGCTTCCGAGGCCCTATGGTTATGAAAGGTAAAAACACATTATGATTTGCTCACTGTAAATCATTTATGTGATATGAATTTTATTAGCATCGTTCGGGATTTTTATGAGCAGAAAACAACATCAATAGTCAGGTTATGAATTTTCCTCTGTAGATGCTGTTGTTCAATATATATATATATATATATATATTATCAAGTTAATCTTCTTTTATAAATATCATTTCATTATATATATATTATCAAGTTAATCTTCTTTTATAAATATCATTTTATTAGGTTTCTGCCGAATCTTCAGTCTGAAGCCACTTCATTCCTTGATACCATCTCTTCTCTGTAGTCACAATTATCTGATATCATGGGATTGGGGTTTCCAGCATTACTCTCAAATACTTTTGTCTATCTATTGGACTTTCTCCCAATATTCTTTTCTATAAACTATAGACTATACAAATTTTATTGTTTTTTTACTCTGTTCCATATATCCTTGAGAGCTCTCATAGGGAAGTAAAGCCTACATTAGATCCTTTAGGGATTTCGTAGGATAGTAACGCCTACATTTGTTCTGGATAGAATAGAGCCTGGTTGTCATGGAGCCATCACTATTTTTTCACTTGAGAGTTCCATTTATAAACAGTCAAAATTTGGATTGATCAGCTTTTGAATCTCGACAGAATACTACAAGAACAAAGAAGCTACATCATCGTGTATAGATTCAGAAGGCTGGTTGCACTCTGGAGATATATGTCGTATCAACGAAGAAGGGCATGTATATATTGTAGACAGACTAAAAGAGCTCATCAAATACAAAGGACTCCAGGTATCTCTAGTTAACCTCTCGTTTAATATCAACAGTACAGTAACTCATTGTATCCACATGAAACATTTTGCAACTCACATTCTTGAGATACTGTTTATTATGGCATGGAAAATCATTTCAGATAGCACCAGCAGAATTGGAAGCGCTTCTGCTCTGCAATCCAGAGATTGAGGACTCTGCAGTAATACCGTGAGACTTCCCAGCTTTCTATTGCCATTTTTGTCACCAGAGGAGAATTTGATTCAGTGAATAGAAAAACTAGTTGTAGTAAATTGACAAAAGAGAGAATATAAATCATTATTTTCCGTCACCATATATTTTGTGTATTGACAATGGTTTATATTGGCAGATACCCAGATGAAGAAGCAGGTGAAGTTCCTATGGCATTTATAGCGAAGAAACCTACCAGCAATCTAACAGCAGAGGATGTGATTGAATTTGTTGGAAGACAGGTTACTGATTGATTGTTTCAAGTGTTGATTTCTGAAGTTTTGTGTGGGTTTTGGTTTATTTATGAACCTTTGTCTTCTGCATGTAATTTGGCATTTGTTTGTGGGTTTGATGGAATCAGGTGGCGCCCTACAAGAAAATAAGAAGAGTGGCGTTTGTGGTTTCCATTCCGCGATCCGAGTCTGGAAAAATTCTCAGAAAACACCTGAGAGCACTTGTCGAGCAACAAACTTCAACCCCTTGACGGCTGTGAACCATGTGACTTGCATCTTCGACAATAAAATGCATATTCGACAATAAAATTAATATCTCTTCTATGCGATCAACTAGGTTTGGTGACATGGGTTTCACTATTATTTTTTGTTTGGTCGATGTGCAACAATTTTTGCTTCAGCACTTTTAAGGAAGATGATATGGTGTGTTTATTTTTTATTAATTTTCTTGTAACATATTTTAACAATATTTCTAAAACATATTTTAACAATATTTATAATAAACATAGAATTATTTAGGAGGTCTAGAATTATTGGTTAGGAGGTTGTTTATCTGGAACTTTAAACATATTTTAACAATATTTATAATAAACATAGAATTATTTAGGAGGTTGTTTATCTTAATAATTACTAACTAACTTCAAATAGTCTCATATTTCTCAAATAAAAGTAATGAATCAACTCCATTTCCTAGACCACCATCACTATCTTACCACCATCATAATCACCATCATAATGAATCAACTCCATTTCCTAGACCACCATCACTATCTTACCACCATCACTATCTTGCAAGAGTGAAAATCTGCATAATAATAACTACTAAGTAACTTAAGATAGTCTAATATTCCTTAAATAAAAGTAGTGAATCAACTCCATTTCCTAACTAATAGGAGCAAATGATAAGTGTCCCCACTACTATTTATAAATTGTAATAAGATTTACCATCTTATAAAAATATGATTTTTTTTTTATAATTTTATGAAAACGTACTAGCAATCCGATGAAGGGTGGCCCATTCTGTTAACTATACCAATCTACCGTGCCATTCCATTTAAAAAAAAATGCTAAAACAAAATTGATATTAAGTAGATTGGATTGAATTTAGGTAATAAAAATGATAAATGATAAAAATATAAGAGTGTGATATTCTTTTATATTCAACAAGAGCATCATACCATTTACAAAAATTGAATCTGAATGAAAAAAGTACTAATTATTTTTTCCAATCACCGAAACTATATATAAACTTATAAACAAAACATAGTTTAATATTAATTATAAAATTCAACTATGTAAATTAATCAAACTTAAATAGATTGCTTTGTAAATTAATCAAATTTAAATATGCTCGACATACATAGACATACATAGTGAGAGAAAAATAATTTAATTGTGATAATATAATAATTAATTTTTAAAATTTTATAAAATATGATAGTTTTATGGTTGGAGCATGCTTTGTAGTTTTACATTTATTTTTAGGTTTATTATTTTAATGGATTGAATGATATGTAGTTTTAATTGTTATAAATGTATATTATAGTTAGAAAATATTTTTAATAGTAATAGTTAGATATTAAAAATAGAGTAACCTATAATTGATATAATTTTGATAATTTAAATACATTTTGTATTTATAATGTCTTTAAAAGAGTAGGAAAATTTATCTAAAATAAAAAAGTTTTATTTTAAGACAAATTGTTGGCATGAATAATAACTAACAAATTAATATAGGAATGTTATGCAAAAGTAAAACATAAAAGAGTTATTATTTGAATTTGAAATTCGATTTTTTGTTATTGGTAATTTCTTTGATGTCATAGTCTTCTCCTTAGTTTGGTCCATGGACAAGCAGGTTCAAGTGGTTAAAAGATACTTTATCTAATCAATGACACTCGCTCTAAGGACAATAAAGGAGTTCTAAGATTCCTTCTCCTATTCTCTTAACACTAAAATTTTATTGACATTGTTGTGAATACCCTATACCTATCCTTCATGGATTTAGTGAAATTGGACTTGACTTGGGTCCTTCATAATTCAATGTTTTCCACAATGTTGGTCAATTTGAACTTCATAACAACAATGTCCATAGACCAACTCTTACACTACATCGAGCTTCATTGACATCCTCAATAATGGTTGGATAACATGCACACCTATCCATGGACAAAACTACAAAGAATGCCAAGGTTGAAATACATGGGTAGAATGAACCTTAAGGGTAGATGAAATAATTCCTTAAGTGAACTTGATATGATGAGGGTGGTAAGGGATCCAAACTACCTAAAACATGAGAGGCGAATGTATAACTCGAGGGAAAGGCTCATATTTAGTTCAAGAGGCAGGTTGGATTAACTTGTTTTTCCCACCTCCAAATATACTGACATTAAATGTGTCTATTTACTTGTAATGACGATGCAGATATCTCATGTACATTTATATATGGTCTATTGGGAGGAGGCTATTATAGGTGATATTGTCAATGGGGATTTCCCAACATAAAATTAACAATGCTCAAGGGGGATGGGTAGGAGTGGGTTAACAATGCTCAAGGGGGATGGGGAGGAGGGGCCTTAACAATGCTCAAGGGAGATGGGGAGGAGGGGATGCATGGCCAGGGGATTTATTTCATTTGTTACTAGGAGTTAAAATAATAGGGTTTGGGGTGAAAAGGACATTCCCTCCATCTCCATACATAAATAAGTACATCCTTCCATGTTCAGCACCCCTTGGATTTCCATATTGTTCTCCTTTGAGTTAAATTGACTTTTGAGAAGGAGATTATCTCAAGAAATTTTAAAATCAACGTTGTTTGATGAAATAGATCAAGAATGGGGAATAAGGGGTTTCCCACTAATGAAGAGCCCCAAAAATTATTGTGGGGTTCCCTATTATAGCAATGTCTCTTTATGAAATATACTTCAGAAGTCTCACTCCTTAATACAGATTGAGAGACTCTAACACATTATTTGTGTCCCATCATATTCCCATGCAATCTAGAGCTTCTCATTTCTTGTGGGGTCAATAATAACCACGTTGCACTCACCACCCGCAAATAGGCCTTTAGAGTTTCATCTAAGTACAATACAAACCTACATTGTTCACTTTTCCATTTTGCATGCTCCACATTTTGTAGATCAAGTTATTAGGAGCGAAGAAGAGACAAATCCCTTTCCTTTAAATTTAATAGCCTCTTCTAAAAGAGATTTTGCATCTTCTACAGTTATCAAGGGGTGCTCACACGAAGTTGAGCGACCCCTTTGATGCAATTGTAGTTTTGTGAAACACACTTCCACTTTGCAAAAAAAAACATGTATGCGTTCCTTGATACTAGCATTGGACGAGCTCGAGCCTGACACATAGGTTGGGCAGACAAAAACATGCACGCATTGTGCAGTTACAACATGCATGCACAATTTGTACTTGCAAAATGCATGTGCATTTTATAATACATGTTATATACCCCTACATTTCCATCCCTCCCTCCCTTAATACCTCTCTTCCTTATCCTTCTCTCTCTCCCCCCCTCTCCTTCTCTCCTTTCCTCCCTCCCTCTCTCTATCACTCAATACCTCTCTTCCCCTATCCCTCCTTCCTTAACCATCATTTTACCCCTCTCACTCTTTGTCTCCCCTACTCCTCCACCTACACCTAATTCCCATCCCTCTCTCGCTCCCCCGCCTCTCTCTCTCTCTCTCAAACACACACACACACATACAAACTACCCATAGCCCCCCCTCTCTCCCTAACCCCCCTCACACTCTCCCTACCTTTTACCACCCCCTCCACCCCTCTCTCTCTCTCTCTCTCTCTCTCTCTCTCTCTCTCTCTCTCTCTCTCCCCTACTTCCCTTACCCCTAACCCCCCTTCTCTCTTCGACTGACCTAATACCCCCCCCACTAATTATGGCGAAAGGAAGCAAGAGGCTCAGGATGATTTGCAAGAGAGGAAAATCTATTTCATTCGATAGCTAATAACTAAGTGTAGATGCCCTCTAAAATTAGATGAAGCTAGACCCTAGCTTCTAGCCTCCTCCTTGTCCCACTTGAAATGGAAGCAATTTTATACTTGAGAAAAAGGATGAGGGAAGATAATAAAAATTCTAGGGAAAATGGAAGAGCGATGGATCAAATTCAAGACTCTAATTTTACTATTCATGGAACATGAGACTCCTCTCTGCTTGAAAGGGAGTTAGGTGAATATTGAAATTTTTTATACTATATAGGGTTAATGGAGAATCTCAAGAAATCTTAGATTGTTTCAGCGTGTTGCATGGTCATTGACAATTGGACAGATATTGAGCAAAGGCCCTTATCAAAAATTACTGTCACATCTCCAAAAGGGCCCTACTTCTTAAGAGCAATTGACTTTAGTGGAAAAGTGAAGGATGCGACATTCCAATTTGAGGTGTTGAAAGATGCAATCAAAGAGGTTTGTTTTTCCAATATAGTGCATGCTATGAGAAATGAAACACCAATTAACAAATTAGCATAATTGATTATTCAAAATCAATGTAACCATATCATTTAGTCACCTTGTTGTGTGTGTGATCTTAACAATGTGCTCAAACACATTGGAAAAATACCTTGGATGACAAGCATAATTTTGGAAACAAAAGAGATGCAATTGTTCATTTTTAACCACCATGCCTCTTTATCAATTTGTTGGATACATGCCAACAATTAGTTTTTGAAACCTGTAGACATAAGGTATGCCACATATTTCATTCTTCTTAAACATGTTCTTGAGATGCATGTGACCTTACAAGTGTTAAATATACAACATCAGGAGACATTCTCCAAACCAATATTGTGTAGTCAATATTGATCGTCCCGTATAGAGGTGAGCACTTTCATTTCTTTCCGTGTAAACGTTATTCCTCTCGTATAGAGGTAATTGATCAACGTAATGATGTTGTAAATTCTTGTTGGACAAGGCTCCGAACTTGTGTGTATCAAGTCATGATTATCATGTGAACCTTTCGTATAAAGGTATCCATGAGATGGACCTCCCATATAGAGGTGGGCCTTCCGTATAAAGGTCGTGCTTTACTAGTTAAAAGCATTTAATGTTGTGTGATATATTATTAACCATGATCACTAGATTTCTATTAAGTCTCCTTTAGAGATTGATCACCTCTAAAGTGAATTACTTTAGCATATCATCATTTGGTCCAGAATAATATAATATGATCATATCATCCGATAATTCTTCTTAGTATAATGTAATGTCATGGCTAATTAAAGTTAGCACATATTGACCATGAAGTAAGAGATAAATAAATAAAAGATAAATGATAGAGATCAAGAGAATTCGAAATTGCACATGTAGGCACTTCAGCTAATTAAAGAGAACTCAAATTATTAAAGCTTCAGTTAAGTATCAATGATTCAACTAAAGCATCAGTTAAAGATGTCTCAGTTAACTAAAGAACTCACAGTGGTCACTTCAAGTAAATCAATCAGCATGATTTCAGTTAACTAAGTGTTAAATAAAAGGGACTATTTAACTGAATTATTTACACTTTAGTTAAACTAAAAGAAGACACTTCAGTTAAAGAGAAGATCTAGCTAACTAAGTGTTATTGCATGACGACACTCATGTTAAACTAAAATATGACACGTGAGTTGTGACACTTGCATGTCGACACTTAAGTTAGCCACCTAACTAAGTGGGAAAACTTTCAGTTAAGAGGTGAGTTCATCCTAAGTGACAGCTCAGTGATATGAATCATTGCATGAGAAGTGGGGCACACCACTCCATGCAAGATTAATACATCTAGTTTGAGGGTGAGTTTATACTGAAGTTGGAAGTTAAAAATAGAAGAGAAGATTGTATAAATATGATATACATGATTGTTGAATCCAGTGCGAAGCAAATTCTCTTCTCCATTGAAGGCAAGGCACTTCTCTTTGTGCAAATTATTGTTCATGCTCATTATTGTTGTGCTGGGCACACATCTAATTGATCTCTCTTCTCTATTGTTTCTTTATCTTCACCAAGAAGTTTGGTGATCTCTTATCTTCCGAAAGCAATATTCTATGTTGTAAAAGAAAGCATTCTTTGCTATCCATTATATTATATTGAGAAGAATTACTGGGGTTTTGGCTCTCATAATTTTGAGGATTTTCCCTAGGGTATATCTTGTGTTATGGTTGTATGAATTTGATGGATTGAACTATCTCATTGATTCAAGTCTCTACATCTAAAAGGATTAAAGATCAAAGATCAACCAAATTTCAACATGGTATCAGAGATTAGGGTGTGAAGGAGCTCCGTTTTTCATGCCTTCTAGAGCCTACGTTGATCCTGAGAAGTTGAGCACAAGATTTGAAGACTATGACATCAGTATCTATACGTCCGGAAGACCGTCTTGAGGGCACCTCAAACTTCAACACTTGGAAGGCTAGGATTCTCAACATCCTAGAGGAACATGACTTTGATGCCTATGTATCCACTGTGGTGGAGGGGCCTACATCTAATGTAGGGAGAATCAAATTCAAGAAGAATCAAGCTAAAGCTAAACAAATCATCTATGATTCGGTAAAAGATAACTTGATTCCTGTGATCACACCATTGAAAACAACAAAAGAATCTTATGATACATTGAATAATCTATATGAGAAGAAGGCCCCGAGTTGAAAGAGGGCGTTGAAGAATAAGCTTCGAAACTTAAATATGGACACGGATGAGACAATGCCCTCCTTCTTCTCCAAGATCTCTTAGGTAAGATATCAACTTGCAAGTATTGGAGTAGTGGTGGATGAAGATGATCTTCTCCAAACCGCTATTGATGGTCTCCCATCCTCATGGGAGATATTCTTGGCTGCGGTAAATGGTGAAGAGGTACAACCTAACTTCGAAAGGTTGTGGAATGGCTACCTCCAAGAGGAGGGGAAAATCCAGAGCAAGTCAATGTGTATCAAAGAAGAAAATATTTCCCTCACGATAAGAATGAAGAAAGGAAAGAAACCCTTCTTTCAAAATAAGTTATCTCATTCAAATAAGAAGGAGTTCAACAAAGGATTTGAAAAGTCAAAATCTAGATGCTTCAATTGCAACAAGAAAGGCCATTTCTCAAGAGATTGTAGAGCAAAGCAGAAAGGAAATTTTCATGCTTCTACCGCCATAGAAGATGCAATCACTCAAAAGAACACATCCAAAGAAAATGAGACAACAAGGGAGTATTATCTTATCTCATCCCTTTCGGGATCCATCATCACAAATGCAGACACATGGTTGATTGATAGTGGTGCATCCAAACATATGACTGGTTACAAGAGTACCATCATCGATCTAAAAGAGAAAGAATTCACATGCATGGTAGAGTTGGGGGACAAATCAACTTATTCGATCCAAGGAGTTGGATCCACCTCATTCCAACTGAGCAGCAGTGATATTCTACATGTGGAGGACATTCTATATGTTCCAAGATAGAATAAGAACCTCCTCTCAGTTTCAGTTCTTGAAGACAAAGGCTTCTGAGTTATCTTCATGGATAACAAAGCACTTTTATGACCGAAGAACAAAAGCCTATAACCTGTTTCTGTGATTGGAGTTCGAGAGGGAGGACTCTATAAGGTACCTGGGAAGTACATTAAAGCTATGATTCACCACACTATCATTCCTTGCGAGCTATGGCACCGAAGGCTTGGACACCTACACTACAAAGTGATACCAGGACTTCAAAAGATGGTAAAATGTATGCCCATATTTGATTTTGAGAATGATAGTGTATGTCGGGGTTGTGCACTTGGGAAGAATGTTAAGAAAATATTTTCTAGCAGTTCTACTAGATCTAAAGGGATTTTAGATTTAATACATTCCGATGTATGTGGTTCCATGTCACCCCCCTCCTTGAGTGGCTTCTTATATTATGTATTGTTCATAGATGATTTTTCTAGGAAGTCATGGATTTATTTCATGAAGGCTAAAAGTGAAACTCTTAGCAAATTTAAAGAGTTTAAATCCCTAGTTGAAAATAAAAAATAAAATCACATCCATGCATTAAGTTCTGATAATGGAGGTGAATTTGATTCACATGCATTTAACGAGCTATGTAGTGATGCAGGAATATATAGATAGTTACAGTACCATACAACGCTCAGCAAAATGGGGTTTCCAAAAGAAAGAATAGAACCATATGTGAGGCTGCAAAATCCATGATGCATGATCAAGATATTCCTACCTCATTATGGGTAGAAGCCACCTGAACAACTATGTACATCCATAATATAATCCCGCATGCCATTCTAGATGAGAAGACACGAGAAGAAGTGTTTACTGGTGAGAATCCATACATCTCACACTTGAGGATCTTCAAGAGCTCAATATACATTCATCTACCGAAAGAAAAGAGAACAAATATGGAGCCTTCCAGAAAGAAAGGAACCTTTGTGGGTTATAGCGATTCATCCAAAGCATACCGAGTATATGTATTTGGTGAGAGACACATTGAAGTCCGCTGAGATGTTACCTTCCATGAGGAAGCTGTTTTCAAATGATCAAAAGAGATTCAATGTAATTCAGAGATGGAGGATCCTAAGTATGATTCTTTGTAATGTCTGTAAACTCATAAAAATAACATAACAAACAAATAACCAACATGCAAAGAAGATCTGCCAAAAACAATGGATCTAATCAATAATAACATAAAATATACTATGAAAATTTAAGGAACCATACCTAATTAGATGACCTGGTATCTACCATTACCTTGACATCTCCAATGTGTGCAACTGAAGGTGGGGGGACGACTCTCCACCCAACCAACCCCCAGCCAATGGCTGAGGCCCTCGAGCCCCCAACAATTAACCCTATGCCAGAGCTTGCTTTCTTTCCTCTTTCCTGGCTCCTCCAGAGCTCTCCTTCCAAAATTCCAAAAGACAAAAAGACCCCCTTCTCTTCTTCTTCTCACCCTTTTATATCCCACTTTCTCCCATTTTTCTTAATTTATTTTAATGCAATTTGTTTTCCTTCATTTTCTTTCACATTCCTTTTTATTATTTACCTTTATTAATTATTTACATTTAATTATAAATATTCCACAAATATGCATACATGAGGGTTGTTACATACTTCCCCCCTTCAGGAAACTTCGTCCCGAAGTTATAATCTTCAAGGAATAAATACAATACTTATTCAATCAATCAATCAAGTAAATACTGGAATATATAGGTGGCTAGTACTATTGTGAAGTTAAGAGATTTATATGTGTGGCCACCACATAGAAGTCTCCAAACCACACTAATACAATCAACTTTGTAAGTTACAACATGCTCTTAAGTAATTCCCTATGAGTCTAATATGCAACCATAGCAATCAATTATGCATCATACACATAGAAGCATTAGACAATTAATTAGTAATTAATAACTGTGTATTTTTTTACTTCCTCTTTCCTTACTCACCCTCTCCCTAAGAATTATATCATCTGCCACCTCCATAAACCTCCCCTCCATCTCCATATGGTCCCGCTTTCCATGGCACGGGCCCTCTACTGTAACCTGTCTGCGGATCATACAATAGGCCTCATAAGTCCCCCAGGAATTTTTCGTGGCATTGCCACCTTCCCAACTTCTGGTAATAATACGGCCTCATCAGATTCTAACCAGAATCATCATATAGTAGGCATCAGAAGTTCTTCAGGAAGTTACCGCGACATTTTACACCTTCCCAACTTCTGGTAATAGTACAACCTCATTGGTATTAACCGACATTTGGTTTCCAGTACCCTGATCATGATATCAAGATCATTATACCCCAAGCATCTCGAAAGGCTAGCCTAAAAATCCTCCATAGGATCCTCAAGGCACTAGCCCCAGGAATCAGCAGTCCTTCTACATAAACCTCCCTCTCAGTGAGTATGTCTCCAACTGTGGACTTTGGTCACATCAGAAGTTCTTCGAGAAGTATCCATGGCATTGCCACCTTCCCAAATTCCGATACTAAAGTCAAGAGATGCTAGTATAGAGCTAATTTTTGGGCTTGTCCCCCATCCCATCATTTATTTATAGTATCCATTCTCATTTGTGGTTATGGGCTCCCACGAAATCATATAATACTTAGCCTCATCAGGATATTTGAGTGGATCACCTGGAACAACTGGCACTTGCCATAATGAATAATCATTAGTAACAATTTCTCAATATAATAATTTATCATGGATCAACCTTGAATCATGTGATAACAAGAATGTCTAGCCACCAGTTCATATTGCATTACGTTGCATCATAAGCCATTGTCACGATAAGTCATGCCAAATTTAACATCTAATGCATTTAGGTGCTCTGTGTTACCATTATAACATAACTGGTCATGATACTTCCATAATTTCACTAAGCATCTCATTAATATGCCATGATAAGCTACCATATTTCAACATTATTACTATCAACATGGAGTATAAACAACTCACATAATCCATCATCATATCAAATATGCATTCTACAGGGAGCAATAAGGGTTAGAATGAAATGATAACATGTAATACCGAATATCTGATATAATCTCTTATTCCCCACTAATACATAAAAGAGTTGTAAAATACCATATTAAAACACAACATGATTTTATACCATTTATGTGCCAGGTGTCATTTATCTCTAGATGCCATGATAAATCTATTAAAATGATAAATTAATATCATCATGAAATAATATCATTTTATGTTTCACACATCATCTATCTTATAAAGCACCATAAAGTCATGAAGAAGCATCTAGAAGTATCACATGCACAACCTAATAACCATATGTCTTAGGTGGAATGGAGACATATGCTAATAATCACATGTCTTCTTAAGTAACACAAGAATGCATGTTATTATGAACATTCATCTCATCATCATGAACTTAAAGCATATCATATATAGAACGAAATATAAATATATAAATATCAAGAACACTCCTATCACGATTAACCAACTCATTACATGGCATATATAGGTACCTTAATATTTTTTGAACATATAGGAGTGAGTACCTAAATATCACATATCCTGGTATACATGAGGCATTTACACACTGGACCAGTATATAGATTAAGTTCAGATTAGATTCATTTATTCAATTTTCTTCTTGTTTCTCATCAAGTTATATTGTCCATCTACTAATCATGTATTATGATTGTAATTCCTCATCTTATAAGAAAATGAGTATTATGTTATTTTAAGGGAAAAGAGGAAATGGTTAGGGTTTTCCCTTTGAAGGAAAAATGTTCCCACTATTATGCAATAACATGTTTATGGAGAGGCATAGCCTCATAAGGGAGGAGTTTGTTTGGGCTAGAAGGAATTTTAGTACGAAGTTGATTTTCCTTACGTGGAGGAAGGAGATTCGATGGTGTACAAGTCTCCTCTTGCTTATACAATCAGTATTGTTTGAGACTTCAGTTGACACCACAGTCCACTTGGATCGAAATCAAGGGAAGTGCTCAGAGTATGTTGCACCGGTATGGGAATTTCATTACTATGAATGTTGTATTTCTTTTTCAAATGAAAAAAGATAACTCTTATAATCGATCCTTTTAATTATATATTGGGTGTTTACTATCACTACATTTTGATTCTCATGCCAATCTTCTTCCTTCTTCTCCTATATATGAGAATAATAATTCTTTTCCTATATATGAGAATAATAAATAATTTAAGATAAACAATAATGTGTACATTTTGATGGTATCCCTAAAAATTAGGTAGAATTCACTATATTTCTTTGAAAACCAAGGATGGTGACCACTAGTTCCTTTTGTTTCTACTCTGGGTTATAAATGGGTGGTCTAGTAAGAGAATTGACCTATCAATTTTTTATTATTATTTTTTTAAATACATTTTTGATACAAGAGGGTGGTCCCTCGAGTGAAAGACTATCCATGTTTCCCCTTTCTTCGATTTAATTTTTAAGACCTCAATCATATGGACTTTTCTTTCCTACAAATAGCTGAATTCAGCTGCATTCCCCAACAAATCTCTAAATTCTTCACCTAACACACTTCTTTAATTTAATCAATTCTCATAAATCAGCTTCCTCCTGTTTAGCTTCCTCTCTACATTTGAGGTGCTTCCAGACTCCTTTCATTTCAACACTTCACTTCCCATGGCTACGGTTGAATAGTTACAGAGATCGTAAATCATAGATCTTACCGCTATTACAGTATGGTAGTATTCGTTGGTCTAGGCGGTCGTTAAAATACACCTTTAACATTTGTGCATAAGGTATAACAACTACACACCTGTGAGTGGGGATCACTTTCATGTAAGGGAAAATGGATTTGTTTTAGACACAAGCACTATATGTTAGCCTCCACAAATTTAACGTTGGGGATCCCATTTGAAGGCACTTATTTGATTCCACCGATGAATGCTGAAATATGAGACCTGAGGACTGAGTTGCATTTCTAGTTTTGTTTAAAAAATATTGTATGGTGCTCAATGTCCAATTTAAGAATGTAATTTGTTTGGCATTTACTTGTCAATTATTTAATCGATGTCCAATTTAAGGAGAGTTACTTGTCAATTATTAGTAGACTGGAGTATACAACCAAACGGGTGGCTAAATTCTAAACTAGACAAAACAATAAAGATAACTAGTGGTAGTTATGAATTGTATTCATGGTATATCTCTACTCAATCCATAATGAATCATACCAATTGCAGCGTAATTAGAGTAGTTTTATTCATTGTATACTGGGAAACACTGTGTATTAACTAAGCACTTTTGTATATGTAATTATTATTGGTGACATGCCATGAGTAAGTTACTAATATAACATTGTTAAACAAGGTTTATAACATTTTCAATCACTGATCCATGTGGTTTACCTTAATATGCTTTTATGCCTGATATATTCTCAATAGTTATCTATGATGGAACTAGTGCATACTAGAGATTTAAAATTAACGACATCGTGATAGCTTCAAGAAAGTGTATAATTAATTACTAGAGCTAATAATTTAGTGTGTGCTATCACTGGTTATCATTCCTGACATTCACTGGTATATGTGTAAGTTGAATTCCTTTTGCATGTATGTACTCCATGCTACATTGCAACACAATTGAATAACCCTATCATCTACTAGTAGCAATATAACTCAACTACTAAATATGGTCATTGCACACCACTAAGCCACTTGGTAAGATTACAGAAGTCATAATTACGGCGTAAACTAGTTACATGCTGGTATACGCGTTGTTGGTATAAGGTATCCTAGCAAGAGGAAATGTTCTTCCAAGTTTCTATTCGAAAAAACCCAAGAAAATGGCATTTCAATTGATGAATCAGAAGTGGGGCTCAAAGCTGAAGCAATAGACTTCCCAATAAATGTCCAGGGTATGATAGTTGTCCTCACCTTTCACAAAAAACATAAGGGATGACTGCATTCTAGAATCTGAATTGAAGAAAATATATAGTCCCATTACTTTTAGTTCTCAGGAAATGATAATAAAACTGTATGTAGTTGGTAAACAATTCTCTTGTCCAATGTAGCATACAAATACTATCAAAAGCAAAAGGAAATTTCCCTGAGTAAATAAGCTAGAATCAACCCCTCTTAGTTTGAATGAACTCTTCAAGATAGAATGAGCTATTACTTATTCTGAAGCTCATAAAGACAAATTATTAGCTCATATTTCTGATAAGACCATTCAACATTTCAGATTATACTTTAAGCCTGTCAAGTTCATTATTAGGTCTAATCTTAAAGTTATGCCAACAATGTTGAAAAATGAGAAGCAACTCACAGAGAATAGCTCTTGATTTTTTTTTTTAGGGTGCTTGACTGGTATATATTCATTTCCTTGTGTTTACCAATATATGTTTCCTATTGACCTGGGCAGATAATTTTCACCGCAACAGTTTTTGTCTCCTATAAAAGTTGGACCTTTCATTCTGTGTTCATTTTTCCATTCCCTGTGCTTGTTTTCACTGCAAGTAAACGATGCACAAACTTGATCATATTACTAATCTTAAAATGTAGTGGTGCACTTAACAAAGTAGCTTCTATTTTGCAACTCATTCCTGTATGTACCAAGTATTTTTATGGTAGAACTCTTAAACAAAAATGCAATCATTAGAAATTCGAACATATGCAATGCCATCCATCTTGAGGAGATGCTATTTATTCTCGAATCCTCGACCACACAGGCCAACTTATCTCAAGCCATAGGCCTTCTCCATCCACATGGGAAATTTCACTGGGACACAGTATGAAGAGATAATCCTTTCACACGTTCTTGATAGGAAATGGGCCCTCAACACTCCACATAGTAAAGTACATGAGGTAGTTGTGTCCCATGGAACATAATCGTCTGGAGGAACTTCTAATCTCTTTTTGTTCTCTTCCAATCTTTTCCCATCTCTTGGGGAGGAATTGAAAGAAGCCGGAATTGGGGGTAGTTCTTTCTATGTAATTAGAGATGATTTGCTTCATGCTCTTATAAGTGGGAACAAGACAAGGAAGCTCGATGCATTGCTTCCACTTATGGAAGCTCATTTGGTGACTGATGTGGTGAGAAGTCGATCGTGCAGATTTTGACTTAAGGTTACATGTGGAGTGTGTCAAAGTGCTCATGCTGCAGCAATAGTTGTTGCTTGTGCAGAGCGAGGCATGCAGTCTCACCTTCTTCTTCGTGGCGAGCAACCTGAAATCCTAACAGGAAACAATCTAATATCAGAAATGTATGGTAACGTGGAATATGTGCCAAGATCTATTTATGCCAAAAGGGAAGCTATGCTAGCAAGCATGCTAATCTTGTAGCTGGCCACAATGGTTCAGTAATGTGGTTCCATGATAACGTAAGCATGGCATCTATACCTAATGGGGATCATGTTTCTCGACAACATAATTGCAAGGGGGATTTTTAATTCAATGCAACCACTACAGTAAAGGTGGCTGTGGTTAAGGAGGGTGGAGGTGATGTTGGCAGCTGTTAATTTCTTCACCACCACAAGTTCTGAAAAGTCATTCTCCGCCCTGCTGAGTGGACGCCAAAAACTATGAAAAGTCAACAACCGCCACACCACTTTGATTCTGTCATGCTGTCAAAATTTCAAACGGGCATCTCACCACATCGATTTCTGAAGATGGGGTTACAACCTTTGCCATAGTTCATCGAATGATTATTTGGGTTGAGTATTGCATTGATTTTTGAAGATTCATTCACTAACTTGTTTCAGCTGGTCAGATCTTAAAGGAGCAACGTGGGACATCATTATTGCATAACATTAAATTCATAGGGACATTCACCAACTCTATTGCAGCATGTTAAATACCGAAGGGGCATCCATTGTTCCTGTTGCTACTCATGAAAGGGCAGAGAATTAATTAAATTATGAACAAATAATTTTGTGAAAGGTCAAGCTCATTAATGAATACCGACTGATCTCATGGTGTATAAATACCGATGTAATCTTGATTTTGTAATATAGAGAGAAATAGAGTAAGACATGGTGAGGAATACGAATTCTGAAGTTGAATATGGAACAGAGTTTCAACTCTGTAATCTTGCTACTATGTTCCTCTATGTCTTTATGAGTTTGAAAACTCATTGTTGAATATTTAAGTTTAGATTTTGCTGTAGCATGATAATTTTTTGAGCATATATGATTGACTGTCGAATGTTTAGTTTTTTTGTAGCAAGTTAGATTTCAGAATTTGGTGAAACAGAGTATGCTGAAATAGTCAAGTTTTATGAACACGTGGGTTATCAAAACATAGCTGAAACAGTCAGCTGCAACTGTCCTGTAGATTATGTTAAGATTTAATATGCTAAGACAGAGAATATCAACATTACATTCCATTTCACAACAATAGCATATACAGGATCACTGAAAGAACAACAAGCACAACATAAACAAAAGAGACAGAGATTTATACTGGGAAACCCTCATGGGGTAGAAAACCCAACACAGCTTCCTCAATATAGATGACCAGCAAATACAAAAGATGTACTCACAAACATGAGCTTCTTCTCCTCCATAGAAGATCTCTCTCTCACCTATGCGCTATTCACAAGTGAGTGCAATGTGTGTTAAATGAGGAACACACCTCCTTTATTTATACACAACTCTAGCTTGACCTTTTACACTAACTAGGTCGGCCCCAACTTTAACCACTGGGTTAAACACCCCATTACAACTGAATCTGGGCCGACCCCACTAGGGAAGTCTAATCACCCAAGTTACCACATTATCCGCGGAGGAATAAACATCTTCGGATACATGACAAGGCCCCATCGGAGGAATGAAACATCTCTGGAATAATAAAGTACACAATATAATATTCTTAGAAGTTAAAATATTTCAACACTCCCCCTTAATGAGAAGGATATTATAAAAACATCTACAGGAGCAAGGAGTCATCAACTACATCATACATGATACATCTATAAATCATTGGAAGCTTTCTTTATACATCATCAATAACTCAAGCAGTTACTGGAACATCTTCAATACTAGAATATCAACATCTTCAGTACTGAATCTTCATCTTTTGCAGCATTTGAACAACTATAGCAACATCTGGATCCTCATGATCATCAACATTGTCATCTCACAATCATCAACATCGTCATCTCACGATCAACAACATCGTCATCTCACGATCAGCAACATCGTCATCTCACGATCAACATCATCGTCATCACACGATCATCATCATCGTCATCACACGATCAGCATCATCGTCATCACAAAATCAACATCATCGTCATCACATGATCAACATCATCATCATCACATGATTAGCATCATCGTCATCACACGATCAACATCATCGTCATCAACTAGATCCTCTCAATCAACAACACAATAGCAGCATACCCTGCAACACACATGATCTATTTAAGACACCATATCATGTCTAGGGACGATGTAGTCCACTCGTCAACTTAGACAAAGTCTAAGGACCACCTCTCAGAGGCATCTATATACGGATCTTTTTAGAACTGAAGTCCAGGGATGATACAATCCTCTCACTCTGAGAGACATATGTCTACGGATCAGTTTAGGACTGAAGTCCAGGGATGATACAATCCTCTCACTCTCGGAGACATCTATCTATGGATCAGTTTAGGACTGAAGTCCAGGGACGATACAATCCTCTCACTCTCGGAGACAACTTTATGCGGATCAGTTTAGGACTGAAGTCCAGGGATGATACAATCCTCTCACTCTTAGAGACATCTGTCTGTAGATCAGTTTAGGACTGAAGTCCAGGGATGATACAATCCTCTCACTCTCGGAGACATCTATCTGCGGATCAGTTTAGGACTAAAGCACAGGGATGATATAATCCTCTCACTCTTGGAGACATCTATCTATGGATCAGTTTAGGACTTAAGTCCAGGGATGATACAATCCTCTCACTCTCGGAGACATCTGTCTGTGGATCAGTTTAGGACTGAAGTCCAAGGATGATACAATCCTCTCCTCGTCCACTAGGGACCATATTCTCGAAGACAACTGTCTATGGATCTATTCAGGGACCTAAGTCCAGGGATGATACAATCCCTCCTCGTCCACTAGGGACCATGCATTGACCTCATCGTCATAACCGACAAGCTCATCATCGACCTCATCATTGGAATAGGTAACCTCATCATCGACACAAGTATCCATATCATCAATACAAGTATCCTCATCATCGATACAAGTATCCACATCATCAATACATGTATCCTCATGATCGATACAAGTATCCACATCATCAATACATGTATCCTCATCATTGATACAAGTATCCACATCATCAATACATGTATCCTCATCATCGACCTTACTGTCGATATAGGAAATCTCATCATCGATATGTATCCACATCAATACCAGTATCCAAATATCATCATCGACCATATCACTCCCCCTTTCGAGGAGGGTCCTTTTGAACTACACCAAGCTTGTCTTGGAAATACTCAAACTTTACTTGAGATAGAGGTTTGGTTAATGTATATCAGCAACTCGAGCTTGATAGCTCCTTTCTACACCATATCCCGTATATGGAAATATCATATCTCTATGTGCTTTGACTTATCATGGAACACTGGATTCTCTGCCATCTTGATACAACTCTGGTTGTCACATAGGATCACAGTGGAGTACACCTCTAAGTCAAATAGTCCTGATAACAACTTCCGAAGCCATACCGCTTCACAACTAGCAGAGAAAGAAACTATATATATTAGGCTTCAGCTATGCTGAGAGCCACACTAGACTGCTTCTTGCTAAACCATGAGATCATGGAAGATCCCAAACAATAACATCCACCCGATGTGCTCTTCCTGTTTGATACACTTCCTACCCAATCAACATCGTATGTAGCCATGCAATCTGAAGTCATGATCTCCAAGACAACATAGACCAAAGTCTATCGTACCCTTTAGGTACCTCATCACATGCTTTGCAACTATCAGGTGAATGCATCTAGTTTCCACTAGATACTGACTCAAGGTGTTCACAGCAAAGCATATATCTGGCCTAGTATTCGTCAGATACATGAATGACCCAATATTCTGTATGTACAGAGTTAAATCCACTAATTCTGATGAGTCATCCACTAATAGCTTCAAGTTGGAATCCATGAGAGTGGCCATTCCAACACATCAAATCTTTTCAATGTTTCTCAGCATACTCTCCCTGGTTGAGAAAGATTCCTTCTGAGCCTTTTCATGCTTCCAGTCCTAGGAAGTAATGCATCAATCCGATATCATTCATCTCGAACTCTATAGCTAGCTTCTTCTTGCTTTCCATGATCTGTTTCTCATTCCCCGTTAGAAAGAGATCATCCTCATACAATAATAGTATCATCCATAACCTTAAGGTAAAGGTTAGGATCAGCTTTACTTTTGGTAAAGCCCAAGTTTTTCAAGAATCTATCAATTCTCCCTCTGTAACTGGACATCATTCAAACTCTGCATTGAGTGATCTTCTGCATATCTATCCGTGCCATCTCCCGTCAGATGGTTCTACTGATATGAGCCTCAAGATCATTTGAACTTTGTGGTGAGTTCCTTCTTGCATCCATGTCATCGGTATATAGAAACCATCTTCAACCTTGTAGAAAAGGTTGAAATCCGCATCACCCATGGCGATCATTAAGCTCATCAAATGACTATCAATCCTGGGTACCCGTACAGGGCTTTCTTCAATTGAATCCTAGGAGTTTTCTTGATTCGCACTTCTTCTTTAATTACACCATTAAGAGAATGGTCTTATCTAGCAATTTGGAGGAAAAATCTCGTCATGATCCTCTTTCTCTTTTTTAGAGAATCTTCTAGCCATGAGCCTTCTATAGTATGTTTGATTTGTAAATCTTCTTGTTGAACATCCATCACTTATTCAGTGTTCATCATTCTTCATGATCTTTCCTACAAATCAAAATTAAGTATATGATTAGTAATACTTCATAATCATCAAATCATGTTGACATGATAACCGATTATGCATACATATATGATTTACATAGTTATGCAACTATCTTGACCAATAATTTGGCACAACACTTTTCCATATCCTGTATGCATACAGTGGCTATCTAGATGCCTTCCATCTCTACCAGAACATACTATCGAGAGCGTGCACAACTCTCAGCATGTCAACAAAGAGGTTTCATTCTAGACAAGCAACACTGGAATGTTTACCCAACTTACGAATCATATGCATATTAGCAGTATACTGTTTAATGCTATATGAATGTTTACACTCAGCATGATATATTCTAGGAATACAAATATGCATACAACTATTACAAGCAATATCGTTTACTATTTTAGAGATTCAAATAACAACTCAAATACTTATCTTTTATGTTTGTGTGGTTGCCTCCTGCTTGATCTTCTATTCATTCTGTACCACTATGCATGCTCAAGTGTGCACTAGTGTCATCCTCATGATCTCATACACAAACATACATTCATTAGTATAATCTCAATATTATCAAAACATTATAATTCTAAATAATCTTAAGTATGTATGGTCATGATTATTTCATACACAGGTATACTTACCTAAGATCCTAACAAAGTAGGATTCTAACTTGATATAGAAAAACATACCTGGATTATCAAGCTTGGTTATGTCTTAACATACCCAAACAATATCTTCTTTGTTCTCTTCGATGATTTATAAATCTTGTGCTAGAACTTGCATATCTCATAGGTTAAGCATAGTAGAACAAAGTCATACATACCTTGTAAGTAGAGCTTCTATGTGATCAAAGATTATGGATCAGTCTTTGTCTTCATGGTCATAGAACTTGATTTGTCTTTCTCGATGTACCTGTATCTTGTTACCAGACAACATCATCCTCACAAGTGCATTAGTACAATCGTAAGTGTGATAACCCTAATCAATGAATGTCTTCTATCATTCACATGCATTCATTATCAAACAATCATAATTTTACTAACCTCAATAATATGAAGACAAACATATCATGAACTTAATCAAGAATAAGATTTCAAAACATATGTGTATTTCCTGAAGTCATACCTGTCAGGATTGCTTTTAACCCAATCCACTATGATTTGTTGAAACTGGATCTGGAGCTGGATTAGGGTTTTTCAAAGAAACCCTAAAAATTCAAACTTCTGAATGGATAGAAAGATGTGGCTTGCTGAGTTGATCAAGATGGTATACTTCAATTTTGAAAACTGCAAAATTTGAGCCCTCAAAATTACCTTTGAAACTTCTAGATTCACTAGACAAGACCCCGAACTAGGGTTTGATAAAGCCCACCCTTATTCCCAATCAAAAGGTTCGATCCAAAGCTCTAAACTTCAATTTTTCTGAGGAGCTTGTAGCTGTGGTCATAGACTTAAAAAATTCCAACTTTTGCAGAAGCCCAATTTTTTTTTTTCACCTTTACGATCAAAGTCCTGAACTAGGGTTTGATCAAGCCCAGCCTTCTGACCAACCAAAAATTTTGATCTTGGTATCGAAATTTCTATTTTTCTTAGTAGCATTCAGCCGTGGTCTCCGATTCCAATAATTTCAACTTTCTCTGAAACCCTAATTTCCCACAGCAGTGACGATTCAAGAATGAAGGTGCTCAAAATCCAAATATGTTTTGACAGAAATATGAACCTTATTGTTTCTAGTGTAACTCTGAAATTACAAATCCACGGGTTCTGAAACTTCTTCCTGCGGTATCCTGACCTGTCTTCTTTCCAACCCCACAGGTATGACCTCAATTGGATTCTCTGAGAGAGAGTTATGCCAAGTGTCGCAACATGACCTGTTTATAGGATAAAATAGGAGAGCGAACTTGTACGGCATGCCACGTGTAACTGGTTCAAATTAGGCCTCGAAAAAAGTTACCTGAGAAACTACAGTCGATGCTCTACCTGTAAAGTTTTATGAAATTTCATTTGGAGCTTCCTAGACCAAGTTGTGACCCTTTTTCCTAGGTCACCTATTTATGACTGAGATCTGGAAGAGGCAGAAACCCTAACTTGTACTGATCATAAATCACAAAGCAAAACGAATCTGAGGTTTTCCCTTGGAAAAAAGGTACATGGGGATGTTATCTACGACCTGTAAAGATTTCATATCCTGAACCTTCGCCAAAATGGATTTATAGAAAAAGTGCAACGATGACTGGTTTTTTCTATATAAAACCCTAACCTTCAAATTGTCGCAAGTGAAGCAAGTGTCGTAAGTGCCATACATTGCCTTCCTTCAGGTTTGCTCTGATACCATGTTAAGATTTAATATGCTAATATAGAAAATTTCAGCATTACATTCCATTTCACAACAATAGAATATACAGGATCACTGAAAGAACAACAAGCACAACATAAACACAAGAGACAGAGATTTATCCTGGGAAACCCTCATGGGGTAGAAAACTGAGCAAAGCTTCCTCCATATATATGACCAACAAATACAAAATATGTAATCCCAAACATGATCTCCTTCTCCTCCATAGAAGATCTTTCTCTCACCTATGCGCTATTCACAAGTGAGTGCAATGTGTGTTAAATGAGGAACACACCTCCTCTATTTATACACAACTCCAGCTTGACCTTTTACACTAACTAGGTCAGCCCCAACTTTAATCACTGGGTGAAACATCCCATTACAACTGACTCTGGGTCGAACCCACTAGGGAAGTCTAATAACCCAAGTTACCACATTCTCCACGGAGGAATAAACATCTATGGATACATGACAAGGTCCCATCGGAGGAATGAAACATCTCCGGAATAATAAAGTACACAATATAATATTCTTAGAAGTTACAATATTTCAACAGATTACCGATTAGCTAAATAGTCAGTTGTTACTGTTATCTGTGACTGTGCTAAATATTACAACCAACTGTTACTGTCAGCTGCAACTGTTCTGTAGGTGAAAATTTATGAGTTTAGAGATCTGTGTGTGTTGTTGAAAGTAAGAGCAACACCCCCCTGCCTTCCCACAATTGGTATCAGGGCTAAGTGTTTCTGATTTTTGTTCGTTGGTTCTGTGCTCACTTCATGAATGATCCGTATGATTGTATGTTGAACAATTTTTGTTTTGTGTGGGGATTTTGTTGTTGAGTTTTACTCTAGCACCCCCTTCCTGCTACGTAGAAAGAGTATAAGTAAGTTCATTTGAGCTATGTGTTGAAAGAGAGCTCTCTTTCTCCCTTAAGTAAAGGTTGAGCCATCATTTAGAAGTTGAAGTCTGAATCAAGTGTTTCTCATGTCAACCATCTATTGGTTAAGTTGTTCAAGCTCGGTTGTGGTTTGTGTAAAGAGAAGAGATGGTCATAGTCCATGGATGAAGTTGATTTTTTGTTTGTGTTCCCTCAGACAGAGGTTGAGTAGTTGAAAGGAAGACATTATTCCCGGTTGAGAGCTCCCATATAGTTTAATGGTAGGGCGGTTTGATTCCCACTATTTTGGGAATTTTGCTTGGTTTGAGTTGAAGCCCTTATGCATGAAAGAGGACCAAGAAAGAAATTTAAAGTATGTGCAAGTATTTATTTGAAGACAGGGACATTGGGAAAAGCAGAAGGCTTAAACGAATGAAGAAGAATTTTGTTAATGCAAAAGAAGTTGGTTTTTCCATAGTAGAGATATTAGGAGAAGCCACTGTGGAACCTGCTCAAGCAGAGGAATTTCAAGAGAAGGCAGCAGACGCTAAAGTAAATGAAGTTCAAGAAAAGGTAGAGGATGCATGGAGAAACATCTATTATCCACCACCATATTTCTCAGGTATAACTTATGAATGTTGGTCAGTTAATATGAAAAACTTCTTGCATGCTAGAGGTTTATGGATTTTTGTTGAGGATGGAGTTAAGAAACTCCAGGATGAGGCAAAGGATGCATTTTCCTTGTACTACATCCAACAAGCCCTAGATGATAATATCTTTCATGTAATTGCTGAAGCAAGCATAGCTAGAGAAGCCTGGGAAAGTTTGAAGAGAAAGTTTGATGTAAGGGGGAGATGTATGGCTGAGTCACAGCTTGTTAATATTTCAGAAGACAAATTTGTAGAAGCAACAGAAGATAGTCAAATTATTTGTGAATCTCATTGTTGTGTTGATCTATCAATTGATGAAAATGTTGCTGAAACTAAAGAAGAAGATGAAGTTGTTGTATCTTGTATAGCAGTAGCAGAATTTGAAGAAGTTGAAATTTCTATTGATAAAGATGTTGATGTAGTTTCAAATTTAGATGTCATTGAAGTGAATTGTGAAAATGATGGAATGGTTAACATGCATAATGATGATAAAGATGATAAATTCCTCAAGTGTGAGGACAACAGAGAAGTATTTGCGTAATAAGAGTCCTTGATGGACATGCCCATGAAAGAATTTAAATCATGCATTGAATTTGAATTTTGCAGACATGTAGGTACAATGAATCTAGAAGACAACACTGAAGATGTTCTAGAAGTCGAAGAAAAAAATGAGCTTGAAATAAATTACAGTAGTCATGTTGCATAAAATGAAGAGTGTTGCACTCATCCATTTGATGCATATAAGGAAGATGATAAAGCTTCTGGTGAAAAATACATTTATGAAAATGGTGTATTTGTTGATGGAAAAAGTGCTGGTGATATTGTTGAAGAAGAATCTGCAGCGATATTGAATGGTGATGATAAGGACAAAAAAGAGAATGAGATTTTTTCTAATAATATGTTTGTTAGTGATTGTGCAGGTACAAAGGAAGAAAATGATGAAGTCTTGGCTTGTAAGTCAAATATTGAAGGTGAAGCAACTGCCAGTGTAGTAGTTTGTTCTTTGAATATTCCAATGATGTATGTTGCTAATGACAACTATGAAGAAGGTGCCAATACTAGTACAAAATGAGAAATTAATGACTAAAAAAATGACTAAAATTTGACTAGGACCCGGGAATTTGTTTTTTGTGTTGGGAAGCTGGGAAAAACTATGTCTACTTTGTTTCCAACATCGGTGCACACAAACCAAAAAGATCATAAAAATATGCGTGGAGGCAGGTAACCAATGTTATAGTGTCATAATACAAAATCATGCCCCAGATAGGTACAGAAAAATGATGATTAAGACAAGTAATCATTTAAATGGACCACCTAAACTAGGGGTTTCAACATTAGTTGGTTTTGTTCTACACCTTATCACTGTTGCTTTGACAATATTTGTGCCCCACCCCTAATGTCCTAGGTTTGTTATAGGTGAGATATTCAATGGAAATTGATTTTGTGTACCTTTTCACATATTATGTCTTTGTGTCTTCATTGTCCTTCAATGAGATTTCTGACATTTTTTTACATCTCTAATTCTGTTTTTCGATGTAGTATTGTTTCCATTTAAGGCTCAATACACATCTATAAATAGAGCAAACTAGCAATTAATAAAATGGGAAGATTTTTGGGAATGAATACTCTATGCCATTATTCTGTGTCATATATTATTTATATAATTTCTACAATTAAGGAAAGGATTTGCTAATTTGAAACATATATAAATGGCTAATTCTTCTTGAAGTCTTCCTGTATCTTTAGTCTCTCTTAAGTTTTTATGCAAGGACTTTGCTTAAATTGTTCTAATCAACTATAATTGGAATTTGACAGGATATATTACAACCTCCATATTTGGTGGCAAATGAACCAAAAGATGATAATATTCTTCATACGCGCACATATGATGTGAGCATAACGTAAGGCTTATTTTCTTGTTTGTTCTTCTATTTCTACTTCTGCAAAGCTTTGATTATAATTTATATCCTCAATTTTGAAGAGTTAATGGAATTGGTGCAAACACACACTCCCTACGGTGATTTGAGATGAACATTAGTCCCTATCTTTTGTGCAAAGTAAAATCACTCGCTTTTGATATTATAGCTACTGATGTTCTTCTGATCCTTCAAGGAAAAGGTATTTGTGGGAAAATTGTCACCAATTAGCTTCTGTCAAATCTACTTCTTTCTTATTGATTTTGTATCTGATATCTGATTGACAGGTTCCACATACTGGCTTCAACTAAATTGCTTTATATTTTCTATAGTTATCTCCTTATAAATCTCAAATTGATCACTCATGTTTCGCTTTTGTTGTTTTACTGTATGCCTTTTTGTGTTTGGTTGTTCCAATACCTTTGATATATCTATGATTAAGTGTCCCTACACTACTTGCAGAAATATAAAATTGGTTTCAACAGATAATATGTTTCCTGGCCATTGCATTTAATAACATGGCCAGAAATTGATTGAAGAATCCTTCAATGTTGTTGGGCACCTCCATCTCTTACTAGAATTTTCAAGTTGTCAATACTTGATGAGTTACTAATACTAGTGTCTAATGCATTTTTTTAAATGCTATCGCACAAGGTTAAGTCTTCTGAATCAGTGTGATCGGTCTTGAAGATGCAAATTTAAAATGCTAGATATTTTCTGGAAGCAGTATCCGATTGTAAGATGAGACTTTGATGCATGATTGACTTAGGAGGTCATCATCCATTAGGGATAGAAATGGGACTAGTTTTGTCCTTTTTCATAGAGATAATCTCCAAAATACAGAGTTACTGGATTGGTCATCATAAGGTGACACATTAGGGATCTAGTGATCTACATCAGATTCTACAGGATCTGGCAAAAAAAGCTGCCAGCCCATTTCCAAAAGGATCTATTTTGTGCATTAGGAAATGAAAATTTTGAAAAGGCAAAAGAAAACTATAGGTTGGGAGGGAAAGGGGAGAAGGGAACTCATATGGCCTTTTGACAGACAATTGTTACATGGGGAGGTCTGCCCCCCATATTTATTTATTTATTTGTTCCTTGGTCACTACAAAAGCATTTGTAACCCTAATTCACCTCATTTTGAGTTGGAGCATTAACACTCCAATGCTATAGTGCAATTTATTAAAGTCACATTATGGTCAAGTGACTTTAATAAAGAAAACTAAGTGGTAAGTTGTAATTAGTTAAGGAGTTTAGGATTTAGGAAGCATACAACTAACTATTAAAGTAAATAAAAGAGAGTCCCCTTAGTTTGTCAAATTGATTCCATTTAATAAATAGTCCATATCTCATATATTGTGCACTCATTTCTAACATGGTATTTGTTCAAGATAAAAAATGAGAGTCCTAAGAGAGAAAATGGCCTACAATGCAAAGGCAAGGCTCTATGCTACCCTGACAAACCTAAACATGTGGGAGACTTTACCTTGAAAGTTTGAAACAAACATGAATTTCTTGCTAGCTAAAGGGCCTGGGGAACAATTGTTGTATGCTTCTTTAATGCTCTGTTATTAAACCAAGTGTCAATGCATTAAACCAATGTGGATTCCTGCCATATCCCCTTAGCTCCTGTCAGATTTAAAGAAGCATACCACATATCCTGCAAGAAAGGGTGTTGCTCTAGCAGATGATTGATGGATTCATAAAGAGCAGATACCGGGCCCTCCTCTATAGTGTATCCCATGTAAACATGTTGTTAGACAAAACCATAAATATAAAAATTCTTGTTTTTAAGGGAGCTTTTACCTTCCAAAGTGATTTCCAGTTCCACCATTAGATATTTTCTTGATCTATCTCCTCCAAGAACCTACCTTTATAACTCAAGTTTGCAGTAAACTGTCCTGTAGAAACATTTTTGGACAAAAGCAGTGTGTCATCATGCAATATTAGCCTATTGAAACTCTGAAGTAGCCTCTGTATATATACATTCTAGAGATTGGCTTCTTCTCCTACCAGCCCAAATCTGTCAGACCTTTTCCATCCTTGTTGCCACAAAGTTGTGGAAGAAAGATATGCTAAACAAAAACCCATCTAAAGTGTAGTGTATTGAGCAGTGTCTGTGGTAGAATGCGCTGACCAGCACATCCAGCCCAGGGAATATGCATTTTGCTAATTGTAAGTTGAAGCTATACGTCTGATCATCATCAAACAAGGCTCTTGCTGTATGATTTTCCTTTAATAGTTTTTCTTAATGCAATATATTTTTACTTCCAATGTAAGAAATGGATTCCTGTGGTCTGCACACAAGGTTCTAATTGATACTTTGATTCCATTGAAGAATGCTTTTTTGTCTCCTTGCTTATTTCTTTTGTTCTTTACAATGATAAATTGTGACTTGAGATACCACAGTTGTGGTAACTCCATATGTTAATAGACTCTTACTCTGGAGATATGTACCTTTCTGACATTCCATTTAATTGATGCTTTTTTCTCTTTTAAGTGTTAATATGAGCCACTGTTGGAAGGGAATTGTCTGGGTGCATTCTGTTAGTTGATTCCTGGTTAAAATCTTAAAATCTTTTGAATTGATGCTTCTAAAATTCCTTTTCTGAAATGTTTTAGTCATTGGAGATTGGCTATTGAACAATATGGTTTATTATCCTTTTTGTACACTGTTATTTTTTGAATGCAGGTATGACAAATTTTATCAGACTCCTCAGGTATGGCTTACAGGTTATGATGAGGTGAGTTTTTGAGAAGGAATTTGCCTCCTTGTTTTTGCTTAGTTGGTTAAACTAGATGCAAATATACATGCAAGGAATGGTTGTTGTTATTTGTTACATTAAATTTTGGAGGATATTTTCCGTGTGTCAACTCCCTATTCCTTACCTTTGTGGTTACTCTCTAACTAAATTAATACTATATATTTTTATCATATTTCTGATAATTAGGTCTAATGTTTGTTTGCTTAACTTAAAACTCTACAGCCCTATTGACCTATTTTGGTCATCTGCAGACATTAATAATTTTTTTCCCTCTTTCTACAAGATATGATATGTGAGAAGGATTTTTCCTTCCTTTTTTGCATAGTTGGTTAAACTAGATGGACAATAATATGCAAGGAATGATTGTTGTTATTGCTAAAATGTATTTTGCAGGATATGTGGGTCTTGAACTAAAGCGTAGCTCTTCTTATTTAGCTTATTTCCTACATAAACACACACACATACAAACATACATTCGACTTGTATTCATTTCTGTATCAAACCCTAACCCTAACCAAGATTTAACAAATCTACCATGAAAATATCTAGGTGCTAGAAAGTGTATGGTACAATAGGGTTATAATTGCTGGAATTTCCAGCCACCCTCCTCTTCTAGTTTCTCTCATTATTTGCATGTTTTACCAGTTGGAAATCATGATGTTAATGCTAGAAATTGTCTAGGGCAGCAAGTACTTCATGTTGACCTATATTGCAGAAATTTCTAGCCATCAAAAAGAGGGCTTCGAGCCTTAGTTATAGGCTATTTTTTTTTCTTCTTGAAGCTGAAATCTCATGTCATATATCATGTTTATTTAGGTCGAAGGATAACCTTGAAGATTGTTGCAGATTTGTAGAGCCCCCTAATCCCTTGTTGCTTGAGAGGAGTGATGATGATGATGAGGGATGTTTATATCAGTCCTATCCAAAGCTTGGATATAGGAGTTTTATTTTGGTGCATGCCTTTCTTGCCATGATTGTGGTGTTCTGAGCCATCTTTATGAGCACATTTCAGATTTCGGCCCTCATCTCATGGAGATTGCAGCATCGATCCATTTGACTTTTGATGAAGCCATGTTTTGGATGATGATTGAACATAGGGGAAGAGTTCATGGCATAGATGAGATTCAAAGGTGGTTGCATTGAATTTATGATTTTACCTAACATACTCATTTTCACATGCCAGAGTAGGTAGGTAGGAGAAATAGTAATCTCTTGCATGAGTATGAGAGTAAATGGATTTGATGTTTTGAACATTTTGGCATTTTGTGCATTATTTGTAAAGCCACATATAAAAGAAACATCTATGCAAAACTTTGTGGATGAGATGTGGTGTTTGGGGATGTTGAGATTACCTATCCCACCAAATGGGTTTGTATTTAGTGGTCATTGCTAACAGGTACATCTAGGATATTTTGAGGTTCTCATTCACTCTCATGGAGTACATGTCCCCAATTTGGAGCTAGATGTCAACCCATATATCCGATGAGGTCCTACACTTGTTATTTTCTTCACAAGTGCTTGTTGATAGGTTGATGCAGTTGCTGGATGCCTTGGATTCTTGATGCTACAATTATGGTCCCTTTTGTGATGATTCCCTAGTTGTTAATTGGTCGATGGATCTCCGTGGCATATTGGTGTTAGTAGCTATTGATACGATCTCTCCATGTTGCTTTGATATTGATGTGCTTTCCTCTTAATGATATTGGCATGTTTGGAATATCTTTGCGTAGCATCGGGGACGCATCAACTTGGGGTCTTCCTAAGTTTTGAAGTGTTAATAAGTGCTCATTGATGAGTTATCTTCTATTGGGATAGTGATCTCCTAAAAAAATGACAATGTCTTCAAAACAATTATCAGTTAGTATATGTTCAAAGTGATGGAAATAATGTTCTATTAAATCAATATATCCAATAGGATGTGCCTATCATGAATATGCAATACAACACACCATCCCATTGCCAAAGCACTTGCTAGGTTCAATGCCTAGCCAATGAAGCACAAGCATATTAAGGCTTCTTATGCTTGGGTGTAGATTAGGATAAATCCCTTTCAATAAAATGTGCCGAATAAGACAGATCTCTCTTTAATCATCACAAACACGATTTTGAGTGACTTTGTTCTTGTTAAACCCAAGGCTAAAAGTAACATCGTGCTTAGTAGGCACCTGCATTCTCACCATGGCTTGGGAGATTCACACTAGCCAGCTTACAAATTTTCTTTTTCAATGGTTATCATTGACTACTTTGGTTTCAGGCTGTATTTCACTTCCTTTTTGCCACCCATCTTTCTTGGAAAGGTCCTCTTCTTTGGGACATATGGATGAATCGAGATAGTTGCATATATTTATGCATGCAATTTGGGTCACTGCAACTGGTTCCATGTGGAAACACTAGTGTAAAGCTACTTTTAATCACAAATCATCTTCCCCATCCCATGATCTATCTACAATGCATAAACATGCAATCATCACACCACCATTGACATTAGGAAGATAAATATGACAAGCTTATAGACGATTCCATTAGCCAAGATTGGCCCAATGAATCATCCCAATCATTCTTCCTTTGAAAGGAAGTAGCATCATCATTCATATTGCTTGATTGCATTCGCCCACCTAAGAGATTAAGCATCATTAAGGTTGAATGGATATAACATGGACAATTGCAGTAAGGCTTATAGAGAGATAAAATGTAGGGATTTCACTGTGTCTAGACTCCATATGTTCATATTTTTTCATCAATGTTTGTTCTTAGGTACCATCCAATGGGACAGGGTCTTGGGTTAGAATTGTGTTGTTAACTTGTTTGTAATATCTGTTATAAATGGGATTGTTGCAGTTAGAAACCGCCCATCCACTTGTTTCGTTTTTCACAATGAAATTACCTAAAATTACCCAAATTGACTATTGAATTTGTGAGAAAATGTAGATCAATTTTAAGCTGATTTGGGCATTGATTCATGTCCACAATATCCACAATGTACTACATAAATCACCATTGTATCACAATTGCTGCCAATGTGGGAATAAAAACATAGATTTGCAGTCAGAAAACTTACTATTGTCCCCGTGTGACTCTGACAGTTGAGCTAAAGCCAAGAATGAACCTGAAGTTGATGTTCCCACGATGTATCTATTTAGGGAAGTGGTGAACACTTCCAAAGCTTCACCCGAGTGCATATGCTCATCCTATGTCAATAGACAAACATCTCCATTTCAGCAAACCAAAATTTATAAAATTTCAAGTATTTAGAGATAGGATTGAACATTGTAGGTGATGCATAGTCTACTGTCTTTAAAATGTGACTGTGATCATGTAACCTAATTGGGAACTAGTGGAATAAGCCAATCAATGTAGCTTATAGAGTGAACCATTTTATTCCTTGTTTTGTGATATACAGAGTCAACCATTTTATTCCTTGTTTTATTTACAAATAGGGTTGAACATTGTAGATGATGTGTAGTCAATTGTCCTTAAAACTTTGACTGTGATAATGTAACCTAATTGGGAACCAATGGAATAAGCCAATCAATGTAGCTTATAGAGTGAACCATTTTATTCCTTGTTTTGTGATATCCTTCAGCATTGGTATAAATATTGTATGGAATATGCACTTGCTTGTTTGGACATTTTTTGTGGCTTATCTTCTATCTGAATTTGACTCAAATGTTGTTATTTAATTGTAGGAATGTATGATGTCATTTAGATTGTTTGGTTGGATTTTCTTTCTCGCATGATGAATTTGTATGATATTGTGGGATATTTATTAGGCATTAACTGGTCTAATATTAGTTCCTTGTGTTCCTCAAAATTGACATGGCACTTGTCAACTATACCTATGCCCGGAACTTTTTTTGAAGCATGAATGATTTTAGGAGTGGCTAATTGGAAGATTATGTTGTTTCTATGAGATACTCCACTGTCGTCAAGTTATATGTTTGGCTAGTTTTAGTTGTTAGAAGAGATCGTCCATGTATTTTTTGAAAATAAGGAATTTATAGTTTCTGTTGGGGTAATTTTTCAGGTACTATGTCACTCCATCGGGGAATAAGTTACGCTCAATGGTCGAGGTTGAAAGGTAATATTTTCAATTTATTTTCTTAGTGTTAGTAATTTGTTATTTGCATTTGTTCATCTTAACCTACTTTCATCTTGGGGATTTTTTCAAACTTCAATGTTGTTCAAGTGTTCAAATTGTTATTGACACAATGGAAATTGTGATTAGACTAGTCATTCTATCCATGTGATAAGCCCAACCAAGATATCCATGCTATGGCATAAATGATAAGATCTTAAAAAAAAATCAGGCCCCATATTACATTTTCATACTATGACCCCATCAAAATGTTGATCTAATCAGTATCCAGCTGTTTACAATGCCCAACTAACAACTGTATCACTTAGTCTCCGATCAGAGTGCAAAAATGATCAAGGAACCATTAAAAAAATTGTATTTGATATGTACTAAATATTTATGGTGCACGTCCTTAAGTAACTGTTGAAGTGATTCGTCATGCTTTGAGTATATTATTTTATTCGTGCTACTTCTCTTTGTAGGTTCTTGATAGAAAATCCAGAGTATCTAGAGGTGGGAGTAAATCTTTCACAATTCTCCTATCAAATTCCTAAGCCCCTTTTTGAAGGTTATGTGAGAAAACGCTCAGCCAGTGCTACATTTGGGGCTGACGTGGGTCTGATGAAGAAAATGAGAACCATATTGGATATTGAAAGAAATATTAAAGCTACATAAGGTGTGCAGGCTAGTTGGTAGTCTCTCTTAGGTAGAGAGTTGTAAGTGGTAATTTTGTGAACTCAAGGGGTTCTTTCTTAATTCTGGTTATAATACCTCTTGAATTCTGTCTTGTCAAGATAATTAAAGTTCTTTAGGATCTTATTGCAATTTAGCATATCTGTTATTTAAACCTCTATATTTGTCAATTCAACAAAACCCCTAAAGGGATCATCTAAACATAAGGCTTTCTCCTTACATAATGATTTTAAACAACAAAACTAAATAGGATTGATCTAATGTCAAAACAAAATCCTCTTAAATCTTGGTACAATGTGACATGAACTGATTAGACCTAAGAAAAGTTGAAATTATGCACAAGATGTATTCTCAAGTAATGAAAACAGTAACACTACTCTTCAGAATAGGATTTTGGTGATTTTCTTACAGTGAGGGTAACATACCATTCTCCAAGTCAATTCCTTTGAACCAAGTGGCTGAGATGGACTTGAATATTGAAAATGCTTCGAAAACTACAACACATTTTCACAATATCAAGTTACATGAAAAATAAAGACACCATCAATTATGAGATTCAATGACATCAATTAGATGGCATCTGATTTATCCTCTGCTACATTTCAAATCATCTCCCTAGAAAATCCCCAGTTCATCGGAGAACCAAGATGTAGAATACAACAAGGAGAACAAAAGCAACAAAGTGAAATGACCGGAAGGAAAAAAGTTACAGATTAAAAAAGCATCAAGAATCATTGGACAACTTATTGGATTTTACAGAAGGGGATCCTAAAACCTTGCACATATTTACCAGAGGCTAGTCTACAAAATAATATGTATATATTTAGGTTATACCATTGCAAGATTATAATGCATCTTCTCCACTTGTTTTGGACTGATGCTACGCAAGTAATCTAGAAGCCACCCTGGCTGTATAGCATCAACTGAGGACACAAATAAAGCCACCTAAACAAGACAAATTGGAAAAAAGAAGTGCATTAAATTGATGGTATACCTATAGGACTCCTAGTGTTCTCAATAACAAATATAACAACTTCTCATATAAAAGAGCTCACTATCAAATGCCATTGTATTCTGAAATATTACAAGCTAAACTAAATTTCAAGAGCAAGGGACAAGAACAGATTATTGCAGGCATAGTTGTTCAAAAAATAGGTTATATCCACACAGGTCAAACACCCTAAGGTTTGCTCACAACCACAGATTAAAGATCCATACACCAGTGCTTTACGTGCCTAAAATATTCAAAGAGGGAAACACTAGTATTATAACAGAATATAAGAAGACATGTATAACAATATTGAGAACCAGAAAATCCATAGTTGCCAGGGGATATGGCTCTGTACGGGTAAGAAACATCTGAAATCTAGGTATGAGAAGATGGGGTTAACAATATATCAAAGGAGAAATGAATTAAAAAATTTAAAATCACATTGAAATTTCAAAATTTAGATGCTAAAATCATAAAATGATGAAAAATGAACATTGAACAATTGTCTTTATCATGAGAACCTGCATTAATCAAAGATAGGTAGGTCCAATAAGAATCTAGACTATAGTTTATTGCAAATATAATATTCAACTTACAAAACTTGAGTTTAAGCATTCCAACTTCCAAGCCAAAAATCAGAGCTCCAACTCAGCCAATGTTTTAAAACTAGGCCAAGTTGACCAAGTTGACCCTCCATGGTACCAACTTAGCCTTCAAACAGGATCGGGGGATGGTTTGGTATTGAACCAACCAGTTCATGTGTGAACCGATCGATTTGGTACCAAACCAATCCAACTCGGCCGAATCCGTATTGACTCAACGGAGTCAATTGCAATTTCGTCCCTACTAGCCATAATGTGCTTCAGAAGGAAAAAGTAATATATATTTTTTAATTTATACCTAACCCCTGAATTCTCTCACCTTAAACCCTAAAAGCACAATACAGAGAGAATAAAAAATTGAAAATATAGATAATATATTGAAAATTGTAGCTCGGATAGGAACTCCCACACAGGTTTCGTGTCAAACGTGATGAGAGTCATTCGAGTCAATTCTATTTTGTAATTAGCTTTAATAATAAAGTGAAAGTCTTATATTTAGTTGTTGAGTATAATAAAGTGTATTTTCAATACATTAGTGATTTAGACTAATCTTAGTCGTACATCTCACCAAGAGATTAGGGTTTTGGTAAGCGATTCAACTCAAGTATAAAGGCAAGTCAACGTAGAGGGTTATTAAAATTTAAGAAACATTCATTATTCACTTAAAGTCTGGTTGGGTAGATTTAGAGCACTGGAGTGGAGCCAGTTCAACGACCAGACATAGATCAACAAGTAGGTCACATAGGGAAGATTCTGTACAGTCATACGAATCCGTGCAAACATATCCATACAATCATACGGACAGGATGTACAACAGGTAGCAACTTGCGGGTTGTTTTTTCGATTATGGAAAGCAGTTTTCCTCAGTAAATGTGCAGATTTGCTCCATTTTTTAGTGTACTGTACAACTGTTAGTTTGACAGTCCGTGGAGGTTTCCTTGTAAACTTTGAATTATTAATGAAAGACTGATTTGAAGGAGTAAATTATCTGTGTATTGTGTCTTGCTTCCACTATTTACTTTCTAGCTATATGTGTAACTACTGCTATGTGAAAGAATTTAATTTCCGTAATTAAATAACAAGTTTGTGTTTTGTTGAGAACGCAAGGACAGTAGTCACCTAGGGTTTGGAAATCTTAACACCCCCAACTCAATTTGACTCACACCTCTCTCATTGAGCATTTGGAGGACTCCGAGCCAGAGGATGGTCCTATAGCTCATGCCAAGGATCCCATTTCCAGTAGTGGTGATGAGTTTGATGATTGATCATGATGATCAATAATATGTAATAGGCCAGTATCTTGCAGCATGTTTTTTTTTTGGACTTTAAAGGACATTTAAATCCTTGTTGATTATGTCTTTTGTTTCAGATATGTATTGCACTCAATGCCATTTTGTTATATTCACTCTTACATGGTGGTATGTACATGAGCACAATTTCTCTATCGTGTCTCTAATGGTTTGGAATCTTTAAAATATTTGTTCATTATAAATTTTATATTTTATCTATTGTTTAGTAAACCAATTTATAAAATTCAAACTAGTCTAAGTTAGCAACTGAGTCCAAGTTGAACCTTGAACGATTCTGAGTCCACTCCGAGTTTTAAACATTTATCTCAATATCTACTTCATACAATTTTAAACTGTGCTTTTCAGCACAATGAAAGAGGGTTGTGAAATGAAATGTAAAGCACCCTGGATGAAAGTTGCGATTAGTTGTGCCTCTAAGCACATGCAAAATACAAAGGGTCATAAGGCCTAAAAAAATAGTGGTTAAATGTATGCTAAATCTAAAGACTGATGGCATAATAAAAATGTACTGATTAATTCCTCACGAAGCCTACGGGTTGGTATGTGAGATGCAGTAAAGGACAGCTAATTCTAAGTTTCCCTTAGAACCTCAATTTATGGTTAGTTGTGCACCCAGTCACAGTGGTTCTAGAAAAGATCCTCACAAAGCTGGTTCAAGCTTGGATGTGAGCTATAGAAATTTGCTAAAGTGAATAGGAACTCCTCAATTCAACTTATTCCATTTGTGAGAGTCTATCCTACCATCCATCACTATAGAACCTTGTGTTACCCCCATATTTGTGTGGGTGTGCTTTATTTTCTATTGGTGGGGAAATTCTAGGGATTTCAAGGCATGATCAGGCCCATGAAAGTAACGTGTCATCTCCCATCAGCAATTCTGGGCATATTGCAGTCCTAAGAAGATAAATGAACATGAGCAAATGACCCTACTCATTGAATCTGGGCAAGTAAAATCCCTTGCACTTCGTGTTTGGGCAGTGGATCATTTTTCAGACCTTAAAATCAGTGTTGAGTAGATTTATGACCATAAGCACCCATTTCCCACCATCTGACCATAAGCACCCGATTCTAATCTTTGGTTCCTTGAATCCTATCACCCTTCATTCTAGAAAGAAAAGCTATCAAGCAACCATTAGGCCTGGATTTTAGCATTCACATACAAGACCTTTTATTCTGTACAAGTTGTAACTCCTCCAGAAAATATCAATTGTGTTTCAAACTTTCAACTTGCTAATTCTCTAAAATCCATAGCCGATATCAGGAAAATATTTTAAAAATATTTTCCTATAAACTAAATGTGGAACACATACAATATCAAATGCTTCCCACAAATCTAACATCCTAATAGCAGAGATGATGAAACTACTGCAGATACTCTACCTTAGAATAATGAGGAAAGCACATCCCTCAAACATCCAAAAATCAAACCTTCTCAATAAAAGAGACACAAAATAAAAGGGAAAAAATACTCCTACTGTAAGTAAAAGATGCAAAGGAGCTGTAAAGTTGCATATAAAGGGAAATCCTATTGGATAAGAAAAAATGTTCAACAAAGACAATACAATACTTCACTGCAACTTTCCATTCTCTTTTTAAACCAACTCCATAGGTCCCATTCAAGTGGGGTAGCTCCAAAGGAAGTCTAGCAACTTTAGGCTCTCTAATATTATTAGAGCAACTTCAAAATGTCTGACAAATCTGATTATATCCAATGATTATGTAAATTTCTATAATGCAAAGCCTTAATGGCACCTCTATATGGATGAATGTAAAAAAAAGACTGATAGGAGAAAAATTGCAATTTTTTTTCTACTTTTGTATGCTCATGACGAGCAATGCCTGAGTGTTCCAAAGAACATACCTATGTATGTTTTGCATTTCTGCTTGAAATATATAGTTTTTTGGGGGGAAATTACTAATCAGATCACAACATTTTCCCATTTGAATGGATGTACAAAATATGAGATTCAATATATATGAATATAATGGTATATTTTGTTTTGACCCAGCACCCACAAACTATACTACTTTTAAGTCACATGGAATCTCCAACCCACATCTCAAACATGTTATTCCCATGAACCCTAGAAACATCAATCTACCCATGTAATAGAAGTTTTGTATACATTATTCGATGTAATTTCAACTTTGATATAATGCTGCTAAATCATGAGGTCATTGTCATTTTACCAGTCATAAGAACATTGCATATTTTCAGTAATAGAATCAATGTGTTACCCCCCATTTTGCATGGGTGTCCACTTGTGATTTTTCATCACAATTTTAGTGGGGATGACATGTTGATAATGCTAGCATGTGGATGCTCCTAAGATTTGATGCCTTGTGTTCTTGTTAGTTGATGAGGGTTGGAATAGTATATTGATGATATTCATGGTGGTATAGACCTCTTGGCACTGATTCATGTTTTGTACCTGGTTGTTATGTTGCCTCTGGGGTGAATTGTGCATAATAGGACCTTGTTTTCAAACCCTTGGTTCTCCAATGCCCTAGATCATATGGGGGCATATGATAAATGGTTGGAAATATTTTTCCAGGCCCTTTCCAATGATGCAAAACGCTGAGCCAAATTCCTAAAGGCATTGGAGCAATGGGTACATCTTTCTAGACATCAAATTCTTGTTTTTGAGCAGTTTGCAGCAGCTTGGGCCTATCTTTAGGATGGTCGTTCTCTTTCACCCTAACTCTGTTGGGGGATTACAATAAATGCATGGAAATATCTTTCTGAGACCTTTCCAATGGTGCAGAATGCTTAGGAAAATTTCTAATGGCATTGGAGCAATGGGGTCATCATTCAGACCTTTATTCACCATTTTAAAGTTGTTTTCATCTCTTGGGTGTTATCTATTTCATGTAATAGAATCAATGTGTCTCACTGTGAGGCTCTTAGACCTCTTACTGTATATGACCTTTTTGATGGCCTGCACTATCATTGTTGGGATTTATTAGATCACATATGAAAGCTCTACTAAGAAAGCATTCTCCTATTGAGTGTCTAACACTTATGCAAGCTATATGATGCATATCTCATGGGGTGCTCATTCCTATTTTATGTATTTCATGTTTGAAGACATGTTGAGGATTGATTTCTATGGAGTGCCTCCATGCTAGCTCATGTGATAACATAGACCCACGTTTTCTCTTTGAATGTTCAAGCCTTTCATGGTCTAGATGGCATATTGATCCAAAAGGGCATCCTAAATAGATGAATGCTCCCCTATTTTCTCTTGGCACGCGAGGATATTTGTAAATGGGTCCATCCCCTTCTACATGGGTTTGATTGTCAATTGTGACACTTGTTTTTGGGATTGATGCTTTTCTCATGGATGTACGATCTCCTTAGATCTAGTGCATGGATTGATGAGTTGGCATAGAGGTTAGGAGTTGGTTGGTTTCATTTGTTATGGATTTGACCATTGATGGGGTCAAAATGGAGGATAACACCCTACTTGTTCATCCAACTTGCACATTTATTCATGCATTTTATGAGGAGCATTCAATTTGGAGGGAGTTTATCCTTCATTTATGATGTTATCCTCTACTTTGGAGAGGTTAGATGCACATTTATTGGAGGTTATTGGATATTTGAGTGGATCTAGGAGTTTCCAAACCCTCATTCCAAGGTTGCTCATTGTTGTTTTGACCATATCTATTGGAGTGCTACACTTGGAGCCTTTGGAGGCCACTTCGTTGTGTTTTGACTTGTCTATTCCCTCATCTATGGAGGCGAACCTCTCAACTTTGTTGGAAACATGTATTTGTGGCTTTGACCACCATTATTATATTATTTATTGGATGTAGTGGAGCATCTTTGCACTCCACCCATCTAGAATTATATTAATATTTTATTGTAGAGGTAAATGAGCTGAAATATATACAAAGTTTTGCTTTCTTCCTCATTCTACATGGTTGGATTTTGAGAGTTCTCTTTCTATTGGATCCTAATAGACAGATCTCTCATGGAGAAAATCAAATTGTAAGGTTTCAATTTCCATCCTAAATGAGGTATCTTTGTTTCCAATTTTAGATGTTGTTAATGTTTTGTAGAATAGTGAGAACTTTTGGACTATTAGCAACATAGTGAGAAACTAGCAATCACTCTTGGGCTCATTAGTACACCCCTTAGAACTAAGTTCCAGAAATTTATGGTCTCGAGAAACTAAGGTTTGGATGCATAATTATGTTTTATGTTAGCAAAATTACTAGAAATGCAAGGTTGTTAGAGAAACCTACTATTTCATTGCAAAAAAATAGGTAGGCTTCTATTCTAAGTGGAGAAGTTAACAGAAAGGTATTTGGTTACTCAACTTGCATCCAACCAATCCAAGCTGAAATGTGCTTCTACGACCTCAACTCTAAGCTCCATGATGGAAGAGCTCTTGACATGACTCCATTGCTGTCCAATCTTCTCATCGCAGATAACATGCTTTAGTTTAGAGATCTCAGATCTCCAACTGATTTAGGCAGCTTCCTCAACCGAGAGCACTCTCTCATGTCAGGATCCTTGAGTTTATTTAGTTGTCCTATTTCCTCTGGAAGTTCTTTTAAGCACACACATAGCGATATGTCAAGATATTCCAGCTTCTCAAGTTTTCCAATAGATGCTGGAAGCTCTTTCATACTTAGACATGTAGATACCCTTAACATTCTTAAAGAAATGAGCCACCCCAAGGAATCAGGTAAATTTTGAAGAAGGTGACAATTAGTGATAGAACACATTTGAACAGACGACATGTAAAATTCCTTAGTTGGAAATTTGGAAAATTTTCAAAGTTTTTAGTGTTGGCCTTTTGTTGAATATTTGGCATGCAAACTGTTATACTGCTGGAAATGAAATTCTATGTATAACCCCTTATACCACCATTTTTTATTCGAAGTGATAAGTTTATTTGAGAGCCCTCATAGCTCCCCACATTGTTTGGTATACACAATACAAGAATTACAAAAAACCCATAAAGCTAAAGAGCTGGAAGTGTATATTTTCTGTGTTCATAAAACTCAAAACATAAATAAATTTACTATTGCAACAACTAGTATTAGTACCTCTAGTATGCTGGATGTAAACAAAGGCAAGCCTTCACCAAGATATATCAGATCCCCTCCATGCAACCTTAGTTCCCAGTTTAATAAGAAAGAAAAGATGGAGAGAAAATCATGCCCCACAGGCTGGTAACTAGCTGTTATAGCAAAATACTAAACCAAATTCAATGCATAGTTCCTATTGTTGTTGCTCCAAACTTGGTGTACATTAATAGGGATAACCTCCTTTCTCCAATGGCTCTAAATTCTAATGATACCACACCTCGAAGGCAACTCTCCCTACAGAACTAATTGTTTACCACGTCCCTCTTCTTAGCTCTAGATTGCACATGCTGTTGGGTTTTGATGCCACAATCCCTCACAGAAAGGCTCAGCTTGCCTTACATAAGAACCTCATCACCCTGCTTGTATTTCTTCCCACGACCTTCAATAAGACTGCTCCTATATATGTTCAAACAATCTTCCAACGTCTTGAGTGTTAAATTTTGAGCATTAATTCACAATACTCTAGGATATTGACTGAGAGAATAACATATACAGTATATCAATGCATAGCAATCACAATAAGCATGACAAGCATCAGAAGAATCAAAAGCATGAGAGACAAGAGACACAGAGATTTTGTGGGGAAAAACCTAAGGTGAAAAACCCCACAAGTTCCTCAGAGATAGAGAGAGCAATGGCTCAACCAAAGTACATCCAAAATACACTGAGATAGTCTCCTAGTAGCAGATGATCCTCCTCCTCACTATTGCGCTACTTTATGAGTGAGAGAAGTATGACTTTCCAAATGATCCAAATAGAGATCTCTCGATCTCTATTTATACTTAACTTGTTTTCCCAGTTACACTATGGGGCCGACTTGTCTATCTAGATACATCCACAATATAATATATATTTCAGGGCCGACCCCACACATGGTGGTCTAATAACCCATCGGCAACTACACACACTTGCGACACTTGTCAATCCACATGACGACACTTCCTTATAGAGGAATAACACATCTCTAATAAGGGTACAATAAATATATATGAAATACATTCCGAAGTTACATATACATCAACACTCCCTCTTAACTAGGAAGGTATTTCTCGACACAGATCTGCTAGACAAGTCTTCTTCTCGGGATCATCGTCATCGATGTGTCGTCATCATCATCGTCACTGCTGCTGCTATCTCAACCAATCTCTGACTCTACTCATCATAGGAAGTTCTACAGAGCCAGTCCTTTTTCATACTGGATGTAGGCCCACCACCTGCAGGTCTTCGTCATCACTAGCCATACTGTGGAATCCTTAGGACTTATTATGTGCGTCACAAAACCTCGAAAGAGCATCCCAGGCTATTACGAGCATACAACTCTACCTATAGGATCTCCCAGGGCCGTATTATATGTGACCTCACCACAAAACCTCGCAAGAGCATCCCAGGCTATTACGAGCACATAGCTCTACCTATAGGGTCTCCCAGGGACAGATTATATGTGGTCACCACAAAACCTCACAAGAGCATCCCAGGATGTTACGAGCACACAGCTCTACCTATAGAATCTCCCAGGGACAGATTATATGTGGTCATGGAAAAACCTCGCAAGAGCATCGCAGGATTAATTATGAGCACACAGCTCAACCTATCGGATCTCCTAGGGACATATTATATGCCATAGGACAAAACCTCGAAAGAGAATCTGCCAGATATCCCAGGGCCAGATTATATGCCATAGGAAAAACCTCAAAAGACTATCTGCAGATCTCCTAGGGCTAAATTATATGTCCTCCTTGAGAAAAACCTCGAAAGAGCATTTTCCAGATATCCCAGGGCCAAATTATATGCCATAGGAAAAACCTCGAAAGACTATTTGCAAATCTCCCAGGGCCAAATTATATGCTCATCTGCACAACCTGATCCACGGCCATAGTGTATCAACCTGATGTACACATGATCATCCTGATCATCATCACTGCAACATCTTGAAGCTCGTCATCCATGATCATCCTGATCATACAACGCATCTACTTGATGCATACCAAGTATCTACCTGATACATATCATCATACATGATCCACTTGATCATACAATGTATCTACCTGATACATATACAAATACATGATACATATCTCCATACATGATCCACCTGATCATACAATGTATCCACCTGATACATATACATATACATGGTCCAAGCATCCAACATGATGCATATACAAAATACATACAAATGATCCTACTAATCATATCCAACATCCAACATGATGCGTACATACATATAGATGATCCAACTGATCATATCCAGCATCCAACATGATGAGTGCATACATATACATATAAATGATCTAACTGATCATATCCAACATCCAACATGATGCGTACATACATATACATATAAATGATCCAATTGATCATCTCCAGCATCCAACATGACGCGTACATACATATACATATAAATGATCCAACTGATCATATCCATCATCCAACATGATGCATACATACATATATAAATGATCCAACTGATCATACAAAGCAGAAACCAGAACATCATCCTGATGCTCATCATCCAACGCTTACATCCACAGCCATGTGAAGGATCATCCTTCCAACATGCTTGGAATGGCTTCATCAAATGTGTCCATCACTTTTTCCTCGAAGTGTCATCAATCTGAAGAACACCAAGCCTCTCTCTGAAGTACTCAAAATTCACTCTGGCTAGTGGTTTCGTCAACACATCTGCAATCTGCTCGTCCGTCGCAACATACAGGAGCTTCACAGCTCATCTCTACACCATATCCCTGATATTGTGATATATGATCTCTATGTATTTCAATCTGTCATGAAACACTAGGTTCTTGGACAGCTTCACACAAATCTGGTTATCACAAAAGATACCAGTAGCATCCAACGGGAGATCAAATAACTCATACAGTAGCTTCCATATCCATACCGCCTCACAACTAGCTGAATAGGCTACAACATACTCTGCCTCAACTGTACTCAGTGCTACGTAGGACTGCTTTCTACTAAACCAAGAGATCACACCTGATCCCATACTGAAGCAACACCCATATGTGCTCTTCCTATCTACAGCACTGCCAGCCCAATCTGAATCAACATAACCCTGTAGGTTAAACTTTTGATTCTCTTCATACTTGAGCCTATAATCCACTGTACCCTTCACGTACCTCAGAACATGCTTTACAGCAACCAGGTGAACACTCCTTGGATCTGTCAGGAACTGACTCAATGTGTTCACAACAAAGCAAATATCTGGTCTCGTGTTCGTCAGGTACATCAAGGACCCAGTCATCTGACGATACATAGAAACATCAACTAGCTCAGATGAAGCATCACATAGAAGCTTCAGATTCAATGCCATAGGTGTGACCATGGCCTTGCAATCCATCATCCCGAATTTCTTCAGGATATCTACTGTGTACTTCCCTTGACCAAGGAAGATCCCACCTGCACTTTGCCACACCTCCATACCTAGGAAATAATGCATCCTTCCCAAATCTTTCATATCGAACTCGGCAGCAAGCTTCCTCTTAGTATCTGCAATCAATCTGTCATCTCCTGTTACAAATAACTCATCCACATACATGAGTAGAATCACAAGATTCCCTTCCTCAACCTTGTAGTAAAGGTTGGAATCCGCTTTACTCTTGGTAAAGCCCAAACTAGATAGGAAACTATCCATCCTACAATACCAAGTTCTGGGAGCTTGTTTCAAGCCATACAAGCCTTTCTTCAATTTGCACACATATGACTCCCTCTCATGTATATCGAAACCGAGTGGCTGCTCCACATATACTTCCTCTTCAACTACACCATTCAAGAAAGCAGTCTTGACATCCATCTGGTGTATTTTCCATTTCATCGCTATAGCTAGGGCAAGTACTATCCTGATGGAAGTATACTTGGCTACAGGTGCAAAAGTTTCTTCATATCCTATTCCCTCTTTCTGAGAGAAGCCACGAGCTACAAATCTTGCCTTGTATTTCTCTACACTGCCACCTACAGCATGCTTGATTTTGTAGATCCATTTGGAAGTCACAACAGACTTCTCTTTAGGTCTTGGGACAACATCCCAAACATCATTCTTCATTATTGATTGGTATTCCTCAACCATGCCATCCTTCCATTCTTTCTTTTTCGCTGCTTCTTCATAACTGGAAGGTTCTTTGTTCATGATGTCACAGAGTAAAGCAACATAGATGGTATGTGATCTGGTTCTCTTCTTTGCTCTGTGCTCTTCTTCTAGAATGCCAAATCTTTCTGCATCTTGAATGAGCTCTCTAGCCCATGCAGGTTTCCTCTTATGAGAGTTATCCTCATCGGGTGGATCTACAGGTTATTGCGGATCTTCAAACTCACGAACAAATTCTGGAAATGCTTCAGTCATGGCAGTGTTGTGAGGAACCTATGTCAACCCTTCTCTTTACTATGTTAGTATATTGTTGTCGGATGCATATGCTTTGTAAGTCGTCCCGTAGTATTTGTTGATCTGTAGTTTATATTAGCCCATAGTATTGACCCATAGTATTGGACGCATATGCTTTGTAAGTCGTCCTGTAGTATTATATGTCCCATGGTTTTGACTCATAGTATTGGGCATAGACTTAGTATATAAGTGTGTGTTGAGGTCATTGAAGGCGCCGTGAAGTTAATTGTATTGAGCTTGCTCAAAGGAGGTTGCCCCCTCGAAGTGGCCCGTGATCAATATAAAAGTGATTTTGTTCTGTTATTTCTGATATCTTGTGTATTTGCATTAATTAATTATTGCAAGTTCCTCACATCTGGTATCAGAGCACTTTCCTTGGCACAAGTGGGAATTTTTTTTCTTTTTTTGGGCGGAAACTTTCAGATCAATTTCTGAAACTTTATGCACAAAATAAGAAGAAACCGATTGCTTATCTGAATTCCTCTTTCAAAAATACACAGTTTCAAAAAAAAAATCATCTCATTTGGAGTTCTAAAAGTGGAGATATCGTGGATTTAAAATCAGCAATTTTTCAGAATTTCGATGACGGCCGCGGAAATTGCGGCGAGAAAATCTTTTGACCGAGTGCCCAGATTTCTATTCCGCTTAATGGGTAGAAGCAGAGTGGTTGTTCCAGTTCCGTAAACATGCTATAATAGCGATTCTGAGTAATATAGATCCGGGTTTTGAACATTGGGTGGAATTTCTGCCCAAATTTTTTCTGTTGCAGGTTCGGATTTGGGAATAATCCCTATCCACTTAACTATGGGAAGTAATTGGGCATAAGCCCTAAAACTCATTGTGAGGAGTACCACAGGAACCCTGAAGTAGCTGGCCCATTGAGAGGACCTGCCAGCAAAAAGGGCAACGACCCCTACCTGATTGACTAGTTCCCACCTATGAGGTAAATCAAGAGCTGTCGTTGTGGCAAAGCGGTTATCAGTTTTACCTGAGCCGTGGACTGAGGGGTACTGCCCCAATACGCAAGCCGTCAGACAACATTGGTGGCCGAGTGAAAAACCCTGAACTGTTAGGAAGCCGCACATACCTGGGGTCCATATCTACTTTCAACTGAACTATTATTGATCACTGCTGTGTCGTTTCAGATCCATTTTGCAAGATGTTCCAGATCCAGCCGTTCGGTGTTGTTCCAGATTCCTTCTGAGCCGTAGCCGCTCCAGTCTGTAAAAAAAAAAAAAAAAAAATCCGAGCCGTAGCCACTCCAGTCTGGAAAAAAAAAATCAGTTTTTCCTCCATATCTCCCTTGTTTTACCTCTGTTTCCCTTGAAATTTTCAGGGACCCCTGTCATTCCATTCTGCATATTTCATTCCTGAGGACCCTATCCTCAATTCCCCTTCCTACAGCCTGAAATCTCACATTTGCCTATTTTTAGGGTTTGCCATAACTTCCTCAGATTTCACCCAATCACCTTCAAATTTTACCACAGAGTTCCTTTCTGAATTCTGCTTCTTTGTTCCCCTCTGTCAAATTTTCCCATTCTTTCATCCCGCTTCTGAAATCCTCATTTTTTGCTTCCCTGTCTATCCAACAGTGTCCAAAACCTAATCAAACCCCAATTATCCTTCTGATTTTTTCCCAAATCCAACTTTTCCCTTACTGAAGTAGTTCCTGTTTTTGTTTTCCTACCTAGTCAAAAAAAAAAAAAAAACCTGGTTATGATTGTCACCTGTGCAGGAGCACACACCATGGAGGAAGCACTGGCAGCCATCCAAACCAAACTCCAAGATCTGGATGAAAAATTTCTCAGCCTCCATCTGCAGCATTCAGCCATGAACAATACCAGACAGCCAAAATCTTTTGCAGCCACCGGGTTCTTTGCTTCTAGCAATTTTCGTGGGCCGAAGCTTGATTTTCCTCGCTTCAATGGTACTGATCCGACTGGATGGATATACCGAGCAGAACAATATTTCAGTCTGCATAATACTTTTGATGTTCAAAAAGTCCCACTTGCATCCTTTCATTTGGAACAGGAAGCCCTTCAATGGTACCATCGGTACATCAAAGCTCATCCCGAGCCAAACTGGACAGATTTTTGCCAACTCATTTTGCCACGATTTGGTCCTAGTGCTGTTGACGACTTCACAGGAGCACTCACTAAACTTCACCAAACTGGCATAGTGAGAGAGTATCAAATGGAATTTGAGAAACTAGCCAATCACACAGAAGGATTGTCTGATGAATTCTACAGGAGTTGTTTTATCAGTGGTCTCAAGGATGAAATCCGCTCAGAGGTCAAAATGTTTTGTCCCAACACAATGATGGAAGTCCTAGGGTTGTCTAAGTTGGCCGAGGACAAGATCGCAGCTCAACAACAATCCAAACCCACCTTTGTTCCTTTCAGAAATATGGGTTCCCAACGACCTCCCATCACGCCTGCTCCTCAACCAACTCTTACCAAGCATTTGTATGAAATAGAAATGCAGGCACGCCGAGAAAAAGGGCTTTGCTATAATTGTGATGAGAAATTCACTCGGGGACATAGATGTGTTCAACAAAATCTCTATCTCTTGGATGTGCATTCTCCGCCTGCCTTAGAACTTGGTGAAGAAGCTACAGATACAGTAGATGATCCAGTCGACATGCAACACCCGCCTGTTGACACCCCATCTCAGGACGACCCACCCGAGATCTCTCTCCGTGCTGTAACCGGTGTCACCACCCCACAAACAATGCAGGTTAGGGGATACTTCAAGAAGCTCCCTCTTACCATACTCATTGATTCTGGTAGCACTCATAACTTCATTGACCCTCGAATTGCCAAACAGCCTGATTGTTTTGTCCATCCTTGCTCCAACTTTGAAGTCATGGTTGCCAATGGGGGCACCTTACCTTGCAAGGGGAAGTGTCACAATGTGCATATCTCTATGAAAGATTATAACCTACGCTCTGACATGTTTGCCTTTCCCTTAGGCGGATGTGATGTGGTCTTGGGCGTTCAATGGTTACACACACTTGGCCTCATCTTATGGGATTTTGCTGAACTTTGGATGCAGTTTAAAGTCAATGGGGCACAACACAAATTTATGGGCTTACAACCAGGGTCTCTCTGCATCATCAGTTCACATCGCCTGGAAAAAATCCTTAAGAAGAATTCACATGGTGTCATCGCTCAGCTTAATTCCATTCAGATGCACCCATCAACAGTCTCCACTACTCCCTTGGATAGATATGCAGGTATCTTTGTTGAACCAATGAGCTTGCTGCCCTCAAGAGACCTTTTCGGTAAGAATGTAGCCACATCTACCTCTCAGCAGAAAATGATGGCTATTTTGCATGCAGTACAGAAGTGGTAGCCATACCTATTAGGCAATTATTTCTGCATCAAGACTGATGTCATAACCCGAAATTTCTGAAAAATTTAAAATTTTTATTATAACAATAAATGTTAGTTAATAGCATTCCTGGTCCTGTTTAATTTCAGTAACTAAACATAATCCTGTTTAAAAGATTCTGTCTTACTACAATTGTGATTTTTGTGATTTTAAATGTTGACTGTTTTTGTTTCAAACTGCAAAGGGAGAGTTAGCCATAGCTGACTGGCTTACTTAGCTTATGAGCTAATGCATAAATTGTCTTTTGTTCGCAGGTACCCGGTGTAGTATGGATCATCGTAATTTAATTTTCTTTTGTAAGTATCAAACTTCCTTTCCCTGCACTGTATAAACTTAAAGAAGATCTATTTACTATTACTGGTTGTCGTGTAAGACAGTAAAGTTCTTTTCATGAAAATTTATACTTGAATTAAGATTGATAGTCTGCCTCGACATGATATCTCTTATCCGGGACAGTATCATCAGGTTTTGCGATGAATTACAAAGTTTCCCGTCGTATCCATTGCGATATGACATGACCCTATGTTAATGATGTAACTATCACTGTAACAAATTGTTTGTATCATGTTTATTTTCTGCATATAGTGACGTTTGCGTTAATGATGTAACTATTACCGGTGATTATTGCTGTGTTCACGTGTTATTAGCATGAGTTGGAGTTGTGACACCTCTAGCGATGTTCCATTATATTCATCTATGCTTCAAGGTCCCAACGTCCACCTAGTATTATTGTTTAACTTGTATCATCTAACTCTGTCTTGGTTTTAATCTATGTTCATGGTATGGACCCGTAGATGAGTTTATATTTAGACATCATGATAATAAATATTGTTATTTTCATTGTTGATTATTTAACAATAGTATCGAGAGAATATGATGATAGGACATAATAACCAATGTATATCCCATCATATAGTTATGGTAACATTTCAATGTATTAAGTGATATGGAGTTTTCATTTGAAAGTTGACTACATCATTGTTTAAATGATTGTAGGTAGAGATATAATGTGCTCTTGACATTATTCGATGGCTTGGTTTCAATATATATATAATACAATGATTGTTAATCATAAGGGCTTCTCCTTACGTTGAACAAGGTTTACATCCATGCAATGATTTGGAATCGGTGATTAATTAATCGAGCTGCAACAGAACTATAGAGACTCGACCCATATGAACTTGATAAATTAACTGGCTACGTGTTTGATTCTCCTCCTTGCGTTGGTGGATATATAAGCTAACATTGAAACCCTACCTGGTCATTGTCTTTGCCTTCGGGCTCGGGTCGTAAGGGAGAAACCCTCCATGTCTGAAGTCGTCAGTCTGGCACTGTAAAAATGCTATTGCTTAGGTTCTGGTCACGTTGTTTATTTCACTGGAGTTTAAAGTCTTGGCTCTGCTATTGGAGTCTGAAACAGTTTCATTTGTATCCTAGTCTCGTTGTCAGCGCCAATTTTGAATCACCTGCTACTTACAGCTTTCCACTGTCGCTGGGTGAGTTTGAGGCAGGGTTTCACTGTCGTTTTTATCCCTGAGGTGTTTGTCTACTGGGTTTTGGGAGTGTGCTTCTCGACTGGTTCGCTCACAGCTTAAGGGTTTTGTTTTAAAAATTGTTGCCTGTCGTGGCTTTCAATAGAGAGGTACATGAAGTTTCTTTTCTCATCCAACTGAAGAATGTGATGGGGTTTCGCTACTTGTTCCCTCTGGTGGCTACCAGGTTGTCCACGGCTCAGGTAAGATAATGGTTTCACAGTTTTTGGTTTTTTTGCAACAGATTGTTTTTATTCACAATAGTATTACAACTCTCGGCATTTGATAATATGATTTACAACTCTCAGCATTCAATGATGTGCAGGTCATGCTATTCTGAAGGTGCACAGGGCTTCATCTCCAGTGCTGGCTCCTCCGGGTAAGCCTGGTTATCCATGGCTGTCTCTCCCTTTGTTGGTTTTGTTGTGCTAGGGTTAAGTCTGGAGAGAAACTCCTGTATGATGGGGTCGTTGATATTCTTGTGACATGGGTACAGTCACCTGTAAAAATTGTTTTGTTTGTAATAGAAAGGGTTTGATACCCCGTCATGTTTATGAAGAACCATATACGGCTCAGACTGTATGAGGCCAGGGGTTTGTATTGTCATTGTAATTGCTATACGTAGGGTTTTACCCACGCTGTATAAATTAATAGTTACTGTATTTTGGGCCTGTCATGTGGCCGTGTATCATTCTGCGTTTTATTTGAATGACTAGAGTGTTTAAAATATAAGGATTGTTTTGCGTTCTCAGATACTTGCAAGTATGATAACTCTGCTGTAGGTGAGTCCATGTATCTGTCTCTCTGCGTTTTCTTGGATTTTGAATATTTAATAAAAGAATGTTGATGTTTTCAACCATAACTGTAATAGTTAATTAATATAGGGTTAACCCGGCGAGTTGGGGTTCTGTTCCTGGTTTTAAACATATAAATGAAAATGTTTGAGTTAAGTGGTGACTGGAAACGAGTTGTGAAATTTTGATGTTTTTGTTTTAAAACAATTAACTGTAACTGTGGATGCCTGGACTATGAATGCGATATCCTGTAGGTTTGATCTGTTATAGGAGGCATTTCTATTCTCTTGTTTTCAACCTGTCGACTTAATGTTGTATGGCTACGGCCGTGTTAGGTTACTAACCACTCCCCAGAAGAAATACTGATAAGAAATAAGTCTTATTACAATAAAATAAAATGTGAGGGTTTGTAACAGCCATTAATGGCTAAGCTCGTTGATGGTTTCTCTGCGTTTACAATGTTTGAATATAGATAGGACAACCTACGACAGAGCTGTGTATTTCATGTAATACAAGCTCGATAGTGAACAGTGATTCTATGCTTATGATTTGGATAACGAAACAATAAAGTCTCTATGTATTAAGACTTGGCTTCGAGCCAGTCAAGATGTTTGTCTAGTATTAAATAACTCTGTTAATCTGTGTTGTGACAACGTGGCTATAAATACTATATTATTAGGTTTAAAAGACAACACAATTTACAGTTTAAGTGTTTGCTTTTGACTATGATTTGAATAAGATTGTATGGGAAGCTTTTAAACAATGAAACATTGTTGCAATCACATCCTTTGGATAATCGATAACTGTCAATGATATTCTGAGTATAAATAAATAAAATGATATGAGTTTTGTTCTTCTTTAGCTCGATGCAGAGACTAACCTGTATCTATAGTTGGCAGAATTATGAAACAGATATATATATACCAGTATATTGCTCTAAAAGAAACTATTCCTGTACATTCTCTATTGGGAAATATTTCACAGTAATTCTAAGATTTGTCTATGTGTCTGTTCTTATGACTGTTTTAAGGAGTATATTTCTGGAATGACTATTGTTTAATATTCTGTCTATTATTTAACTATTAATAGAAGTTCTAGAAATAATTACCATGATATCCGATTACTGTAATAGTAACAACATATTCTGTATAAAATAATTACTCTATTTAAGTGATAGTAGGAAAAATTCTAAGACATATGAGTTCTGCAAATTCTACCAAAAGACATTACAGAAATACTACTTTACTGAAAATAAATACAGTTCAAAACACAGTTGAGATAGTCCATTCTACATTTTAAATTTATTAGATAAACAACAGGAAGAGTGGCAGAACCTGTATCTCTGGTAGACAATAACAGCAATGGGAGGCTGTTCCTCCCTACCAATTCCTGGAGAGTGCCCAGACAGCACTTCTCAGGACCCCCGAGCTTGCTCTGGTCTAACTGGCTGGAATCTAAGTACGGTCAATAATTCCCTCAGCCAAAACAGCTATACTGGAACCAAGTTACTGCAACTTCCTGCTCAAAACACTTCCTTACTATATTCCCACTTCCTCAATGGGACTCCTGAATAGCATTCACCTGAATGTATTCTCCCTCTAGAACAATTGCTGAACCCCCAGCTCAGTTCATTGAGTAGTATTTAAAAGATTGCCTAGGTCTTAGTTGGGCTAACTGTCATTAATGAGCCACCTGCTCAGATTCCACTTTCTTGGGGAATCATGACCCCAAAATATAGGGAAGTTGCCACCTGCAACTCAGGAAGTGTTTGAGGATGCTGCCACTTGTCTTTTGTCCTTCCACCTAATTCCATCCACCAGTTAGACCAGTAACCTCTTTTAACAGCTCTCCCATGCTGTTGTCTCCATAATTTATTTATTAATAATAATTATTCAGAATTTACATTCCTTTTTTGGAGACTCTGCTGAGTCATCCATTTCTACTTAGCATTAAATTTAACATAATGTTCTCAGGAATATTTAAAAATAATTACATTATTTTAATAAAATTGGGGTATGTGACATACACACCCCCTTAAAATGTAACATCGTCCTCGATGTTACTTATTCTTCTTCTTCAGCTACCTGCTGGAATAGATGGGGATATGCTTCCCGCATCTTACTTTCCAGCTCCCAGGTAGATTCTTCAGGACTAAGGTGCTTCCATTGCACCTTCACTTGTCCAATTATCCGGTTCCGTAGAGTAATTTCCCTCCTCCCGAGGATACAATCCGGTTCTACCAGAACTTCCCCTTCTGGTTCTACCTGTACAATGTTCCAATCAATAACATGAGTAGCATCATGAACATACTTTTTCAAAACAGAGATATGAAAAACATTATGTACTTTTAAATTTGGCGGTAATGCTAACTGATAAGCAACTTGACCAATTCTAGCTAAAATTTCAAATGGACCACAGTAACGTGGTGCTAATTTTGCACAACTTCCTAATCTTAGGGAGCTTTTCTTTGGTCTTACCTTGATGAACACATGTTCACCTACCTGGAACTCTTTAGGAGTTCTTTTCGAGTCTGCTTGACTCTTTTGCCGATCCTGGGCAATCTTCAAGTTGCCCTGCACTTGTTTCACAATCTGTTCCATTTCTTTCAATAAATCAGGTCCTAACACTAATCTATCTACTGGATTACTCCAGGAGATAGGAGTGTTGCATTTTCGTCCATATAAAACCTCAAAAGGACTAAACTTAGCTGATGATTGATAGCTGTTATTGTATGCAAATTCAGCTAAGTGTAAATAATCCTCCCACTTACCTGGTTGATCTTTAACATACATCCTTAACAGATCTTCTAATATTTGATTAACTCGTTCTGTTTGTCCGTCCGTCTGAGGATGGAAAGAGGTGCTGAAATTTAAAGTGGTGTTTAATCCTTTGAACAAGGATCTCCAAAAATTTCCTGTGAATTTAGGATCCCTGTCTGATATAATGACTTTTGGAATACCGTGTAACCGAAAAATCTGTTTTAGAAAGATATCTGCTATGTTTGCAGCCTTGTAAGTGGTTTTAACAGGAATAAAATGTGCTGATTTACTTAATTTGTCTACCACTACCATAATTGAATCATTCTGATGTTGGTTTTTGGGTAAACCCGTAATGAAATCCAGGCTGATTATTTCCCATTTCCAGCTAGGAATAGGTAAAGGTTGCAGCAATCCAGCTGGATGTTGATGTTCCGTTTTTACTTGTTGGCAGTCCAAACACTTCGCTAAATATTCAGCAGTTTCAGATTTCATGTTAGGCCAAAAATATTCTTTTCTCAGCATAGTGATAGTCTTTTGATAGCCAGGATGCCCGGAGTAAGGGGTTTTATGTATTTCGTCTAAAATTAACAGCTTAACTGTAGGTGCATTAGGGATATACAGCCTGTCCTTAAACAGCAGAAATCCGTTTTCGTTTATACTATACCCTTTTATCAAGCTTTCGGTGGGCTGTTCCTTGGCTGAAATTTGTAAGTGTTGATAATTTTCATCTAATTTTATCCCTTCAGCCAGCTGTTTATTTAAATCAGAGGTATAAGTGCTGCTAGCTGATATAAAATTCAGTTTTGCATTCCTGCTCAAGGCATCAGCCACCTTATTTTCCTTCCCTTTTATGTGTTGGATTTCAAAATCGTACTCACTTAGGAATGCCAGCCATCTGGCTTGTCTTGCATTTAGATTTGGCTGGTCTAAAAGGTATTTCAGACCTTTATTATCTGTTAGTAAGGTAAATTTTCTGCCTATTAGGTGGTGTCGCCACATCTTTAAAGCATGAATTACAGCAGCTAATTCTAGGTCATAAGTGGCATAATTCTTTTCATGGATTTTCAGCTTCCTAGATTCGTAAGCAATGACATGTCCTTCTTGAGTCAGCACTCCGCCTAAGCCATCATTACAAGCGTCGGTACAAACTATGAAATCTTTATTTGGGTCCGCTATTCTAAGAATAGGTGCAGTTGTCAATAAGGTCTTAAGTTTCTTGAAACTTTCTTCACATTTCGCACTCCAATCAAACTTCTTTCCTTTCTTCTGCAAAGAAGTGATTGGATTGGCTATTTTTGAAAAGCCTTCAATAAACCTCCGGTAGTAACCGGTAATTCCCATGAAAGATCTAACGTCCGTCACATCTTTAGGTACTGGCCATTCTTCAATCGCCCGAATCTTTTCGGGATCTACTGAAATCCCTTCCTTAGTGACTACATGTCCTAAGTACTGGATTTCATCCTTGAAGAAGTCACATTTACTAAATTTCGCAAAAAGTTGTTGTTCTCTCAGTTCTTGTAAAACGATACGTAAGTGTTCCTTATGCTCCTCCTCGCTCTTAGAATAGACTAAAATGTCGTCGATAAATACAACAACAAATTTATCTAAGTACTTGTGCATTATGTTGTTCATTAAGCACATGAAAACAGCTGGGGCATTCGTAAGTCCAAAGGGCATTACGACAAATTCGTAATGTCCGTATCTTGTTCTAAAGGCTGTTTTGAAAATGTCTTCTTCTTTAATTCTTACCTGATGATAACCCGATCTCAGATCGATCTTAGAGAATACCGTAGCGCCACGTAGTTGATCAAACAGATCATCAATACGAGGTAACGGATACCTGTTTTTGATCGTCATCTTGTTTAGTTGACGATAATCTATGCAAAGTCGCATAGTTCCGTCCTTCTTCTTAACGAAAATCACTGGTGCTCCCCAAGGGGATACACTGGGTCGGATATAGTTCTTATCTATTAACTCCTTCAACTGAGTTTTCAACTCGTTAAGCTCCAAGATATTCATACGATACGGGGCTTTTGAACTGGGAACAGCACCTGGTACCAGCTCAATGGTAAAGTCAAGCTCTCTCTTGGGAGGCAATTCTGGAATTTCCTCAGGAAAAACGTCAATAAATTCATTGACGACAGGAATGTTCTCTACTGTTTTCTGGTTGTTTTCAAATTTATCTGTCTCGTCTGTAATAGTTACAGCATAGGTCTTGCATCCTTTCCTGACTGCTCTTTTAAGTTGTAATGCAGAAATTTGCCTAACTACTGTCTTCCTAGGAATACCCCTAACAGTTACAGGCTGTCCACTACTGTTTATACACCTAAAAGTTTTGTCAAAACAGTTTAAAACGACCCTATGTTGTTCCAACCAGTCCATTCCGATAAGTATGTCATATGAGCCAAGTGGTAAAACGTTCAGTTTAACTGTAGTTCTAAAATCAGTCATGTTTAAGATGCATTCTTTTACATAGCAGTTTACTTTCTTCTTAGCCCCAGTAGCTAATTGTACAGACCAAGAATTATCAAACCTTTCAACAGTCAAATTACATTTTTCTACCAGCTGAGGTGAAATATAACTAAGACTAGCACCGGGATCTATTAATATAGTAACTGGGGTTTTGTTAATCATACCTCCTACTTCCACCATGGAAGTTTGGTAGTCAGCCTGGCGGTTTTCCAACGCTGCATTGATTCGGGGCATAGTTCCTGCAAAATCTCCAACTGTCATTTCGTCTTGAACAGTATGAATATTGCTGACTTGTTTCTTTCTGTTTGGGCAGACTGAAGCATAATGTGGCCCATTACATTCCCAGCACTTGACAGGTTCTTTTCGCTCAAAATTTTTGATGTAGTTTCCATGGTTATTAGGAGTCTCTTTGCTGTTTTTGTAATTGTTTGAATGGCTGACAGCTCCATTTTTGTTTCCTTGGAAACTTTTACTGTTAAAGTGGTTCCCGTTTTTGCCATTCTTGAAACTTTTATGGGGAACAAATTCCTTTTTCTTGTACTCGATCAGATTGCTGTTCTTTTTGGCTTTCCAGCTGGCTATTCCCTCTTTCTTTTTATTCTGTTCGTAACAGAAATTTGCCTTGCGCATAGCTTCTTCCAGTGTTTTGGGGTTGTCATATTCAATTCTGTCCTTGATATGATAGGGCAGGCAACTAAGAAACTGCTGTATTTTTGGTTTCTCTTCGACAAAATACGGTACATAACGCAACAGACTTAAAAATTTACTGTTTAAGTCCTTCATCGTCATAGATCCGAGTTTTAGTTCATAAAATTCTTTAGCCCTTTCTTCATAATACTGCTCGGACAGGAATTTCTTCTTGAAATACCTTTTAAAGGTACTCCAATTAACTTCTCTTTCTTTGATCCCTTTGACCCTTTTCAGGTCTTGCCACCATATGTCCGCCTTTCCCGAGAGGTTGTAGATGGCCATTTTTGCCTTTAGCTGATTTGAGTAGTTATAGATCTGAAAATACTTTCTCATCCCGGACAACCAGGATTCGGCCTCTTCTCCAGTTTCAGCTTCTCCATTGAAAGTTGGGGGTTTTATCTTCTTAAACTCCCCGGAAATCTCCTCATAGGGCCGGTACTTTTTCCTTTGGTTGTGCAGCTCAGCTTCACTGCTGTCACTGCTAGTGTGATAACTGGGTTGTCCCTTTCTTTCTTCAAATGAGGAACTGCTGTCAGATTTAGTTGGTTTTGTCCTTTTTGACCCTCTTGGATGACTAACTTCTTCTGAGTCAGCTGGTTTGCTCCTTCCTTCAGTCTGAAATCTTTCTATCAATAACTGATTTAGCTGTTCCTGAGTCTTTAGAATTCTTTCATTATCCCTCTTAACTGTTTCCATTTCTGTCTTTAATCCTCTTATGGTCTGCATCAGCTCAGTGGTGTGAGCAGCTTCTTCTCCCGTCTCAAGTTCTTTTGACATCTGTCTTGTCTCAACATTGGGAGATTCCTCCTCAGCATATTCTCCCAGTTTTTCCATACCTGTCTGTAAAATTCAGAAAAGAAAAATTTCTGTTCTGTAGATGAAACCGAAATATATATTAGTATTTTATAAATAAAACAAAATCTTCTTTTATGATCATTGTTTGCGGAAGTTTAGTGGAGTCACATACAGGCCTAGTGTCTGAAACTGAGCTCTGATACCACATGTCATAACCCGAAATTTCTGAAAAATTTAAAATTTTTATTATAACAATAAATGTTAGTTAATAGCATTCCTGGTCCTGTTTAATTTCAGTAACTAAACATAATCCTGTTTAAAAGATTCTGTCTTACTACAATTGTGATTTTTGTGATTTTAAATGTTGACTGTTTTTGTTTCAAACTGCAAAGGGAGAGTTAGCCATAGCTGACTGGCTTACTTAGCTTATGAGCTAATGCATAAATTGTCTTTTGTTCGCAGATACCCGGTGTAGTATGGATCATCGTAATTTAATTTTCTTTTGTAAGTATCAAACTTCCTTTCCCTGCACTGTATAAACTTAAAGAAGATCTATTTACTATTACTGGTTGTCGTGTAAGACAGTAAAGTTCTTTTCATGAAAATTTATACTTGAATTAAGATTGATAGTCTGCCTCGACATGATATCTCTTATCCGGGACAGTATCATCAGGTTTTGCGATGAATTACAAAGTTTCCCGTCGTATCCATTGCGATATGACATGACCCTATGTTAATGATGTAACTATCACTGTAACAAATTGTTTGTATCATGTTTATTTTCTGCATATAGTGACGTTTGCGTTAATGATGTAACTATTACCGGTGATTATTGCTGTGTTCACGTGTTATTAGCATGAGTTGGAGTTGTGACACCTCTAGCGATGTTCCATTATATTCATCTATGCTTCAAGGTCCCAACGTCCACCTAGTATTATTGTTTAACTTGTATCATCTAACTCTGTCTTGGTTTTAATCTATGTTCATGGTATGGACCCGTAGATGAGTTTATATTTAGACATCATGATAATAAATATTGTTATTTTCATTGTTGATTATTTAACAATAGTATCGAGAGAATATGATGATAGGACATAATAACCAATGTATATCCCATCATATAGTTATGGTAACATTTCAATGTATTAAGTGATATGGAGTTTTCATTTGAAAGTTGACTACATCATTGTTTAAATGATTGTAGGTAGAGATATAATGTGCTCTTGACATTATTCGATGGCTTGGTTTCAATATATATATAATACAATGATTGTTAATCATAAGGGCTTCTCCTTACGTTGAACAAGGTTTACATCCATGCAATGATTTGGAATCGGTGATTAATTAATCGAGCTGCAACAGAACTATAGAGACTCGACCCATATGAACTTGATAAATTAACTGGCTACGTGTTTGATTCTCCTCCTTGCGTTGGTGGATATATAAGCTAACATTGAAACCCTACCTGGTCATTGTCTTTGCCTTCGGGCTCGGGTCGTAAGGGAGAAACCCTCCATGTCTGAAGTCGTCAGTCTGGCACTGTAAAAATGCTATTGCTTAGGTTCTGGTCACGTTGTTTATTTCACTGGAGTTTAAAGTCTTGGCTCTGCTATTGGAGTCTGAAACAGTTTCATTTGTATCCTAGTCTCGTTGTCAGCGCCAATTTTGAATCACCTGCTACTTACAGCTTTCCACTGTCGCTGGGTGAGTTTGAGGCAGGGTTTCGCTGTCGTTTTTATCCCTGAGGTGTTTGTCTACTGGGTTTTGGGAGTGTGCTTCTCGACTGGTTCGCTCACAGCTTAAGGGTTTTGTTTTAAAAATTGTTGCCTGTCGTGGCTTTCAATAGAGAGGTACATGAAGTTTCTTTTCTCATCCAACTGAAGAATGTGATGGGGTTTCGCTACTTGTTCCCTCTGGTGGCTACCAGGTTGTCCACGGCTCAGGTAAGATAATGGTTTCACAGTTTTTGGTTTTTTTGCAACAGATTGTTTTTATTCACAATAGTATTACAACTCTCGGCATTTGATAATATGATTTACAACTCTCAGCATTCAATGATGTGCAGGTCATGCTATTCTGAAGGTGCACAGGGCTTCATCTCCAGTGCTGGCTCCTCTGGGTAAGCCTGGTTATCCATGGCTGTCTCTCCCTTTGTTGGTTTTGTTGTGCTAGGGTTAAGTCTGGAGAGAAACTCCTGTATGATGGGGTCGTTGATATTCTTGTGACATGGGTACAGTCACCTGTAAAAATTGTTTTGTTTGTAATAGAAAGGGTTTGATACCCCGTCATGTTTATGAAGAACCATATACGGCTCAGACTGTATGAGGCCAGGGGTTTGTATTGTCATTGTAATTGCTATACGTAGGGTTTTACCCACGCTGTATAAATTAATAGTTACTGTATTTTGGGCCTGTCATGTGGCCGTGTATCATTCTGCGTTTTATTTGAATGACTAGAGTGTTTAAAATATAAGGATTGTTTTGCGTTCTCAGATACTTGCAAGTATGATAACTCTGCTGTAGGTGAGTCCATGTATCCGTCTCTCTGCGTTTTCTTGGATTTTGAATATTTAATAAAAGAATGTTGATGTTTTCAACCATAACTGTAATAGTTAATTAATATAGGGTTAACCCGGCGAGTTGGGGTTCTGTTCCTGGTTTTAAACATATAAATGAAAATGTTTGAGTTAAGTGGTGACTGGAAACGAGTTGTGAAATTTTGATGTTTTTGTTTTAAAACAATTAACTGTAACTGTGGATGCCTGGACTATGAATGCGATATCCTGTAGGTTTGATCTGTTATAGGAGGCATTTCTATTCTCTTGTTTTCAACCTGTCGACTTAATGTTGTATGGCTACGGCCGTGTTAGGTTACTAACCACTCCCCAGAAGAAATACTGATAAGAAATAAGTCTTATTACAATAAAATAAAATGTGAGGGTTTGTAACAGCCATTAATGGCTAAGCTCGTTGATGGTTTCTCTGCGTTTACAATGTTTGAATATAGATAGGACAACCTACGACAGAGCTGTGTATTTCATGTAATACAAGCTCGATAGTGAACAGTGATTCTATGCTTATGATTTGGATAACGAAACAATAAAGTCTCTATGTATTAAGACTTGGCTTCGAGCCAGTCAAGATGTTTGTCTAGTATTAAATAACTCTGTTAATCTGTGTTGTGACAACGTGGCTATAAATACTATATTATTAGGTTTAAAAGACAACACAATTTACAGTTTAAGTGTTTGCTTTTGACTATGATTTGAATAAGATTGTATGGGAAGCTTTTAAACAATGAAACATTGTTGCAATCACATCCTTTGGATAATCGATAACTGTCAATGATATTCTGAGTATAAATAAATAAAATGATATGAGTTTTGTTCTTCTTTAGCTCGATGCAGAGACTAACCTGTATCTATAGTTGGCAGAATTATGAAACAGATATATATATACCAGTATATTGCTCTAAAAGAAACTATTCCTGTACATTCTCTATTGGGAAATATTTCACAGTAATTCTAAGATTTGTCTATGTGTCTGTTCTTATGACTGTTTTAAGGAGTATATTTCTGGAATGACTATTGTTTAATATTCTGTCTATTATTTAACTATTAATAGAAGTTCTAGAAATAATTACCATGATATCCGATTACTGTAATAGTAACAACATATTCTGTATAAAATAATTACTCTATTTAAGTGATAGTAGGAAAAATTCTAAGACATATGAGTTCTGCAAATTCTACCAAAAGACATTACAGAAATACTACTTTACTGAAAATAAATACAGTTCAAAACACAGTTGAGATAGTCCATTCTACATTTTAAATTTATTAGATAAACAACAGGAAGAGTGGCAGAACCTGTATCTCTGGTAGACAATAACAGCAATGGGAGGCTGTTCCTCCCTACCAATTCCTGGAGAGTGCCCAGACAGCACTTCTCAGGACCCCCGAGCTTGCTCTGGTCTAACTGGCTGGAATCTAAGTACGGTCAATAATTCCCTCAGCCAAAACAGCTATACTGGAACCAAGTTACTGCAACTTCCTGCTCAAAACACTTCCTTACTATATTCCCACTTCCTCAATGGGACTCCTGAATAGCATTCACCTGAATGTATTCTCCCTCTAGAACAATTGCTGAACCCCCAGCTCAGTTCATTGAGTAGTATTTAAAAGATTGCCTAGGTCTTAGTTGGGCTAACTGTCATTAATGAGCCACCTGCTCAGATTCCACTTTCTTGGGGAATCATGACCCCAAAATATAGGGAAGTTGCCACCTGCAACTCAGGAAGTGTTTGAGGATGCTGCCACTTGTCTTTTGTCCTTCCACCTAATTCCATCCACCAGTTAGACCAGTAACCTCTTTTAACAGCTCTCCCATGCTGTTGTCTCCATAATTTATTTATTAATAATAATTATTCAGAATTTACATTCCTTTTTTGGAGACTCTGCTGAGTCATCCATTTCTACTTAGCATTAAATTTAACATAATGTTCTCAGGAATATTTAAAAATAATTACATTATTTTAATAAAATTGGGGTATGTGACAACTGATCTCCCGAGTCTGAAAATTTTTCTAGAACAATGGGTCTCATCCCCAACACACTTGCAATGGGTTATCCAACTCATGGGTTATCCCTATGTGATCACTTACAAGAAGGGTAAGGACAATATGGTGGAAGATGCTCCTTCTCGCACAATTGATGACCCAGTTTCTCTTACAGCTCTTTCTCTGCTTGTTCCAAATTGGTTGCAATATGTTCAACAGGGCTATCTCTTCTATGAACTCCATGCTTCTTCATCAACAGGGCACTATGGGTTCTGTAAAATGTATGACCAGGAACAATGTAACTTCTTTTGGCTGGGACTAAAAATGACAATTCAACAAATGGTGGCTAACGATGATACTTTCCAAGTCAACAAGGGGGAACCGACACTCCTTTCGGGATTGATCAAACCCTTGCCCATCCCTACACAGTTTTGGCCAACTATTTCTATGGATTTCCTAGCAGCACTTTGGTGGTACAATACCACATCTCAAAGGACACCATATGAAGCAGTCTATGGACAAACACCGCCATTTCTTCTTCCATACACCCTTAGCAGCTCCCCAGTTCAAGAAATTGACTCGGTTCTTCGAAACCGCGATCAGATTCTTCTCATTCTGCAGGACAATCTTCACATGGCCAGAATTCACTGGAAACAACAAGCCGATCAACAACGTTCTGAGCGCATTTTCCACGCAGCTTACAGGGTTCTTCTTCATCTACAACCTTCCATGCAATCCTCCTTGACACTCCAAAGGCGTCAGTGGCCCGAAATGCAAACCGAGGATGCTACCGGGGAACCACTCCTTCAGATTTTGCAGCAATTTCTCCAACCAAAGCTTTGAGGACAAAGCTTTTTCTAAGGGAGAGGGGATGTGAGGAACCTATGTCAACCCTTCTCTTTACTATGTTAGTATATTGTTGTCGGACGCATATGCTTTGTAAGTCGTCCCGTAGTATTTGTTGATCTGTAGTTTATATTAGCCCATAGTATTGACCCATAGTATTGGACGCATATGCTTTGTAAGTCGTCCTGTAGTATTATATGTCCCATGGTTTTGACTCATAGTATTGGGCATAGACTTAGTATATAAGTGTGTGTTGAGGTCATTGAAGGCACCGTGAAGTTAATTGTATTGAGCTTGCTCAAAGGAGGTTGCCCCCTCGAAGTGGACCGTGATCAATATAAAAGTGATTTTGTTCTGTTATTTCTGATATCTTGTGTATTTGCATTAATAAATTATTGCAAGTTCCTCACAAGTGTCTTGAAATCTAGTTTCCTTAGGTTCTTCATAAAATTCGAAAGGTTCCTTCCTTGATTTGATGAATGTTGAGTTTTCATCAAATGTTACATCCCCGCTGACATCAATCTTCTTGAACCATATAAGGTATATTCTGTAAGCCTTCGAGCTTTCACTGTAACCCACAAAGATACCCTTCTTTCCTGAAGGATCTAGTTTAGTCCTCTTTTCCTTTGGGACATGAGTGTATACTGGACAACCAAATATTCTGAGATGGCTAACTTCAGGTTTCTTACCAGAAAAGACCTCTTATGGTGTCTTGTTGTCCAGTATCTTGTGGGGTGTTCTGTTCTGCACATATACAGCTATTCTAGCTGCTTCAACCCATAGATGCATAGGTAGATCCTGGTCATGTAGCATTGCCCTTGCTACTTCCATGATAGTTCTGTTCTTCCTTTCTGCAACTATATTCTGTTGAGGATTATAAGGAGCAGTCAACTCCCTCTTAATCCCCGAATCACTACAAAGCTTCTTGAAGTCACCTGAGGTGAATTCTCCACCATTGTCGGATCTGAATGTTTTGATCTTCTTGTCAGTTTGATTCTCCATCAAGGTTTTGAATTCCTTGAACTTACCAAACACCTCATCTTTGTTCTTCAAGAAGTACACCCAAGTCTTCTGGGAGAAGTCATTAATAAATGAGACATAGTAAACATAAACACTTAAAGAAATGGATGACATAGGACCACATACATCTGAGTGGATGATTTCCAGGATATCTTTTGCCTTGCTTTCCTTGCTTTGGAAAGCCTTCTTAATGTTCTTACCTTTTGCACATCCTTTGCAAACACCTTCATGTTTGGTCTTGATTTCAAGAAGACCCTCTACAGCCTTGCTTGCAATTGGAAGTTCCCTATAGTGCATATGAACAAGCCTTCTATGCCAAAGTTCACTTGGCTCCATGGATTCATGCACCATGGCATGTTCAGGTTGTCCCTTCAATTTATACAAACCTCCCTCTTGCTCTCCAATCACTACTGCATCATCTATGGTCTTTTCCTTTGGCCACATTAGGACTTGGCCATCCACAAATTCAACCCTCATACCTTTTGCATCTAATGCAGAGATGGAGAGTAAGTTCTTCTTGAGCCCAGGTACATAAAGTACTTCTTTCATCTTCAAAGATTTTCCAGAATCTAGGTTGTAGGAGGCTTCAACACTTCCTTTGATTGGGTATTGATAATCATCCCCAAGTTTCACCTTATGGGGTGATTCATGTTCAGATAGATTCACAAAAGATTCCTTAAACCCAGTCATGTGTTTGGAAGCCCTACTATCAATCAACCAATCATTACAACCATGTGAGATAGTACCTGTGAGAGCAGAGATTAGAATATACTCTTCTTCACTTGATGAGTCATCATCACTATCATCACTTTCTGCCCTAGCCTTCTTCTTTGGAGGTTCATCATCCTCGGAAGTATGAGCATGGAACTTTCTTTTGCTGCCCTTCTTCTTCTTGCTGGAGTTGTTGTTATTATCCCTTTTGTTCTTGGGACAATCTGAAGCAAAGTGACCCTTCTCATTTCATGTGAAGCATCTTAGATCCTTCTTATTCTTTTGATAGGATCTCCTGTAGCGAGAGTGCTCCTTCTTGGGCTTGCTTGTTTTGGTGTGACCTACAAGAGCTTGATCTTCACCTCCCATATTTTTCTCACGAGCTACAAGTCTAGCTTCTTCTTGAGAGCATTCCTCCCACAGTTTACTGAAAGAGATCAATTTCTTTCTTGCATAGATTCCTTGAATAAAGGAGTCCCATGACCTAGGTAGGCCATTCAGGGTGGTCATAACAACTTCACCATTGTCCACTACTTCATCCACAGCTTCAAGTTTCTCCTTGAACTGAGAGACCTTGGAGAAATAATATTTAATGGTTTCTCCATTCAACATCTTGACCCCTTTCAATTGATTCCGCAGCGTCATCTTCCGATTTATGTTCTTCCCTTCAAATAGCTTGGTCAGAGAGTCAAACATCTCCTTGGGTGTCTTTAGAGAAGACACATGGGGTATGAGATGGTCTTTAATAGAATCAACAATGATTCTCTTTTCCTTGACCAAGTTCTTCTTATGCAATACCTTGGCCTCTTCATCCTCTGGGATAGGGACGTCTTCTTTTATATATGAGTCCAACTCATTCTCTTCCAGGATTAACCCAATCCCATACTTCCAAGCTCGGAAGTTATCAGCCCCTTCAAGCTTATCCTCAAGCTTGGTGTGGTGAGACATCATAAGAGTACTTCAAATGGAAATAGAAAAGATTTAGGTCTTACAACTTTAATTGTTGAAAACTGGATCCGGTCTCGGATTAGAGTTTGTTGAAAAAAACCTAAAAATTCAAAATGTGAATTTCGACTTTCTTAAAGTATAGAAAGATGCGCCTTGATGAGATGATCATCCTAGTGCATTCAGAATTTGAGATCAACAAAGTTTTACCCTTCAGATTTGACTTTTTGTCCTCCCAAGTTCACTAGGGAGAGCCCTGAATTAGGGTTTGCATTTCCCGGAGATATACCCAGCCAAAAATCTCGATCCAAAGCTCTAAACTTCGATTTTTGCAAGGAGCTTCCATCTATGTCTTCAGATTCCAGAAATTCCTATTTTTGTGGAAACCCTAATTTTTAGGGCCAAATATGAAAATACTCAGAATTGAATTCTGATTGGATAGATAGATTCACCTTGATGAGTAGAGTCAATCTACTATACTGCTTTTCCAAAATATGTGGAGAGAAACCCAATAAACAAGAAACTCAAGTTTTCATCACTGCAAAATGTCTTCTTCTCAGGTTAGCTCTGATACCATGTTAAATTTTGAGCATTAATTCACAATACTCTAGGATATTCACTGAGAGAATAACAGATACATTATATCAAAGCATAACAATCAAAATAAGCATGACAAGCATCACAAGAATCAAAAGAATGAGAGACAAGAGACACAGAGTTTCCGTGGGGAAAACCCTAAGGTGAAAAACCCCACAACTTCCTCAAAGATAGAGAGAGCAATGGCTCAACCAAAGTACAACCAAAATACACTGAGATAGTCTCCTAGTAGCAGATGATCCTCCTCCTCACTAGTGTGCTACCTTCTGAGTGAGAGAAGTATGACTTTCCGAATGATCCAAATAGAGATCTCTCGATCTCTATTTATACTTAACCTGTTTGCCCAGTTACACTATGGGGCCGGCTTGTCTATCTAGATACATCCACAATATAATATATATTTCAGGGCCGACCCCACACATGGTAGTCTAATAACCCAATGGAAAGTACACACACTTGCGACACTTGTCAATCCACATGACGACACTTCCTTATAGAGGAATAACACATCTCTAATAAGGGTACAATAAATATATATAAAATACATAGATGAAATACATTCCGAAGTTACATATACATCAACATTGAGTTCACCCCACGACCCCACAATTTGATTCTTGGCCCTTTGGAATGGTATTTCCCCAGCAATAAGAGAATCAAACCTTCAAGTTTTAACTTGTCCTCCAAACTACTACACGTTAACCCAGAATAGTATCCCTGCTCAACTGAATTCTCAAAGGGTCTCCCTAAGTGCAATAAACCAATCCTCAGGAGACAAACCAATACAAACCCCATTTCTATGTTCTCCTCTGTTCTATGAGTTTTCTTCTTCTCCTCTCCCTTCCTCCCATGCTCCTCATGTGATCAACGACCTTCCACCCCAACCTTCTATGCTCCTTGTGTGCTCAACAGGTGCTCAACAACCTCCAACCCCAACCTAATCTGCTCATCGATGCTCAGCTACCAATTTTGACTTGGAGTCAACGATTGGTTCTTCCCTGTCCTCTATGTTCTCTTTTGCTCCTCTCCCTTCTTCCCTAATTCTCCCTAATCTTCTCTACTCCTCCCCATGCTCTTCCCCTGCTCCTCCTCGCATGCTCAGTGGGCCGATCTGATCAGTCTGAGTTCTAGCTCTACCTCGTTGGCTGTATGCATAAGTTACAAATCATGCAAAATCATGGAAAGCTTGAGTGGCGGGAACATCTTAATAATGTTTCAAATTAAAAAAAGTCTTGGGTTCCCAAGTTTATCATTTTGTGCTTCTAAAGGTGGGTGATTTTAATACTAATCACATTTGTTGGCGGTGCTTAGAAGACATGGAAACACCTTGAAGTACTCTTTAAGATGTTTCACCACACCAAGCTTGAGGATAAGCTTGAAGGGGCTGATAACTTCCGAGCTTGGAAGTATAGGATTGGGTTTATCCTGGAAGAGAATGAGTTGGTCTCATATATAAAAGAAGACATCCCTATCCCAGAGGATGAAGAGGCCAAGGTATTACATAAGAAGAACTTGGTCAAGGCAAAGAGAATCATTGCTGATTCTATCAAAGACCATCTCACACCCCATGTGTCTTCTCTAAAGACACCCAAGGAGATGTTTGAATCTCTGACCAAGCTATTTGAAGGGAAGAACATAAATCGGAAGATGACTCTGCGGAATCAATTGAAAGGGGTCAAGATGTTGAATGGAGAAACCATTCAATCTTACTTCTCCAAGATCTCTCAGATCAAGGAGCAACTTGAAGCTGTGGATGAAGTAGTGGACAATGGTGAAGTTGTTATGACCACCCTAAATGGCATACCTAGGTCATAGGACTCCTTTATTCAAGGAATCTGTGTAAGAAAGAAATTGATCTCTTTCAGTAAACTGTGGGAGGAATGCTCTCAAGAAGAAGCTAGACTTGTAGCTCGTGAGGAAAATATGGGAGGTGAAGATCAAGCTCTTGCAACTTGCACCAAAAGAAGCAAGCCCAAGAAGGAGCACTCTCGCTACAAGACATCCTATCAAAAGAATAAGAATGATCTAAGATGCTTCACATGCAATGAGAAGGGTCACTTTGCTTCAGATTGTCCCAAGAACAAAAGGGATAATAACAACTCCAACAAGAAGAAGAAGGGCAGCAAAAGAAAGTTCCATGCTCATGCTGCCGAGGATGATGAACCTCCAAAGAAGAAGGCTACGACAGAAAGTGGTGATAGTGATGATGACTCATCAAGTGAAGAAGAGAATGTTCTAATCTCTTCTCTCAGAGTTACTATCTCCCATGGTTGTAATGATTGGTTGATTGATAGTGGGGCTTCCAAACACATGAATGGGTTTAAGGATTCTTTTGTGAATCTATCTGAACATGAATCACCCCATAAGGTGAAACTTGGGGATGATTATCAATACCCAATCAATGGAAGTGGTGAACCCTCCTACAACCTAGATTCTAGAAAATCTTTGAAGATGAAAGAAGTCCTTTATGTAATTGGGCTCAAGAAGAACTTACTCTCCATCTCTGCATTGGATGCAAAAGGTATGAGGGTTTCATTTGTGGATGGCCAAGTCCTAATGTGGCCAAAGGGAAAGACCATAGATGATGCAGTAGTGATTGGAGAGCAAGAGGGAGGTTTGCATAAATTGAAGGGACAACCTGAACATGCCATGGTGCATGAATCCATGGATCCAAGTGAACTTTGGCATAGAAGACTTGCTCATATGCACTATAGGGCACTTCCAATTGCAAGCAAGGTTGTAGAGGGTCTTCCTGAAATCAAGACCAAACATGAAGGTGTTTGCAAAGGATGTACAAAAGGTAAGAACATTAAGAAGGCTTTCCCAAGCAGTGAAAGCAAGGCAAAAGATATCCTGGAAATCATCCACTCAGATGTATGTGGTCCTATGTCATCCAGTTCTTTAAGTGGGTATGTTTACTATGTCTCATTTATTGATGACTTCTCCAGGAAGACTTGGGTATACTTCTTGAAGAACAAAGATGAGGTGTTTGATAAGTTCAAGGAATTCAAAACCTTGATGGAGAATCAAACTGACAAGAAGATCAAAACATTCAGATCCGACAATGGTGGAGAATTCACCTCAGGTGACTTCAAGAAGCTTTGTAGTGATTCAGGGATTAAGAGGGAGTTGACTGCTCCTTATAATCCTCAACAGAATGGAGTTGCAGAAAGGAAGAACAAAACTATCATGGAAGCAGCAAGGGCAATGCTACATGACCAGGATCTACCTATGCATCTATGGGCAAAAGCAGTTAGAATAGTTGTATATGTGCATAACAGAACACCCCACAAGATATTGGACAACAAGACACCATAAGAGCTCTTTTTTGGTAAGAAACCTGAAGTCAGCCATCTCAGAATATTTGGCTATCTAGTATACACTCATGTCCCAAAGGAAAAGAGGACTAAACTAGATCATTCCAGAAAGAAGGGTATCTTTGTGGGTTATAGTGAAAGCTCGAAGGCTTACAGAATATACTTCCTAGGGTTCAAGAAGATTGATGTCAGCAGGGATGTAACATTTGATGAAAACTCAGCATTCATCAAATCAAGGAAGGCACCTTTCGAAGTTTATGAAGAACCTAAGGAAACTAGATTTCAAGACACTACCATGACTGAAGCAGTTCTAGAAGTTGTTCGTGAGTTTGAAGATCTGCAAGAACCCGTAGATCCACCCCGTGAGGATAAATCTCACAAGAGGAAACCTGCATGGGCTAGAGAGCTCATTCAAGATGTAGAAATATTTGGCATTCCAGAAGAAGAACATAGAGCAAAGAAGAGAACCAGATCACATACCAGCTATGTTGCTTTACTCTGTGACATCATGAACAAAGAACCTTCCAGTTATGAAGAAGCAGCAGAAAAGAAAGAATGGAAGGATGCCATGGTTGAGGAATACCAATCAATAATGAAGAATGATGTTTGGGATGTTGTCCCAAGACCTAAAGAGAAGTCTGTTGTGACTTCCAAATGGATCTACAAAATCAAGCATGCTGCAGATGGCAGTGTAGAGAATTACAAGGCAAGATTTGTAGTTCGTGGCTTCTGTCAGAAAGAGGGAATAGATTATGAAGAAACTTTTGCACCTGTAGCCAAGTATACTTCCATCAGAACAGTACTTGCCTTGGCTACAACGATGAAATGGAAAATACACTAGATGGATGTCAAGACTTCTTTATTGAATGGTGTAGTTGAAGAGAAAGTATATGTGGAGCAGCCACTCGGTTTTGAAATACATGACAGGGAGTCATATGTGTGCAGATTGAAAAAAGCGTTGTGTGGCTTGAAACAAGCTCTCAGAACTTGGTATGGTAGGATGGATAGTTTCCTATCTAGTTTGGGCTTTACCAAGAGTAAAGCGGATTCTAACATTTACTACAAGGTTGAGGAAGGGAATCCTGTGATTCTACTCCTGTATGTGGATGACTTATTTGTAACAGGAGATGAGAGATTGATTGCAGATACTAAGAGGAAGCTTGTTGCCAAGTTCGATATTAAAGATTTGGGAATGATGCATTATTTCCTAGGTATGGAGGTGTGGCAGAGTGCAGGTGGGATCTTCCTTGGTCAAGGGAAGTACATAGTAGATATGCTGAAGAGATTCAGGATGATGGATTGCAAGGCCATGGCCACACCTGTGGCATCGAATTTGAAGCTTCTATGTGATGCTTCATCTGAGCTGGTTGATGTCTCTATGTATCGTCAGATGAATTGGTCCTTGGTTTACCTGACGAACATGAGACCAGATATTTTCTTTGTCGTGAACACATTGAGTCAGTTCCTGACAGATCCAAGGAGTGTTCACCTGGTTGCTGTAAAGCATGTTCTGAGGTACCTGAAGGGTACAGTGGATTATGGGCTCAAGTATGAAGTGAATAAAAAGTTTAACCTGTAGGGTTATGTTGATTCAGATTGGGCTGGCAGTGCTGCAGATAGGAAGAGCACATCTGGGTGCTGCTTCAGTATGGGATCAGGTGTGATCTCCTGGTTTAGCAAGAAGCAATCCTGCGTAGCACTGAGTATAGTTGAGGCAGAGTATGTTGCAGCCTATTCAGCTAGTTGTGAGGCAGTATGGCTACGGAAGCTACTGTCTCAGTTATTTGATCTCCTGTTGGATGCTACTGGTATCTTTTGTGATAACCAGAGTTGTGTGAAGGTGTACGAGAACCTAGTGTTTCATGACAGATCGAAACACATAGAGATCAAATATCACTATATCAGGGATATGGTGCAGAGAGGAGCTGTGAAGATCCTGTATGTTGCGATGGACGAGCAGATTGTAGATGTGCTGACGAAACCACTAGCCAGAGTGAAGTTTGAGTACTTCAGAGAGAGGCTTGGTGTTCTTCAGATTGATGAAACTTCAAGGAAGAAGTGATGGAGACATTTGCTGAAGCCATTCCAAGCATGTTGGAAGGAGGATCCTTCACATGGCTGTGGATGTAAGCATTGGATGATGAGCATCAGGATGATGTTCTGGTTTCTGCTTTGTATGATAAGTTGGATTATTTATATATGTATGTATGCATCATGTTGGATGTTGGATATGATAAGTTGGATCATTTATATGTATATGTATGTACGCATCATGTTGGATGCTGGATATGATTAGTTGGATCATTTATATGTATATGTATGTACGCATCATGTTGGATGCTGGATATGATCAGCTGGATCATCTATATGTATGTATGCATCATGTTGGATGCTGGATATGATCGATAGGATCATTTGTATGTATTTTGTATATGCATCATGTTGGATGCTTTGACCATGTATCTATATATGTATCAGGTGGATACATTGTATGATCAGGTGGATCATGTATGGAGATATGTATCATGTATTTGTATATGTATCGGGTGGATACATTGTATGATCAGGTGGATCATGTATGATGATATGTATCAGGTAGATACTTGGTATGCATCAAGTAGATGCATTGTATGATCAGGATGATCATGGATGACGAGATTTAGGATGTTGCTCCAGATGACATGCAGCAGGATGTTGCAGTGATGATGATAAGGATGATCATGTGTACATCAGGATGATGTATGGTGAGTATCAGGTTGATACACTATGGTCGTGGATCAGGTTGCGCATATGAGCATATAATTTGGCCATGGAAGATTTGCAGATAGTCTTTCGAGGTTTTTCCTATGGCATATAATTTGGCCCTGGGATATCTGGCAAATGCTCTTTCGAGGTTTTGCTCTGGGAGGACATATAATTTGGCCCTGGGAGATCTGCAGATAGTCTTTCAAGGTTTTGCCTATGGCATATAATCTAGCCCTGGGATATCTGGCAGATGCTATTTCAAGGTTTTGTCCTATGGCATATAATATGTCCCTATGAGATCCGATAGGTTGAGCTGTGTGCTCGTAATAAGTCCTGGGATGCTCTTGCGAGGTTTTTCCATGACCACATATAATATGTCCCTAGGAGATTCTATAGGTAGAGCTGTGTGCTCGTAACAGCCTGGGATGCTCTTGCGAGGTTTTGTGCTAACCATATATAATCTGTCCCTGGGAGATCCTATAGGTAGAGCTGTGTGCTTATAATAGCCCAGGATGCTCTTGCAAGGTTTTGTGGTGAGGTCACATATAATATGGCACTGGGAGATCCTATAGGTAGAGCTGTGTGCTCGTAATAGACTGGGATGCTCTTTCGAGGTTTTTTGACGCACGTAATAAGTCCTGAGGATTCCACAGTATGGCCAGTGATGATGAAGACCTGCAAGTGGTGGGACTACATCCAGTATGAAAAAGGATTAGCTCTGTAGAACTTCCTATGATGAGTAGAGTCAGAGATTGGTTGAGATAGCAGCAGCAGTGACGATGATGATGATAACACATCGATGACGATGATCCCGAGAAGAAGATTTGTGTAGCAGATCTGTGTCGAGAAATACCTCCCTAGTTAAGAGGGAGTGTTGATGTATATGTAACTTCAGAATGTATTTCATATATATTTATTGTACCCTTATTAGAGATGTGTTATTCCTCTATAAGGAAGTGTCGTCATGTGGATTGACAAGTGTCGCAAGTGTGTGTACTTGCTGATGGGTTATTAGACCACCATGTGTGGGGTCGGCCCTGAAATATATATTATATTGTGGATGTATCTAGATAGACAAGTTGGCCCCATAGTGTAACTGGGCAAACAGGTTAAGTATAAATAGAGATCGGGGGATCTCTATTTGGATCATTCGAAAAGTCATACTTCTCTCACTCAGAAAGTAGCACACTAGTGAGGAGGAGGATCATCTGCTAATAGGAGACTATCTCAGTATATTTTGGTTGTACTTTGGTTGAGCCATTGCTCTCTCTATCTCTGAGGAAGATGTGGGGTTTTTCACCTTAGGGTTTTCCCCATGGAAACTCTGTGTCTCTTGTCCCTCATGCTTTTGATTCTTGTGATGCTTGTGATGCTTATTGTGATTGTTATGCATTGATATACTGTATATGTTATTCTCTCAGTGAAGATCCTAGAGTATTGTGAATTAAAGCTCAAAATTTAACAGGGAATTGTGTTGGGCATCCAAATTATGGCATTTGTAAGAATCCTCAATGGCAACATGTTTGTTTTAAAAATGATATCTCAAAATTCCCCACCTTGAGGAGATGCTCCATGCCCTAATTTTCTTAAACAATTAGGAGATTATCCATGCCCTAATCATCGAGCCACAAAATTAGTGCTTTCCTCTTGATAGCTTCAATCTCCTTCATAAAAAATTTCCCTCCACATTGAAGGAATCAACTTTGAGATGGTTTGGGATCCTAGAAGTAAAGAACATTAAAAGATGGGAGCAAATGAAGCAAACTTTCATCGAAAAGTATTAAGACTATCATAAAGCAAGAGATACAAGATATTAAAATTTTAGAATGTTATGAGGAGAGTATGAGTCCCTTGAATACTATGAGGAATATTTCAACTCAACTACAAGAGGGATCATACTTGTACATTGGATGAGGATTCTCTCAAAATTGTGCTACTCCATATAGTAAAAGAAGAGCTAATGGGGAAACTCAATAATCTTGCAAATGGAGACATCTTCCATCTTGACTATGATGGATGGCATCATGCAAATATTATTCAAAAATTACTCAATATCTTCCCCTAAACCCTCTTTATGTCACTACTCTTCCCACAACTACCAAAAAAGTCCAACGATAGTGCATATGCATGATTTGACCCCCCCACAATATCTGCCTAGAAGGGGAGATGGTAGGATACTTAGTATCTAGGTGGAAGTCTGAGTTTGGTTTCCAGCTCTATGTCATCATATTCGACCCCCATACCAGTCAACTTGATTTCTCAAATGGCTTGTCTCTCCTTATAAGTGCCCGGTCTCCCTTAATTTGTGGAAGAAACACTCTCTTCTAATCAGTGAAGAAGCCATCGTCCTGCTTAACCACTGATGCTGCTATTCGATCCAAGGTTTAAATTTGTGATCTCTGCCCCGGAATGAAATACTTGTCCCCTCTTGAGAAAACGTGAACCCAACAACAAGAAGAATGTTATTTCAACCCCCCTTATGAGTGCATATTCCTCCTCATAGCAGCTCGTCCTCCAAATAGAAACCCCCTGTCCTCTTTCCTCTTGAAAATATTCACCGATAGCAGACGTCCTCTTCAAATCTCCTAATGACCTTTCACTGTAAAAAACATAGAACATACTTCCATCAATAGTATATATGGCATATTTGGGATTTATGACCTTCCCTCATTTGTATTCATCATGGCTCAAAATGTTAGATTCAATGCCCAACAATGCCAACAACTTCCCTCAAGCCCAACGCAAGCCCAAACTCACTCTAAAATATCCACGTTATCCTCCTCGATCTGTTGATCCCTCAATGCATCCAAATTCAACCTGAAACCCTATTCGATGGAGAATCACTGCAACATTTCATGTGAAAGGGACCAAATCTACAACAAAGATGCTAGATTTCAATCAATTCGAAGTATGGGAATCGATATAGAGCTCCTATAGATTGATTCAAATGCCTACACTGGTTTCCATAAACTTGCATTTGATGATACCCAAAACTTGAGTCGAACTTTGAATTTTTTTTTTCCCATTTGAGTTAATAAAGAGGATCATCAATTTGGGTAGGAGGCACTTGTTCTTAATTGTCACTTTATTCAACATTCTATAACCAATGCACATACAAAAGGTTCGATCCTTCTTATTGACTAGCAATATGTGTGCTACCCAAGGTGATGCACTTGGTCATATGAACCCTCTGTCTAATAATTCTTGTAATTGCATCTTGAATTCACCCAACTCATTAGTTTGCAATATATTCTAGGCCTTATATATTGGCATTGTGTTATGTTATGATTTATTGTTGCCATTGTTGTCCATTGGAATCCACTTGAGTCACCTATCACATAAAGGGGAAAACAATGAGAAGAAAGGGTGATGGAATGAAAACAACTAGCATGTTGAAATTGGAAGGAAAATTTTAATTTTTGGTGTTACAGATCTCAAAATTACCAACATATCCGACTTTTGGTTGAAATATTCCCTCTATAGAGATTATGTGATGTTTCAAGGCCTTAAGCATCACTCGTGAGAAACAAAGGGGATTGTAATTACATATAGGATAGATATTCCATACGTAGGTCATATGTGGCAGTCTAGGTTGACATGCATGGACCATCAACCCCATAGCAAATTAATATGGTATTAGGCCCTAAAATTAGTTCATAGTCCATGGTCTAGGCCTTTTTCAATGGGGCTTCTCAGGAACAAGTTGGTTGTTTTTGTTGTGTTGGGGCTCTCATTATTTTAATGGATTCGGATAGTCACTTTAATTTATGGTTAAATTGCGGTTGATCAGGACCAATACGAGAGGAGAGCTATTGGCACTCTGGCATGTCCTCTCTTTTTCCAATTCTTAGCATCTTTCTTTACACGATATTGTTGGTGGCTCTAAACTTATAGTTGATTGGGTGAAAGGTGTGTGCTCTTTAAAGGTGATGGAGCTCTCATCTTGGATGGCTCATGGTAATATTCTTCTCAAGGCCTTTCTTGATGTCTCTATCATGCATATCTTCAGGGAGTTCAATACACATGCAGATGCTTTATCCAGACGCGGTCTTGTGGCCTTAGAGGGATTTATTCATTTTGAGGAGTGGTGTAGGGGTCTATTTTTTTCCATAGGTGGTTTTCCTATTTTTGGCTCATAGATGGAGACTTTTCTCCTCGTTTCTATTTTTTTGTACTTAGTGGTTACATCCATCCACATTGTTAAGATTTAGTAAAATATTGTACAAATTCATTATCAAAATTGTAATTTTCCATTGTCAGTGTGACACAACTAAAAATGACTAACATAAATGATTAATTCACATTAATCGCTGTTAGCTAGTCATATGTATATTCCTGTGACTAAATTAGTCATTTATGTTAGTCATTTTTATTTAGTCACTTGTTATCTAGTCATATATTTTATCCCGTGACTAAATTAGTTGTTTATCTTAGTCATTTTTTGTTGGCTTAATTAAAATTGCTCAATTTTAGTCGTTTATCCCTTGAAAAAACAGTGGTGACTAACTTTTTTAGTCGCCTAGTCACTTATCTCTCATTTTGTACTAGTATAATGAAGTAGCTAGTATCTGTGAAATTTCCCATAGAGAAGTAATGGTAAATGATTATCATGATGATGGAATGAAGACTACCATATCAACAGTATTTGAGGCAACATCAAAAGCTAAGAAATATAAAGTGCATTGTGTTGAAGTGCTTGAACCTGTTTGTGAGTTTTTTGAAAATATTGATGATTTTAATTTTGTTGAAGAATTTGATAAGATTGTTGAAGAATGGACAGAAGTTGTAGCGAATGAAATAGATAAAGTACAAGTAGAAGGAATCTATAATGATGGTGAAAATAAAAAGGTTGATGATTCGATGATTGCAGAAGCAGTGATAGAAAAAGAGATGCATAATGATAACACTCAAAATGTTGTATGTTCTGTTGTAGAGATAGCAACTGAAATAAAGAGTGATGTTCTTGATGAAAAGTTGAAATTTTGGACGACTAGCTTGAAAAGCAAAGATATGATGATAAAGATGATAGTCTTGTTGTGGAAGCAGAAATGAAGAAAGTTGATTGCCTTGTTGTAGCAATAGAGGCATATTTGAATGAAGAGATAGTGAGAGCTCTTAGAGAAGAACAAAATGAAAAGAACCAATATGGTTAATAGTATGATAATTTATATAATGTTGACAAAATGTTTGAATGTGCAGGTGATCAACCAATTGAAGATGATATCATAAAAGATGAATTTGATTTGAATGAAGAAAATTGCATCGAAGATGAACTGGTTGAAAAATCAGTTGGAAAAATATTCATGTCATGGAGTCTTGAAGAAATCAGGCATTATTATCAAGTAATGTGTTTAAAGAATGACATTGAACATATTACTCTTGATGAAGTTAAATATAGCTTGTGGGATCTTTGTATGCCCACGTTACAGTATTTATAGAAGAAGATTTGGATATGAGTCCTTGGCATAAAGGACATTGAAAATTTGAATGATGGTAAGCAAATTGAATTTTTTTTTGTAGCTGAAGCTGATCATAATGGATTTGTGGAATCAAAGAAAACTTTCAACGTAAATAAGAAAGTGAAGATGAAGAATCAAAAGTATTCTTGGTATAAAGTTTGGCATTCTAAGCCAAGTAATGATGAAACCGAAGCTGAGAATGATGCAATTGAAATTATGAATAATGATTGGTTTGCAAAGTCCAAGAAGGTTGAATGCAATGCTCTTGATGCTGAAGTAAATGATGAAATATTATATTTAGAACATCTAATTGAAGCTGAGGAGAACAAGTATTGTGGATTTGCTGAGCAAAAGGAGTCCAGATGATTAGGATCCAAAGTCAAAATGGAGAGATGGTTGAAGCCACGAATGAAGCAAGAGAAGAAGAAGATCAAAGTAAAGATGAAGATAAAACAAAAAACAAAGTTTATATGTTTCAAAGTTTGGAGTCGAAAGAAATAGAAAAGATGCACTAGTATGTTCCAACAAATAATGTGAAACAAATTTTTGAGTCATTTTTTGATACTGATGTAAGTCTTGCTGAGACTTAGACCGGCAGGCATTATAGTTGGAATGTTGTTTTGTAAAACAGTACTTGTTTGTGTTTGATGTATTTTTGGGTGAAGTAATTAAGGGGGAGAATGCTGGAATCTATTAATTTCTTCACCACCACAAGTTCTGAAAAGTCATTCTCCGCCCTACTGAGTGGCCACCAAAAACTCTGAAGAGTCAACCACCGCCACAATGCTTTGATTCTATCATGCTGTCAAAGTTTCAAAGGGGCAGCTCATCACATTGATTTCTGAAGATGCAGTTATAGCCTCTACCATAGTTCATCGAATGATTATTGGGGATGAGTATTACATTGATTTTTGAAGAATCGTTTTTGAAGAGTCATTCACTGACTAGTTTCAGCTAGTCATATGTTAAAGAAACAGCATGGGACATCACTGTTGCTGAACATTAAATTCATAGGGACATTCACCAACTCTGTTGCATTTTGTCAAAGACCAAAGGGGCGTCCATCGTTGCTATTGCTTCTCATGAAAGGGAAGAGAATTAATTAAACTTTGAATAGACAATTTTGTGAAAGGTCAAGCTAATTAATGAAGACCGACTTATCTCATGGTGTATAAGTACCAATGTAATCTTGATTTTGTAATATAGAGAGAAATAGAGTAAGACATGGTGAGGAATATGAATTATGAAGTTGAATATGAAACCGAGTTTCAACTCTGTAATCTTGCTACTATGTTCCTCTCTGTCTTTATGAGTTTGAAAACTCATTGTTGAATATTTAAGTTGAATATTTTGCTGTAGCATGATAATTTTCTGAGCATATATGATTGATTGTGGAATGTTCAGTTTTGCTGTAGCAAGTTAGATTTCAGAATTTGCTGAAACAGAGTATGCTAAAACAATCAAGTTTTATGAATGCAGGGGTTATCAAAACATAGCTGAAACAGTCAGCTGCAACTATCTTGTAGATCACTGTTGGCTAAACAATCAGCCGTGACTGTGCTGAATATTACAGTCAGTTGTTACTGTCAACTGCGACTATTCTATAGGTGAAAATTTATGAGTTTAGAGATTTGTGTGTGTTGCTGAAAGTAAGAGAAACACCCCCCTGCCTTCCCACAATGTTGTTTCATTATTAGGTCACTTTTATGTCTTTCTAGAATTGTTAACAAGACTTAAATTTGTGGCTTTTGTTCTTAATATTAGGACTCGGTATTTGTGTGTTAGTTGATCATGTTTTTAAAATTTCTTTAGTTTGCATACATTTCCCTTGCTATAGTATTTGTTTTAGTTCTTTAAAATCATGTATTGCCCATTCTTCTAAAGTTGTTTGTTGTCTGTTGTTTCATTTAGTCTAAGTTTTCTAGGATTCCCTATTAACAACTGGTGATTGTTATATCCAGTAGTTTCTCACATGTAAGAGAATCTAATTATGGATTTCATCTATTTCATAATTCATTCAGAGTGAGAATTTGATGAATGGTTCCATTCTCGATCTGATGCAAAGACAGTAATATATTGCAACCCAGACTAGAAATGCCTTCTACCTACTGAGTAATGCATTAGGGTGGTCAATTTTCTAGTTTTCAAGGTGAAGGTATAATGGAGATATAGTCCAAAATTATGCTTAAACACCATGTGTTATCGTCCACACTGGAACGATCAAGTTGTAGTATAGTCATTTTTTTATCAATATTTAATATTGGGAGTTTTTGGATTCTTGAAAATTCTGTCTTGATATTTCAGAGGACATTTGTGATGCTTCATTAGGATATCATATTGTATAACCATGCCTACTATGGTCAATATTCTTTTGGAGCAATTTTGGTGTAGATGATATAAAACCCTACTAGTGCAGTTTGAGAGTTGTGGAAATGATAGTGGACATAGTTATCTCGAACTTTTGAACAAGTACAGGTTCTGAAATGGACACAATTTTTCTGAAACACTACTTTCAAAATTTTAGGAAATGAGAGAATGCTAAGCTATTGGGATCCATATATGAATGTGCCAGTTGTTTGAGAAGCTAGAATCTGGATATAGTGGGGAAACAATGAGTACAAACACTATCTATCTATCTATCTATATATAGAAGAGCTAGATTTTGATAACCTTGTAATCCTCACATTAGTGAATTTATCTATAAAGATGTTGAGATAGGATGCTGCACTATATTATAGAAACTAAGTGGCATTATAACCTTTTTTTTTCTGGAAATATTTATTTTTCAATTAATAATTTTATTTTTCATTTTCATAAAGACTTACACCACATGACCAAACTCGGTTCCGTAACTTGAATCAAAGATAGCAAATTTGGATAATTAACAGGATATCTGACTGATGATGAGAATGGATGTCACTATTCTTGGTCTGTTTGAGGATAATGAAAATTGATTATTGTATTTACTATTCCCTTCAGCCTCCATTTAGGAATACCTGGTATTTAACATACAAAATACTCATTTCTTCTTTATTAATTTTTTTTCACTAAGAGCTTCTGAAGTAGATAATAATACCTTAAGAAATGATAAGAAAAAAAAACATTTAAATAGAGTTTCCACTAGTCTTGAACTGAAGGCTTGGTATCCATTTAATAAAAATCTCAATAAAAATCTGTTAGATGACTAATAATTTTCTATAGGCCTAGTGACAACTCATATGTAATGCTCCCACTGAACATAAATTGCATATAATGATATGTTACTTGTTTGTCTGAGCATAATTTTTTTAACCTAGCATATTTTGAAAGTTCAAACATTAATTTTGGTGGCTTTGAATCCTTGACTAGTAATCCAAGGCTATAGACCAAGGCTATGCTATAGGTTCATCTATGGAAGATTACCATCTTGTATGAGCACAAATATTTTAACCTAGCAAAATGTTGATTTTGAAATGTTTAACTGTACATTAATTCCGATAGTCTTGAATCTTTGATCAGTAAGCCAAGGCTATAGTCGGCCACGACTATGCTTGGGTTCATAGATTTTACACAAAATCAAAGATTTCAAACAACCTTACAAGATCAAGAAGGTATGGACAGTAAAACAAGATTGGTTTCAGAAGCCTCCCATTCTCAAGCGCTCTATGGTGCGCCCGGTGGTAAAATTAGAAAACCTAATTCTTATATTATTCAAGATGCAACAAATAAGGGTAAATAATAATAGGTAATAAGTATGTAACGCTCCCACTGAACGAATCAGGTAATAAGTATGTAAAAAGTATGTAACGCTCCCATAATATTATGTAACTAATCAGGTAAGTATGTAATATGTAACATGTAACAGGATACAGTAATATGTAATTCTCCCACTGAATCGTATGTAACGCTCTAGGTAGAGCAATTAGGGAGGGATCGAATATAGACCACACACACATTGAATAAGAGAGCATTTTCTGGGGTGGCAGATACCAGAAAATGCGCAGAAGAGTTATGGGTCATTCACTTAATGCTATAGCTCGCCAAGTAGAAAACCCACATTGGAAAATCTAATCTGTTTTCTGGAGAATTAGATTGTCTACGTCCAACATGACAACAGGCTCATACTGGATGAGATTCCAAGAAAACAACCAAAACCTTGCAAATGATTCAAATATTTCATTTCTCCTCAATTAGAAACCCTGGTTGATAACAAATTGTCTCAAAGTCTTCAACAAAAACCTTTGCTTCAAAGATCGAAATCCCTTGAATGAAATTTACGGTTTAGGATATATACACAAAATTTAGATCCCGCGATGGCCAATTGTGTATTATTAATAGTTATATAAGTTCTTCAATTCAAACTAACAATGATTTCATCAAACGATAAAACCTAATCCCTAGGGAATTATGGAGGCGCTACATTGAAGCAAACATTAAGCATAGAGGCGGGTAAATTCGACAAACCTTTTCTTGTGCCGACTGGGATTCAAGGAAGGAGAGCGATCAATCACTCATTTGGGCCACACGGGACTCAAAATATATTGCTGGTAAATCGATTCTATTATGTGTGTATGTATAATGTACAACAGTTTAGACCAAGAGGGACACAACAATGGATTGACAATCTACAAAAGCTTTTGGTTATTGTTGTAGACTCGGTTGAAAGATATATTATTAACGGCAAGTCTATAGAAACCTCATAGTACCAAAGTTCAAGTTGAATTAAAATGAGTTTATATTTACACCAATGTTAACATACTCGATGTGGAGAATGACGACGAGGCCGAAGAATAAGAGTTGACTCAGAAGACTTGGGAGAAACTTAGCAGAGGAGTCAAGAACTACATAAACAAAACATACACTAAAGTTCAGAGAAAAACATATTCTTCTTTAAATATGAGATGAGTGATTTTATATTCTTCTTTAAATATGAGATGACTGATTTTTTACATGAGCAAATATAAAGAGCAGACTTAATATAAATTTTCCTCTAGGGCGTTTTGATTGGAGATTTGAGTCTGGCAATTTTTACAGTGATCTGAAACAACATAGAAAACAAACTAAGTCTGAATTGAGGGATGATCACATCAACATGGAAGGGAGCCTAAATCGATTAATTCAACATATTAATTGTGTGGGATTTGCTAACATTAAATTTTTTTGTAATTCCTACTTCATTTCACTATATGCACCTATATTCTTTGAACTTGTCTCTTTATGCCAATATCCAGGGAGTGAATTTGACCTGTTTCAATCTAGGAATATTAAATTTAAGGTGAGTTTTACTAACATACTAACCTTAGATTTACTTAATTTTCAATTTTTCTTGGAGTGGTTTCATTTATGTGAGACAAAACGATGGCTTGTCAATGATTTTTTTTTTTCTTTAGCAACTACACCGTTTCAGAGATACTCTGGTTGGATTTCCTTCACTTGAAAAGATAGGAAAGCTTAAAGGACTTTTGAATTTTGGTTTTGGTAATATAACAATTATGCAATGTTTTAATGACAGGTCCACATATGGCAGATCTATTGTTTATAATCACAGAACCAGTAACATGCACTCATATAAAATAAGCATCTAATAAATTTGAAAATAATTTAAGAGACCCTAAGGACCAGTGTTTGAACCACAACTCTAATACAAAATGTAATGTCTGTAAACTCATAAAAATAACATAGCAAACAAATAATGAGCATGCAAAGAAGATCTTCCAAAAAAATGGATCTAATCAATAATAACATAAAATATAATATGAAAATTTAAGGAACCATACCTGATTAAATGACCTCATAGCTACCATTACATTGACAGCTCCAATGCATGCAACTGAAGGTGGGGGGATGACTCTCCACCCAACCAATCTGCAACCAATGGCTGAGGCCCCCGATCCCCCAACAATTAACCCTATGCCAGAGATTTCTTTCTTTCCTCTTTCTTGTCTCCTCCAGAGCTCTCCTTCCAAAATTCCAAAAGACAAAAAGATCTCCCTCTCTTCTTCTTCTCCCCCTTTCTCCCATTTTTCTTAATTTCTTTTAATGCAATTTTTTTTCCTTCATTTTCTTTCATATTCCTTTTTATTATTTACCTTTATTAATTATTTACATTTAATTATAAATATTCCACAAATATGAATACATGAGGGTTGTTACATTCTCCCTGTTCAGAGTTAGAGAGGGAGAAACTAGAAGATGCCCCTGATTCGCTAGCTCCTAAAGAAATAGTAGAACTGGTTGAGAGGTCATCTGATGAACGTCCGGATAAAAGAAGATCTGCTTGGTGTCGAGACATCTTACAAAATGCATAGAAACATGGAGCACCAGCAGGCTCATCCATAGAGTGCAAGCAATCGAACAGATATTCAGTGTATGTTGCATTGATGAGTCACATCGGTGATTCGGAACCATCCTCATATGAAGAAGCTACAAAGAAGAAAGTTTGGAAAGATGCAATGACAGAAGAGTACAACTCTATAATGAAGAATGATGTTTGGTAGGTTGTTCCAAAACCTGATGGGAATTCCATTGTCAATTCCAGATGGCTTTACAAGATAAAGCATGCTGCGAATGCTAGCATTGAGAAGTATAAATCCATATTCATTGCCAGAGGTTTCTCTCACAAAGAAGGCAT